>VZRO01003851.1:2563202-2575369 GCA_013397915.1 Daphoenositta chrysoptera | reverse complement strand
CCGTGCTCCCAAGGGAACGGCTGGTGTACAGGGGGGCGGGCGGTGGCCTTCAGACCCGGCTCCTCCATTTGTCGCGCGTTTAAAGCCTTGAAGCAGCTCCTGGTGCTTTGTAGTGAGGAATGGCTGTAACGCCCGGGGCATTCGCGCTCCCGGCTGTACGGCGAGGCAGCAGCGCCTGTGTCACTCCGCGCCCTTTTCTCCCGGCAGGATGCTGTGCTGAGGTGGACGGATGATGGCTCTGTGGGCTCGGCAGGTCTCCCGCTGGTGCTGCCTGCTGAACGCGGCCCGTGCTGTGGAGATCACCCGGAGGCTGAGGAGTCACGGCTGCCCCGCGCAGGCCGGCCGTGAGTTTGCCCCTCCGGCTGTGCTGCCCGCTGGAAAGGAGGCTGTTCTGTGCAGACTGCAGGCACGCAGGCAGGCGTCTGCAGGAGGCTGTTCCCCGCCCGACAGCGCCAAGGATGCGCCCTTCTCTTCTCCCGAAAGTAACTTGCCTTCAGTACAACAGGAACAAGTAAAACCAGAAACATTACCTGATCTGAGTGCAAAAATACTGGATGAAGGTAAGGGCTTTAAAGGATACCATTTCTCCCAAATCTTCAAATTATGCTTTCAGTATGCTGTGCTTTAACCTCAGCTGGGTTCTCTTTTTTTGGCCTGCTTGCTTAAAATAGTATCTGGAGTTCCCAACTTTCACTTCTTTTTAACTGTGTAGTTAATTCAGGTATTTATGGTCAACGTAGCATACAAAGAATACCTTTAAAGTGAGATAAAGTTATAATGTTTTGGGTATAAATGTAGGTCTGGAGCTGCCGTTTGAAGGACTTTTCATAACCCTACCTGCATCAGCTCAGTGTTTGCCTTTCCCTCACAGATGTGCTGGTACAAACTAAAGGGTTTTGGTATGGGGTTTTTAGGGTGTTTGGTTTTGGTTTTTTTATTTGAGCGAGGCTGGGAGATTCCACGCCTGAAGCAGCTCACACAACACGGCCGTTTGAGTGATCAAGGATGAACAACAGGAGGCAGCAGTGTGAAGCCTCCTTAAGCAGTGCCCTGATGAGAAATGCTCGTCCAGCTGTCTTCTGAGAAAAGGAGATGAAAGGATATAAATACAACGTTGCCTTGGTGTTGTTGCCCTGAGGAAATTTACTCGCTTTTTTCCCTACTTTTATATCTAAACAAGGATTATAACGTTTCTATTCTTTCAAATTACTTCGGGTATGCTGAGGAAACTTGCTCTGAATTACTAAGCAGCCTTGTATGTTCGGATTCTGCTTTGAGTCTAGCCAACTTGGATTGCACAGAGCTTATTTTTTGGTGTGTCTCACCTGCAACGGAGCTGCAATGGAGATCTGTGTGTGTAGCTGGTTCTGAAACAGTGCTGCTCCAGAATAATGGGTCAGCTAGCTTGTGTGTGGCTGCACCTGCGATGCAGTTTATCCACACACCAGATTTTTGTCTGCCAGTAGACTGACTGAAGAAGGCGTGTGTGTAGCATTTTGCCCAGTTGACAGTCTATATAATGGAATAAACATAATTGATAACTTCTGGGGGTTTTGGTAACTTGAAGTATGAGTCCCAATAGGAAGTATTAAGACCTTAAAGTGGCAATAAAAGACATGCATGCATCTGGAATGGACTTTATTGTATCTTGGTTTGGTTCTCAACAAGCTGAAAGAAAACATTTGATAGTCCTATAGATTCCTAGAGAGTTCCTGTTTAATGTGTAAATGTTGCTGAAAATATTTTCCTGCACATAAGTTTTTGAGGCTGTGAGAAAAAGAAGTGACAAGACCTTCAACAGCTATTGAGCTAGTCTGTGTAACTCTTCCTGGAACATTAGGCACATCCTAGTTACTTTGGAATCTGCCTTAGTAGAGTTCTGGTGTTTTCTTGACATGGAAGAGTGTTACCCTAGTCTCTAGGAAGCCATTATACAAAGGTATAGGGCACAGAAAATCCCCTTCCTGAGGAGTTTATAATCAGGGCATCTGATCAGTAATCAAACTGGTGATTGAGGTGGATACTAGCAGCCAGCCTGCAAATGGTAATCGTAATCTTGCTGCTGTGAGCTCCCATCAATGGAAAAATAGATCTGTTTAGAGAACTTTTTTTTTAAAAGATGCTGAGTTCTGCAAGTTGGAACACTTAAGGGGAAACAAGCATAGTGGTGTTCTCTTTGAAACCTTAGTGAGTAGGAAATTGTTCCTTTTGCTATTAGAGATAGTGGCAGTCAGCTGCCTTTCTGTAATGGATAATACACGATAGCTTGGCTGGAATTGGCTATGAAAGTTAAAACAGCTGCATTTCAGGCATCAGATTCAGGAGAGTCACAAAGTAGTGGGCTTGTCAGGTTATGAAAAGTAATCTTTGCAGTAGGCTTTTATCTGGCTATGATCAGGCAAGAATGCATTTGTGAAGATATGAAAGACAATCCTTTTCCAGAAGGTGATGTGATCTGTTGTCTGCAGTGGTCTAGGCAAAACACTGAAGGCAGGCTTGCGGGGTACTACTCTCAGATTTGGCCATATAAATAAAAGTTGATGGGCAGTGACCAGGAGATGGAACAAAAACTGGGAGTAGAGTCTATGTTTTCAAATAATAGGTTGGCTGTTTATCACATGCATGGGTGTTCCTGCATTTTGGAAAGGATTTTAAGAGATCTATATAGCATTTGGTGGGAGCAACTTTGTCTGCCACAAAATGCATTTGGGTCTTCTATATTTTTTTTCTTAGACTGGGATGACATCCCACCTTCATCTGCTTTGGAAGTGATTTCCGAGGAAGAAGCTGTACAGATCATTGCAGAACCTCTTCTCCCCATTCAGTCTTCCACGCTCCGAGATTATGTTGATCACTCAGAAACCCTTGAGAAACTTGTCCACCTAGGTATGTGTGATTTTGTATGTGTGGTCTGCCTCTGACAGGAGCTTTGGAGATCCTGTAATTCATGCTTTGCTCTTACTGGTTACCTTGTAAACTTGAAAATGGGAACAGTGACCAATGGCAAAAAGCAACAGAATGTTTTCCAGGGTAAATGGACAAAGAGAGGGGACTGTGTCACTAGCAATGCCATACTACTGGGAAACAAAGCTGGCTGGAGTTAGTCCCTTCGTGCTGTGGCTTATAGAAGGAGGCATCTCCCACAGCTTCAGGAGGTGGGGAGCACTATGTAACTTAATTGGTCTTTCTTCTTTTGGGCTGGTTAAAGATGTTCTAATTTGCTGCAAAAGAATTTGCAGCTCTCCATCCTTGGAAGGAAGGAAAGAGAATGGTTGCTATGCATAATCTTAGGAGTGAAGCACAGCACACTGGAGAGGCAAGAGGGAGGAGACTAAAGAGAACCTTACTTCTCATCAAAAAACACTTGGACTATAGAGATCCCCGAGTTCAAGATTGCTTTTTTTTTTTGTTGCCCAAACGTGCAAGGAAGACTAGAAAGAGGTTGGAGAAATTATTTTTTGAGGGGGGGAATCTGTCCTCATGTAGTAATGAATTGCCGTGTGTGAGTCAGTATACAAAGTCACTTCACTGCAAAATTATCCCCTTCCCTTTCATAATGGGTTTGGAAATTTCATGCACACATACTTCTTTGCAACAAGAGCAGGTCTCTAAATGTGGCACATGTAGGATTCACTGCAAATGTCTTCCTTCAAAAAATAAACTCAGCAAAAGCTTCTAAAATGACTGCTTGTTTTATCTGGAGTATTTCCACAATATACAAGGTGTTGTGGCCTTGCTGTGTTGAGCAATTAAAGTATGCAAAATCAGTGCAAAATATTGCGTAGTCCTATAAATTCCAATGTGCCTTTGTGAAACATTTACAGAAAGCAGGGTCTGTGTTTAATTAAAACAATTTCTAATTTTGTTTGTTGTAGGAGTTGACTTATCCCAAGTGGAGAAACGTCAAAAGGCAGGTCAGCTCTTACTGACCTTGGACTTTGAAAAAGATGTAAAAAAAATACTTCTGTTTCTTAAGGATGTGGGTGTAGAAGACAATCAGCTGGGACCATTCCTGACCAAAAATCCATACATCCTTGCTGAAGATCTGGAAGCTTTAGAAACCAGGTAAGCCTTTCAAGTAGCAGCATGAAGATCTGGTTTCCCAGTTGGCTTAACGTTATCTGAAGGAACCTGTGTTGCTGCTGCCTCTGTTCTTAGTTAATCCCTGGCTCCGTGTTCTTGTTCCTCCCCATCTGTTGGCACTAACATGTGGTGGTATCATAAGTCAACACCTTCATCCATCTGAAGACTGCCTATTAACAAACTTTACTGCCCATCTCTCACATGCATGCACAGGGGAAGCAGCTTGCCATCTTAGGTCACTTGCTTTACTCGTGTCAGCTTTCATTCCATGATGATACCCCTGAGGCTTTACATAAATTTGTAGAACAATATTAAACTCTTCAGTCACAATTTTAAACCTCATGACTTCTGCAATAAAAGAAGCAGACCAGATCTCTTTTGTTTTGGCATCTAATAGCAGCAGCAGGTTTTGGTGATGTTTTTTTCCTGTTATCCAGCTGAAACTGAATACAACACTTCAGTGAACTAATTTGTGTATGTGTGTGTTCATTCACACTTTTATGGCCCTAAACTGTTCTTCAGTCCTTAAAATGAACTTTTATTTATAATATTACTCCTAATTCAATGTTTTTTTCAAAATAACTCATCTGTGTACGTACATGCCTTTTATAATGAACTTAAAACTTCCTAGTATTCAAAAATTCCAGAGAAGAAAATCTGTTGTCTTGGCTCTTGCAGGTAGTAGCATTTCTGTCTGAAACAGAAATCTGAAAGTACAGATATTTAGAAACAGGCACATGAGTAGACTCTTGTATAATGTAGACCTGACTTCTTTCCCCTCTGTTCTCCTAATCTCCCGTTCAGTAAGTGGCCTTTCAGAAACAATATCAAAAAAAACCCCAAATCTGTGTCATTTTCCAGCAGTAGTTTTGAGTCTAGATATCAGAGCATATTGCTTATGCTCTTCTGAAGAGAGGTTGTTTTGGTTTTGGGGGTTTTTTTTGGGTTGGATTTTTTTTTTTTGGTGGAAAATATCCTAACTCTTCCATGAAGTCATATTTTATTTCCAGTGACAGTCCTGTGGCACTGGCTGGTTAGTGAAGTAGGGGCGAAACAGAGCAATCTGATTTCTTCCTAAGTTTCTGCAGTATGATTCTTCAGTAAGTTTGACACTGGTGAATGCTTTCCTGCAAGCTTTAAAGTAAGTGTGCTGCAAAGGCTGTGAAGTAAATGTGTCTCAAATAGCTGTCTTCTGAAAGCTGAGTATCACCTTTGCATAAACAGTTTGGTGCAGATGGATGTGGTATTGGTTACATCACTCTGGAATGTTTTATTGCTATGGATTCCATGTTGCCAGGAAACAAAACACAAATTTCAATAGGTTTGGCATTTGACTTCAGATAAACACTGTAAAAGTCAAAACATTCCATAATTCCTAACAATTTTGACAGTTGCAAATCAGTGTCTGTACTGCAGCTGCACCAGATGCTTTGTTTTATGCTGGTGTTAATGATGACTTAAAACTGTTAACACGCTACATAGAATTGCTGATCCCTGTAGTAGAACGAGGGCTAACCTTGGTGCCAGCACTCACAGATGTGTCGCAAACTTTGGCCAGGTTGGACAGTTGTGTTCCTTTAATACACTAGTTTCTAGAGTCAGGGTATTACAATCTTGCCATCCTTAAGTTTCTTGCCTTTCCAGGAAGAAATGCTTCAGGTGTGAATTTTAATGACTTGGTAACAGAAAACAAGTGTAGTCAAGACAGAGAAAAGATTTCATTTTTAATCTGCTCATTTAGCTGTTTCTGGGATGCTTGGAAGCTGCCAGTTCCATTGTCATTGTCTGGAGCCTAGGCTGCTACCTTCTGTGTTAGGGTGCCTGCTCAGTTAGGAATTGGCCCTCTAGAGCTTGTTCTCATGTCTTCTTGTCTGAAAGTTTTTGGCTTGTGATAACTTCATTTTTGAGGATTTGAGGAAAGAGGGAAGTTGTAGTGACTGGAAGGTAATATTATTTTTTTTCTCTCCACAAGACATAGTTTAACAGAGAGCCCGTTTTTTGCTGAATATCTGCTTCTGCAGAATATTCTGCAACCATTTAGTATCTTAATTACTACCAGATAAAACCAATTCTTGTATGCTCTAAGTTGATCTGACTGCAAATACTTCTCATATTGCAATTACTCTTGTATATAACCAGACAAAACCTCTCCAAGCTGTAGTTTCGTTGTTTACGTGGTGGTACATGGATTAATCGTGTCTTTTACTTTGTGTGCTGTATTTCCCTCTTCATTCCCTTTTTTCTGGCAGCTATGGTAATCATCTACTGCAAGTAGTATTTGAAATAGGATTTCACTTTCACTGAATTCAACAAAGTTTGGAAAAAGTTTTGACTTGGAAAGAAAGAAAGCAAGCAAGCTCTGTTAAACATCAAAACTTCAGTCAACTCCTTTTGCTTTCTGACAACCAGATGTTTGTTACTCACTTGTTAGACCAGTGACTGAAAGTATGGACCTATTATGGCAAACGCAGCTTCAGCTGATGTAGAAATGTATTTTTTGACGAGATCTCTACATGTAGCATCATTGTATGATATTTCTACTCTAGTGCTATTGGCAAAACAGGGATGTATGAGGTATAGTACGCCTTTCTTTCAGCAGTAGAAATGGAATTCATTAAAATAGCAAAAGGCTGTATATATTTTCTTGTCCATACCCTATGATGATCTATTAATGTGTTTGCAATCTAGGAGACAGGCTGGTAGTTAAATGTAGGTTAACACAGTTATCTGCTTAAGTACAGCTGGAAGGAATTAAAATCTGTCTTCAGTATTGACATTCTGTTCTGAGGTTTATTTTACTTCTAATTAATTGGAAGGGAGGGTATTTTGCTTTTACGATAACTACAGATTTCACTCTAATTATTTTTGGCAGGGTTGCATGTTAATGCTAGAACATCTGTCCATTTATAAGATATCACTGAGGAATTTAAGCAAGTACTGAATAAATGGAGGCAATAAAATTTTCATCACAGGATTTTATTTTGTTTTTGTTCTCTTTCTAGAGTGGCTTACCTAAAATCAAAAAAATTTGGTAAGTCAGAAATTGCTCAGATGGTCTCAAGAGCTCCATATTTGCTGTTGTTTTCAGTGGAAAGACTGGATAACAGACTGGGTTTCTTCAAAAATGAACTTGGTCTCAGTGTGAAAAAGGTAAAGACTGAAGTCTTTAGGTATTTTGTTAGTGACAATTGTAAGGTCTTGCAATATAAATACTCCAAGTGCTTGGAGGTTATCAACAAACACTGTGTTATAATCAGTAATGTCACCAGAGTGTTACAGGAGGATTACAGGTCAGAGGACTGAATTAATTACTGAAACAGCAAGCAGCTTTTTTATCTTCTGGAAAATTATTTGGTCCTCTTCATCTCTTTTAAGATACTGTAACACATTTAACTTATTATTTAAAAAATAGTCTAATCTGTAAATATCATATCAAGATAAACGCCAGATTATATGCTCAGCTCACCAAGAGTGACCTGGGTTTGCCCATGAGTGCATACCACATTAGGTGCTTAGCAGGTATTCAGCACCTTGCTTTGGGATCTTCAGGGGAGGCAGTAGCTGGACTTGCCTGGAGTAAGTAGGCAGTTGTGTCCAGCAGTAGGTGGGGATTGCAATGAAGGTCAAATTCCAAGTGGAATCTGGGGTTCTTCTACTGGCTTCTATTAGCTGAACAGTCATAGCTGCTACAGTGCCTGTTGCTGGCCTTTCCATGTTTGAGGTGAAAGAACTCAGAAAAGGGTTTAGTCACTACCTTGTACTTAGGGTGGATTACAAGCAATCAGACACCTTAGGGAATGTGGAGTAATTTCTTGTAGTGCTGTTAAACTATGGTCTAACCAGATCCTGAAGTTAGCTCCACTGCCACTGGAAAATCCTTTTATAGCCTCTATTGTGTAGTGTGTTATTTACTCTTTTTAAAAAGATGGGAAGAAATAACTTGAGGGCTGAGAGAAAATGGGGACTTGAGCATACTTTCTCCTTTTGATGCATGTGTTTACTCCCTCTTCTTGTCTGCTTTACAACAATTGTATTATTTTTTTGTTTTCCAAAAGAACATATTTGAATAATCTTTTGCATCTTAATATACTGCTGCTTCCTGCAAATTCATCTTTGGTGTAGAGATAAAATATATCCTTCTTCTAACTGCAAAAAAAAAGTTTATATAGGATCTTTCTTTCACAGATAAATTTACAAAAAAGCTTTCAGTAACAGTCTTTCATTTATGTGTTTTTTCTGATTGTAGACAAAGGATCTGGTAATTCGTCTTCCAAGGCTACTGACTGGCAAATTAGAGCCTGTAAAAGAAAATCTTCAGGTGAGCTTATGAATAGATATTAAAAGTGTATTGTATAGCCATATAGTTTAATAGTTGTCAGAAGATAAAATTCCTGTAAGGGATCATGCACAGGAAGAATTTAATGAAATCATTTTAGTGGTGATATAAAATAACTGAGGATTTTGTTAAAACAATTTATTTTCCTCTATAGCGTGCAAGCTTACCCAATACATGGAGCATTATCTTATTCTGTCTTTTACTCTGACGTCGTGCCTTCCTGCCAAAAGTTACTAGATGGTGACATAAATTGTTACCCATTTTTTAACGAGTAGAAAAATACTCAGTCTTTTTTTTTTCCCCCACTTATTAATTATGGGTTTTTTTGCTTGGATTGTCCGTAAGTATGTAGGAGCAAGAAATGTGCAGTTGATTATTTTTCTCCTGGCAGGTAACTAGTCTGCCAAAATGTGCATTTGACACCTATTGTCTGATAGCAGATGGTCGTTATTAACAACTGTTGAGTAAATAACTTCAAACCCATGGGGACTCCTTTCCCTTTTGAAAATGTAACCATGTATTGGTTTAATTACTGTGCTGTAAAGCCATTGAGGCCAAACAGCATGATGTAGTGTAACAATTCGTGAAATTCCATTATCCTATAACAAATAACTATGAATCAAAATGTATAATTTTCAGACAGACTCTCTGCTCTGAAACTATTAAACACTAGAAATCTTGCAATCTGAAATGTGTGTGTGGTAAGGGAGGAGACTGGAAAGTAGCAGACTGTTCTAATTAATAGTGCTTTCTTTTTAACAGACATTGTTTCCACAGGCTAGGGATCCATTATTATAATGAATGTGTTTTTAAGATACTCAGTTCTATGTGACTATCTTGTTTATCTACCAAAGAATACACAATGTAGCACCTCTATTTTTAAAATGTGTGTGAGAGGGAAAGAGCCGAAGGATTTTTAGGTCCTCACTGTTGGAATCTACTATTTCTTAAGCTCCAGCCTTTCAGGAGGCTGATTCATTCAGAATCTGTGTTCAGACCTGGATGTCTTAAATTGGTCGTGGGAGGACAGTACTTGGGAAGTGAAATCATGCACCAACAGTTCAGAAATTATCAGGTTGTATCCCTCATTCTGAATGGACTGTAATTTAGAAACAAGTACAGTAGCTGATAATGCTTGTCATAAGATACCAGTCATGGACTAAATGTGCTGAAGGATGGCTTAGTCCATCCTCTGAGGGTTTCATCAAGCACAATTAGAGAGTCACTGACAGGGTAAAACCTGAAAGCTTGCATGACCACCCCCTATTGTGGGAATAATACATACTTTAAGTATTGCTGAGGCTTACACAGTAAGGATATTAGCATGTGTGGCCTAGAGAGTTACTGAATATTAAATATGTTTGCTGTCAAACTGAGTGCAGTCAAAGCAACTTAGACTTGAGCTCACCAATCATGTCAAGAGGAAGCTGTCCCATGTCACAGAGTAGAAGATAAAAGCTCAAGATTCTTGCCACAATTACCTCTACAGTGGGCCCAGCTTTACATATGCAGTGATTTAACACAGGGGTTTTAACTCCATGTACCTTGATGCAGGAAGTTGCCCTTGCCAGCTCAGGTCCGTGCAAGATACCACTCATGTGCAAACTTCTTTCCATACTTGAATGCTGTCTTAGTTGATTGGTGTTTTGTGTGGTGCACAAGTATTTATAAAGCAGAAAAGTTAAAACCAGGAGTTGAAAGACCTGATTATAGTTGCCCCTAGAAACAATTCCCTGTAAGAATCTGTAAATCCTATGGTAAATTCCAAACACGCATTCTAAGCCCTTCCCTTTGCATTTGACAAGCAGTCTTGGCACATCAAACTGGGCAAACAAAAACACCACCTTCTTGCTATTTGAAGTACCTTAGTTTGATATGAAAGTCTGGTTATGTTAACTGGCAAGCACACCCACTTCATGACCGAAAACAAGCGGCTTTTAAGTGTCACTGGAGGATAGAAGAAATGACTGAGTTAACAGACACTCTTGTATGCTGAATTCTTTCTCAACAACTCAATGAATTGCTTGCCATTCTGCACTTTGGGAGGAGTGCTCATGATTTTATTGAAAAAATGTGTTTTGTTTTCCTTTTGGGAAATCATAATTGAAGTCAAAGCAGTCTTTGAAAAAGACATCTTACTTTAGACATTAATGAACTGTAGAATAAATTGAATACACCACATATTCTACACATCTCTTTTAGGTTCAGCAGTCTTATGTTGAAAACTATAGAAATTATCCTCCCTATTATAAAAATGTAATTTGGATACATTAGCAAAAGAGGTGACACATTAGCAAAAGTAGGCACTAGCTATTTGACTGCTGTGTTTTACAGAGCTCAACAGCTCATCAAGAAGAAAGTCTCTTGACAGCTTGATATTTAAAATGATAAAGGACTCTTAGGGGAGAATTTTTATGCTTGCAACTGCCATACATATGGAGACATGGGTTTTTTTGTTCATATCTCAGACAAGCTGAAAAATATATAACATTCACAGAAGTCATCTTTATTTTGGGGATATTCTATAAACAAATTACACTTCAATCCAGAATGATAAATAATTTGTATTGTCTGACTTGAGAAGAACTGACTGGCAGATATTATTGTGGTTTGCATTCTTGTTGCTATGTGACAAAGGGTAGAAGAATTTTGCATTAGTTTATTTCAGTGGCACATTAAAATAAGCTAAGTTTGCTGTAGCTGACTTACAAAGATAAAATTGTGTTCTTTTTCAGGTTTGTCAAATTGAACTTGGTTTTCAACGTAATGAAATTCAACAGATAGTGTGTAAAACTCCCAAGATTTTAACTGCAAGTAAAAAGAGACTCAAACAGACATTTGACTACTTACACAACATAATGGGCATTCCCCACCACATGCTTACTCGCTTTCCTCAGGTGAGCTGTTAATCTGGGAATAAATTGGAGGTGCTCTTGTCACAGCCACTTCACTAATGTGCTGAAGGTGGAACCTGCTGTATGCAGGACATACATGAATGCTTCAACTAGCCTGTGGCTTTTACTCTAATAGGGATAACTTTTATAAGCAATCCAGAAACCATTGAAGATTTCAGTGTGGAAGTGATGCCTTAGGTTTTAACTTTCATATTTTTCAAAATCCTGTACTGCTTAGTGTGTAACTGAGGTTTCTTGTAGCCTGTTAATTTCTGTTCTCTCGTGCCGAGTAGTCATAACAAAGCCTCTCTGGGCCTGCTCTTCAAGGATACCTAGACCGTCCTAGGCCCAAAAGTGTAAACTAAAAGCCTCTGAAAGGGGGGCAAGCTGAGGGGAATTACATCATTAAACTGAAGCTTTAATTGGAGAGTTAACCCTGGCTATGCAAATGAACCAAACCTATAAAGGTGTAAAGAACTCGTGACCTGTTGTCCATCTTGGGGTCCATGTTGGCAATAGCCTCTGGCTCCCGGGGTGTACCTTGAAGGCCCTTCAAATAAATACCCACCTTTATTCCCTTACTCCTGTCTGGTCTCTGTTTATAGGTGGCCTCTTAAGGCATCAGAAGTGCTGCTTTTTTTCCTATAGCACATGTGACATCACTGCCTCCAGTCTTGTGAATTTTTATATTTTCAACAGAGGTAGTCATGCTCACCTCTTCTGTATTCATGCAAGAGAGATTACTGCCTGCTTGTCCTGAAATCCTACCTAAGAGACATGAGAGAAGGCAGATTATGCAGAAGATCTGTTCATTAGATAACATTTATATATATATATATATATATATATATATA
>VZRO01003851.1:2531181-2560170 GCA_013397915.1 Daphoenositta chrysoptera | reverse complement strand
CGGATAGCGAGGCGGGCCGTGAGGGGGAGAGGGGGAGCCGGGGAGCCACTGTGCACTCTGTGCCCTTGACGGGGGCAGCGGGTGCCGCTGCCAGAGTCGCCGGGCGAGTCTCCTTGCTGGCCCTCCCGTGGCAGTGGAGGGAGCCTGGCTCCGATACCTGAGTTTTCTGGGCGCAGAGAGTGCGCGGGAGCACTAGAGGGACCCTTGGCCTGCTCATGAAGGGCCTCGGGGTTCGCTGTCCTGCGCGGATACCGACTCCGCGCACAGTTGGTGTAAGGGTATTCCTTGTCTGGTCCTAAAGAACGAAGCAGTAACTAAGTAGCCTGCTGAGGTAGTGCTCTAACGACGTACTGGTATCACACGGAGCATTGGGGCTTTTGGGGGTGACCTGGTAACACAGAGGGCTTAAAAATCGTAAGACAGCTTGCCCCCTTTGCAGTGCCCTTGTGCCGTTCGTGGGCTTCTAGACTCATTGTAGAGGTAGTTGGTTATGTGTAAAAGCACCTCTGCTATCCCAAACCACAGTTAAGGAAAGATGAACATGCTATATGTGGTGTGGAGGTTTGATTTTTTTGTTTGGTCGGGGTTTTTTTGAGGTTTTAGTGTTGACTTCGTGGTTGACTTTGGCAGCTCCTTGAAAAAGGAATAACATTCAAGTATCTGGAGAGGAGAGCAGAAGGTTAACAGTATAGTAACCCATGGCCTTGAAGTCACATTAACCCATAGCGAAAGCCGGGAGCTCAAATAAATTGTTTGCAAAGCCTGGTTTTGCTTTATGTAGACACTATGGGTTTGACTCATGTAAGTGTTAACAGAGCCTAAAAGTTTTGTTCCTGTCTTTGACAAGGAATTGATAGCATTTTTCCAAGTGTTAAAGCAGCCCAATATTCAAATTTAGTGAAATGGGTCGAACTCTTGTACGTAATGAGCCATCCTTTGACCTGTTCAGTGTCAGTTATGAGATACTGAGCAGTAGAGGCTAAGTCATATACGATCAAATTCAGACTTGTTGCAGTGTTACATTAGTACATGTGAAAGAGGCCAGCAAATATTTGCATACTGCCATAGTACCGTGTCAATGTTGAATTTTACCTTGCTGTGCAACTGATGATGGTTGCATTCAGTTGCAGGAGGTGGTCGCATGATAGACAGGCTTCGCAAGTGGTATTACAATGCAGCTGGGTTCAACAAACTTGGTAAGTGTTTCATTGAGTTTTAAAAACTGCAAATGTAACAGTTCTCGAACTAGTTATGGTTCATAACTGCCGTATGTACGTGCAGGTTGGCATAAGTCTTTTTGATTAAAATTAGTTACTACTTCTGTTGGGGAAAAAAATTGGCAATAACTTCAGTTATTGTGATTTATACCTTTTCTGTTATTTCTGTGTTTGCTCATGTTCCAGTGAATTAACTTATAACAGCTAAGGTCAAGCTGGGGTAGTTGAAAAAGCTTTCACAAAGCAGTCCTGAAAGTTTGATTATATTTATATTTCCCCACCGAGTCACTTTCACTGGCCAGTGTCTTTTAACCCAAAGACTGCCCTTGAAGCTGGAGAGGTTCCCACTGATGGTGGTCAGCCTGTCTGCAGTACTTAAGCAAAGTATCCAAAGTGGAAAAAAAGATTATAGTTAGTTCTGCCCTTTGTGTGAACATAACTTCCGCTGGTGTCGCTCTGGCCTACGCAGTGGTGGAATAGGTGTCAAAACAGGACTTCCTTAAGGAGAAGAGGTTGCCTTAATGGTATTGTCTTCAGTTTATTCAGAGTTGTTACCAAGTTTGTTTCAGCTGTTTAGATGGCAGAACAATTCTTGGATGACAAGAATATGAATATTCAGATACCGCAATTTATTGCTCACCACAATACAAGCAAACCTTTTAAAGGAAGTTAACATACCTGCCCTGGGGAAGTTAGAAAAAAATTACCAGAAAACTGTAAACAAATAACCTTAGATCCTTCCTCCAAAGATGCAGTGATTAATTCCTCTTTGATAACGCCTATCTGCTGAAATTCTTACATCTGCTGCTTTTCTGGAAATGCGAGTAAAAAATTAGAGAAGCACCAAATTTAATACAGTGATTAAACTAGCTGCAGTGCTCCCTGTGCCTTTGAAATAAATGACAAAGCTGAATTTCAGAATACGTATCTCAAAAGAAATTTTTGTTTTATTGAGATGCTACTGCCAAATCGGTCACTAGATGAAAATCTTTAACCACTAGTCAGTAGGTATGTTGTAGTAATCTGCATCATCTTGGAATGCTACAGAAGTAACATTTTGTCCTATTTTGTTAATACTGAACCTTAAAGAAAGGTTGGTTGAATTTCAAGAATCCTTTGTTCCACAGAAGGTGTGGGAGTCTTCTTGGTTTTGCTTCTCCCTGATTTAACTTCTGATTTGGAACTCGCACACCAACGTAGAGCTCCAGGTTTCCATAGCTTCATATAGTCAGCACAGATCTGGTCATTATGAACAGAGGAGTTTTGGGAATAATTCTTCAGTACTGAAGGAGTCTCATCTGTGGCTGACCGACTTAGTGGATTCAGAGCTCTCAAAAACCCTTTGCCTGGACAGTCATCTTAAATAGAGATATAAAATTAGATGCGCATTAGTTCACCCCTTAGATCCAGAGAAGTTTTTGTTCTGTATATGAGTATTCTCATGAAACACATTGAATTAAATACCCATTTTCCTTATTCCTCTTTAAGAAGAGGAGTAAAAAAAGTAAATGGAGTATGTGAAAGTCAGTGTTTAGGATTGCATGTTCCCTGTGAGCAATTAGTGGCTCTCCTGGATTGGTTTGATTTTTCTTCATGATTTTGCGTTGGAAGTGTTTTGCACCAATCCTAAATCTTTCTGAAGAACGTTTATTCAGTGATACTGTAAATTCTTCTTGGTACAGGGTTAATGCGAGATGATACATTGCATGAAGATGATGATGTAAAAGAAGCATTGAAGAGACTTCCAGAAAAACTTTACAATGAAAGAGTATTTCGCATCAAGCGAGCGCTCGACTTAAGCTTGAAACATCAGATCCTTCCCAAAGACCAGTGGGTGAAGTATGAGGAGGTATGTGCACGGAGTGTTTCCAAGGTGCAGGTCCTAAATGGCACTGCTGCCATTGGTGGTTGGGCTTTTCATTCTCTGAGGAGACACATGCTTATGTGTCCTTTATCGTGAGTAAATGAGTCAGTATCTCATGGAATACCTCTGCAAAACACTTTTGATTGCCATTTAAAAATCTGTTTTTCAGAACAAATTACTAAAATTTTTCTCAGGATGACAGAAGCTTAAGCTGCAGCTCAGAATCACAGCATGTTGTTTACGTTTAGGCAAAATATTTCTTCTAAGCTATCAGATAAAGAAATACAATGTAAATAGTTTTGGAATTCTTACGAAAGGCCTCTGCTTTTCTGATTAATTTCTTATAGAAAATCTTGAGCCAAAGTTTTTATTCATGAAGGTACCAGGGAAGACTAATTTGAAGGAAAATCTTGCATTAATATAAGTGTAATCTTGTAATTTAAAAAACATACTACTCTTTCTTTATCAGATGTAACTACGTTTTATTTTTTGGTAGTGAATTGATTCACAGGCTTTGCATCACTGTCCACCTCAGCCTTCTCCAGACTACCAGGCAGAGAGGAATTTTATTGGTAATCTTTTGACTGTAGGAGAGTATAAAGGAATTAATGTATCTCTGAATAAGCAGAGGCTGTTCCTTGTGGTCTCATAGGTCATATTTAGGTAACTGCTGCATTGAATAACTGGTTGTCTATTTCCTCAAGCAGCAGTTTGGTTTGGGTTAAACATGGTCAGGGTGTTCTATCAAATACAAGTTTACAGTGCTGGTTAGAAGTTAAGCTCAGAGAGAGATTATCTGGAGTATTATTGTTGGACTTTGAACTACTCAAAGTGGATATTGCACATTACTATAGTTGGACTTTGAACTAATTAAAGTGGATCTTGTACATTTGGGTATCTGCCAAAAAACCACTATTTCTAAAGGCATAGCTGGAAGCATTGCTTTGCCTGTTAATGTTGATGAGGCTTTAGGAATTAGTGGTTGCTGCAGTAGAGAACTTGTCACTGCAGACTTGGCAGATACAAAGTTCATCTTTTCAGAGTAAGTAAGGCTGGATTTTTTTTTTTTTTTTTTTTTTTCCTTGATAGGTAGGTGTTTAGTCAAACCTGGGGAGGAATGAGAAACAAATAGTCTGTAGGAACGACTTGAGATGTTTCTGGACCTCCCTGTAAGTTGAAATATACTCTCTTCTCTTTCAGGATCACCCTTATCTTGAACCATACCTAAAAGAAGTAATCCGTGAAAGACATGAAAGGGAAGCATGGAACAAGAAGTAACTATTGAACTACTTCATGCAAATATCCACATATTTCTGATATTTTTCAACATTGGATTGTAGAAGTCCATAGGGAGGCAATTGTGAGGCTGAGGAATATGGTTTCAGCTTGTTCATTGAGTCTGATCATCCAACTAAAATAAACATGTCAAACTATAAAAATCTTGGAAGAGTTCTTTCTAAATGTTAACAAGCTAATGTTCGGATCTTTCCTGTGAGCATATACATTACACATTAGCTTAGTGGTATGCAGTCTTCATTCCAGCTTTTGATTCTTACTCTTTTCATAATACAGCTGTTTTCTGCAGTAGTAGGGTTAGGTAAGAAATGTTCAAGGCTCTTGGTGCTAGTTGCTCTCTTAAATTAAAAAGGATTTGGTATTCATTTGTCACTTGTCACTGTGGACAGCAATACTGAACCAGTGTTTGATGTTACAATGGTATTGTGAGACAGCAGAATGTAGTGTTCTGTGCACCCAAGCAGATACGTATTACAAAAATGGAAAATAAATATGATTCCTTAAATCATAAAATAGGAAGTGTTTCACTAACTTTTTATACCATATACATTGTTAAGCCTTAAAACCTATTTTCATGTAAACCATAATGACTGTCTCACTTCAGCTTTTTGAGACTTTTTATTCTTTGAAAGAGTAAAAGTGGTATTCCGATGTACTTTAAATAACATAGCACTTAATACAGTTAACTTCTCATGTACTTTTTTTCATCACCTAAAGCATGCTCTAGTTTTTAGTGATTGGTATCCAGAAAATACTGGCCCTTACTGACTGAAGACCTGGAGTTTAGTCTTCCATAGTTTATTGGTAGTAATTTGAAGCAGATATTGTTATTAGACATGAAATTCAAAACCTGTCGTATAACCTTCTGTACGAAGTACACAATCTTGCATGACGGCCTCAAGGTTTGCTTTTTTCCTTTTGTTATGCATGCTTGTCTGCCAAATGCAAGTCAGTTTACCAAAAGAAAAAGGATCAAACCATATCTGCAGTTTTGAATTGGTGTGACCAGATAAATAAAATACTGGATTCGAAGTTTTTAGCTTTGCTCATCACTCTCTTACTAACCTTCACCTGCTTCCTAAAGTCCTTTACATCTGTAGGATGGATACAGTGGTCCCTGGGGAAAATATTTACCTCAAAACTTGACAGCCTGATGTGGCAAAACAAAATTCTGCAAAAATATCTGCACTGCCAATATTCCTTTAAAGTCTGTGTGGAGATTGCATTAAGAATAAGTTTCTGTTTTCTCCTATAGTAAAATCTAATGATTGAATCATACATAATTTGATGTATTTTTGGGAACTTTATGATTTTCTTCCAAGAGACAAATAGGGCATGAAGTTTCACACTTCTCTTTATGGAATTGTTATCGTTTTCTAATGAAGTTAGAACTATTTCATTATCTGTTAGAATTATGTTAGAAGACTTAATTACATAGGGAAAGTAGTACTCTAAAAGCATAGATGGTCAAATTTCTACAAAAGCTAGAATTCTGTAGACAGACTATGTCTGCTTACTTGACCACAGGTTTGGACTAAGGAAAAAGTCTCTCAAAAATTACTTGGTTTGGACAAAAGGCTTTGTTGGTGTTAGGCACTTAAAAATAGGCTGACCTTTGAGTGAAGTGCAAAGCAGCCATGCCCCAACTGGCTTTAGGCATCTGAAATCACTGAGCCCCTTACTCTCAGATGTAACATGTTAAAGACTCAGAGGTGAGTAGTAGAAGTTAATAGAAGAATCTTTCCAAGTGAACTTTATGGCACCTCAAGGGGAGGAGGAGAAAGGAAGCCATGTTAAGAGCTTGCCTGTTCACTGAGGCTTCATTTAGATGAGTACTTGGATTGATAATTCAAAACTTTAAATTTCCATAATGTGCAGTAGTATTCTGTTGGAAGTATTTTGAAAAATTTGCTATTGTCTAGTTGTATCTTAGAAGACTATTAGTAAGGAAAATGTTATTTGCCATTTTTTGGCAGAGATGGGTGTGTATTTGAAACGTTCAGGAGTGTGTAAAAGTGGGTAATACTCCTTGTGCAGGCAGGGTGCCCCTCTGTGAATGATTCCAGCCTGTGCAGCCATTGGCTTGCTATCTGCAAAGTTGCCTCATTTTAAGGAAAAGGTTGGTAACAGTAAAGGGGGCCAAATAGCTAGAGGTGAAAAGAAAAAAAGTTTGATGAGGAAGGAAAGAGCATTCTTCTTTGGAGAACTGGAATTTCTTCTGCTGTCACAAGGTTCTTCTGTAATAGTAAGCAAGACACTTGGTTCACTGAAGCTCTGTAAGAATTTTGCTAAATGCTTAATATCTGGGTGTCTGGAGCTACATCTACAGAAGTGCAGAGTAATCACATCTATGTCTAGGTTCAGTTCATTGGTTCTGAAAGTATTAGGTGCAAGTGTTGGTATTTATTCATATGGTTACTACAGGTGGTGGTACCAGGAGCAAATTTCACAGGGATTCTCACAATCCTAATTTCTCTGGTGGTTAGTGCAGACATACTTACATAGAAGATTACAGATTTGTGGCCTGTCCCTAATAATTTCAGAAAGCAGGGTTGAGTCATGCACTGAAGAGGATTGAAAAGAATTCCTGAATCAGAAGAGTGCCTACTGGGTAAAATGTGAACCTGCAATTAAAGGTCATATTGTCATGTACAATGCAACAGCGAATCTTGCATATCCTTATTCCTGTTTTTGAAGCCTTCATCTTGGTTAATGTAGTTTTTTGGATATAAATTTTATAAGGATTCCGTAAATTACTGAGGTATTTTTGTAGTTTTAGTTCACTGCATCCAGATTATGTGTGTAAAATTTAGAGTCTGAGCAGACATTGCTAATCCTGCACTTTGATGACAGTTTTATCTTAAATTATTCTTCATCACTTTTGAGCAAACCTGTGCTTCACTTCACATTCTTTTATTAAATACATTGTGAAATATAAGAATACATTTTGATTGCTGAAGATCATGCTTGTTATGTCAGACTGATTTCTTTAAATTTTGAATTGGTCAACCCCAAAACAATGGATTTTTTTTCAGCACTGTAACAAGAAACATATGCTTGTTTTACATCCAACTTCCATCTGAAGGAGAGCTACAGGAGATAAAAATCCCGTAAGAATTTTGATGAAACATTGTTCTTGTCATTTTTAATGGAAGTGTTTTAGCATTAATATGGTAAACACATTCTGACTTGAGGCATTTTCTCTCTAGATAGCAAAGGTCAAAGATGACCTTCAGGATTTCTCCAGAGTGTTTGAGGTCGGTTTTCATGGACTGAAACTGCAGCCAGGGCAAGGGCTGTTCCTGGGCAGCAGAACAGGCAGAGGCAACCCCTCCAGGGTGACACCACGGTGACTTCACTTCTCATAGCCTCTCTTAGCTGGTCTATGGCCCAAAGGGCTGACATCTTCAACAATTGTAGCCCACGAACTTCATTGTAAACAGTTTGTGTTAGCATCTAAGTACCTTGAATGGGGCCTGAACCCAAAACTCTTTCCTCAAATCCCACTGCAGGCCATGTGGAGCTGTAAGCTTCCTTCAGTGTCAAGTAGTTCCTGACTCACCCAGAACCTCTGCTGGTGTTGCTGGGATGAGGTGACAGGCAAGTCTGATATCCCAAGGTGCCAGAAAGCATCTGCACCTCTGCCTTCCTGGCAAGGTGGGTGTTAAGACATATCTGGAGAAGGAGCCCTCAATGCCTTCTGCTCACTGGTGATTTAATGCTAGCTTATGCTGGCAGCCTGTCAGCTCAATTCCTTTTTCTTCACAAAAGGTGTAGGTTCACAGTTCCCTGCTCTGTGAATGCTTACATATTTTTACATAATTTTTACATATTTTCTGGGGTGAAAGTGGGTCTATTAGTCCTTTTGACTGACTCTGTTCTGCTATGAAAGATCTGATAAACTGTACCAGGAGACACTAGGACTCAAATTGGTTGGTTAGAGCTGTTTTCTAGGCTGGTTTATGAGCTGCTTCAAAATAAGGGCAATGCCTGACTCCACCTGCCTGGAGGCACTTGCCTGCTTGGGCAATTTCTGCCCACCAGCTTCTGTCCTGCCCTCTCCTGTAGTACCTGAGCCCTGGCACTGGATCAAGGAGATATGCCAAGGACTTGAGTGAGGAATGCAGAGTGGGTGAGGGGTTGAGGTAGACCCAGGATTAGGAAACTTTGCTGGGATCTGAAGGAAGTGAAAGGAAAATAAATTGACCTCAATCCTCTTTGCCAGCTTTGGGGGTGCATGGTGAGGGTGAGGTGGAGTTGATGCATTTATGTGCAAACCTATGGTTTAATGCATTTTGGGAAATGGGACCACTGAGTATGAGTATGTGGAGAGGGGTATGAGGTGGTTTGACAAAGGCAAGGGTGCTTTTCAGGCCACTGCAGAGGGTGACACCTGTGTGTCCTAACTTTGGGAATGCCAAGTTCATGGCACTCGTTGAGGCTTAAGTTTTCCCTAAAGAATATTTAAAGATCATCCATTGAACCTTATTGTGAGTGGAATCCAAGCTGTCCTTGCCCTGCCTCTGCCTCCAGGGTGCCTGGACATGGCCTAAGCATCCATCTCCTGTGGCCCAACCACATCTGTTTCTTTCACAAAAACCAGAGCATCTTCAAGAAGATGCCCCCACAGCTACAGAGTAGGTCTGAGTTTTGGGTGCTCACATCTCTGCAGCAAAAGAGGAGCACTGGATCTTTCTCTTCCAAAGCCTAAGAAAGTGCTGGAATTGCTGTTGCTGTTTTATGAGTGTGCTGTTTTGGTTCCTGTGCTGGGAAAGGATCTGGAGCCTGAAATTCGATCAGAAGGAGGTAACTCAGCACAGCTGGGCTGTGCTCTCCTCAGCCCTTCCTAAAGCGGTTCCCCACTGGCCTGCATGGATCTGGTTCTTTGTGTCTAAATCTTCTGGATTGCAAGGGGAGGCTGGATAGTGAGACACGGAGTTAAGCACTGCTGCACTCAGTATTACAACACCTAAGCCCTTTTATGAAGCCTCATACTCCCACTGCAGCCTAGCAGATTGAAATGATTGTTTATAAGCAGCAAAGTTGAGAGTCCAAAGCTCAGATCTCTTCAAGGCACTTCAGAGGGTTTTCTGTCTGCAAGTTGTGTTCCCCAGTGGAGTATTAGTTTAAAAAGATACTATTATGAAATAGTCATAAAAGCAGCTTGATCTGTTTGGTTCACTTCAATTAACTAAAAATTCTCCAAGTTCTCCGTGTTTCTCTGCTACAGTCTCTCATTCTGAAGAAGATGGACGAAAACTCCATCAGTGTGCAAGTGAGCCCCCAGCAGTGCTCGGCACTCAGCCCTGCCTGCTGGAGCTCACCAGACTGTCGTGGCAGTGTAGAGGTGGCTCTGATAAAAAGCAAGATGCATCCTGCTGCCAGGTAAAGCTTGGCTCAGCTCTGCTCTGAGCTCTGCAAAAGCCAAGGTACCAGAGGAGAGGTGAGATCATCATTTCGGAGCTCTATCGAGACAGCCATCCCTGCCCAAGAGAGCTTGGGCTCCTAGGGGAGGGCAAAGTCAGGGTATGGGGCTGCACTGACAGCAACTAGACATGCTTTATTTACATATTTAAAAAAAACAACAACAGCGGAAAAAAATCTCAGGAAAAAGTTAGAAAAGTAACAAAGCATATTTCCTTTCAGAAGTACAGCTGTCTTTCAGAGAGGCTGCTTTTCCCAGTATAATACTGGTGATGCAATTATGACAGATCAGACATTTAGAGCTGTAGTTTAATGTTTGCACAAAGTAGTTAATGTTTACCTCAAAGAGCGTTGTTATCACCCTTTCTGTTGCCCAGATCTTCAGGACTACTGCTGGAAGCAGCATCTTCTGCTGGGTGACTTTTAGGTTTGCAGCCATTCCCCAGAGCTGGTTCTTGGTACAGAGCTCGGATAGCAGAGTGCCTGGCTTCAAACAGCCTTGTTCTTATCTGGTCACAGACTCTTGCTCTTTCTCATAGAAAGGAGGGGTGTAGTCACCTTCACCTCTGGAGCTCTGGGGGATCTCTTTAATGAATTTCCATCCTTAGCTTTTCATAAGTATATCAAACCCAGTGGTGTGTCTGGACACGTCCAAAACAGCCATTAAAGCCTTATTCAACAAGCTACTTCAAAAAGAACACGAGGAGGTATGCTTTGAAAGGGGACTTCTCCGCCAGCTGCTTCCACCCAGCACTTTAAAAACACATAAGACACAATAAAGCATGTGTTGACATAAGTGAGCCTCAAAAAAACCATTGGATTATTTTGAAGGAGTATAATCATAAGCGGGGAGAGTTATCATCCTTCACCCAGCAAAACAATTACATCAGTGCAGCTTGGACTGGGATCTGCCTTAAGATCTCCCAGATGTTGCAAATGGTTTAGTTGCCGATCAGTTGCTCTGGGTAATTATAAACTGTCAGATGGAGGAGGGGAGGTTGGTTCTCAGAGGAAACAACATAAAAGCTTTTTTGGGGAATTGTAGAGAGGAAGATCCACTGTTCACAGCTAACACCCAGAGCCACAGCAGTCTCTGCTTCTGCCTGGCTTTGCCACACCGGTGTCATGGACATGTCTCAGAGCCCACCTTAGGCCCGAGCTATGGCATGCTGCATAGAGATGAGCCCTGCAGCAAGGGGTTTACTGTGGACTGAACCTAGCAAATCTGCTCAGAAATCATTTTAGCAGAATCTCCTAGCCTGGAATGAGGGACCTGCTGCCCACCTCACTAGCAGAAGCCCGTCTGATCCTGAGGCAGCAGATGCCAGCCCTGACACTCAAATGGAAAGAGGGAACCTGGGTAAAAACTGCCACCTTGCTGGCCCTGGGGGAAAACAACTTTCCCAGCCACAGGGCCAGTTCCCTGCTCAGACTTGGCCTGGGCAGCTGGAGGATGGAGCCCCAGATGAGGTGTTGGTGCTGTGCTGCAGCACAACAAGAGTTCAAGACACTAGGAGCTGCAAGAAGATGGGGAGCAGGTCCCTGACGCTGTAGCTGGGTGGCTCAAACACTTACCAGAGTCTGTCCCCAGCTCAAAGGTTCAGTTTTGTGCCGTTTCTCTGAAGCATTTGTTGTTTGTAGCACAAAGAAGCTGTGGGCATGGTGAGCTTATGCCAGGAATAAGCCCTGGCTCCTCTCCTCATTGCGGGTGACTGCCACCTCCCTTAAACATACCAGCAGGTCACTGGGCCCATGGAGCATGCTCAGGTCATCGGTGACCCTCTGCTCTGACCTTTGAAGGATGCGGGAAGGCACCAGCATCCTGAAGAGCCTTTGGGAATCAGCTGGGAGATGCTTCGGCCTCAGAAAGAGAGGAAATTTTGGAAATCCCCTATGCTGGTGTTTCCATGGGGTGACATGAATTGGTGAACTGCCTCTCCGAGGTCCCTTCTGAGAGCCCCAGATCACAGTGCCCCTGAGCTCCAGCCATGCCATCTCTCCAAGTGGCGAGTAGCTGGGGTGTCCCTGCAGCCCAGGGCATGTGACAGAGCCACACTTGCAGCAGTACATCAGGCCGTGAACGAGGGCAGGTGAAAACATGGCGAGGGTGAGGAGGCTGGGTGGGCAGCAACCACCCCACTGCCCTGCCTGGGCTGGCGAGCAGCGAAGAACGCCAGCAGCCAAGGCTGCCCAGCGCCAGGGCGGAGGGAGAGGGGCTGCCAGCCCCGGCCTGGCCGCTGTGAGCCGCGCGTTGCTGCGCCAGGGAGGCTGTGCCCAAACACCACCCTTGCGAACCTGCCCAGTGCCAGAGATGCAGGTGGCACATCATCGGCACACACAGCTGACAAGCTCAGCAGCAGGTCAGCTGCACAAAAGCGAACCCCTGGCAATGCCAGTGCCCCAGGTGGAGGGGTGGCTTTGTCCTGGACACGATGACAACAGTGGGGAAAAACACATCACTCGTCTCCAGCATCACCCATCAAGGCCAGCTCACCCTGACGCAAGGTGGGGCTGTGCTGTAACAGAACAACAGAACGTCCTGGCATTGTCTTCTTCCCTTTTTTAATTTCATTTTTCAGGATGACAACACTTTAGAGGTTTATGACCAACAGGAGAATTTACTACTAAGTCATGTACTGATGTAATGAAATCTAATATATGCTGTGTAATGAGTTATGAGATGTTATTTAGTTTCAGGGTTTTATTACTTCAATCAGTTATGACCATATTTCCTTTTATATGATTGCTCACTCTTTAAACATACCAGATGACTGTATAAAGAACACCTAATAAAGTCTGGAGATGTTAAAATATAAATGTTTTAATTTTTGCCATAAATTTGTTTCAATTTTACCAATGGTGGCTTTTGCACTGGAAGTGGTGCAGTCCTTGTTAGTAGTGCAGATCCTGGTAGTGTTGACTTGTTCCTTGGTAGGGAGGAGCTGGACAACTGTGCTTCATTATAAAGCAGTTAGTCACCAACGCTCACCCTTGGTGATTATACACAGAAATGGAAAGGTTTTTAGAATATAAAATATTGAAAGACAACAGTGATCTGTGATAGAAGTCATTATCTTAATAAACCTCTCATATTTACCCTTGAAATTGCAACATACACATGCCCTGGTTTCTACCAGCTTCAAGAAGGGAGAATCAGCCTTTTGGTCTTCAGCATCAAGATCAAATCCAGGGATGTTTTGCCCATGTACCATCTGGCAATCCTGCTAATTTTTCCACATTTATGCATTGTACTTTAAAGTCTTTTGAGATAACGTCATAGCAGTGGAATTATATAGCTGTGAAATAAGATCAGGATAAGTCTTTAATAAATCAATGTTTTAGCAAGCAAAGGACAATTGCAGGAGTAGAGTCTAGTTGTGGCATGTTCATAGTGAGTGTGGAGTTCTCAGAAATTATTGTAGAACATATTTTATGATGTTAACAACTCCGCATAAGAGTTGGTGTCCGAGTGGAGGCCGACTGTGGCCGCTGTAAGACTGCAGCACACGGCTGCTGTCTGGTGAGCCAGCCACTTGTGGGAATGCAGAGGTCTCCAGCACTGCTGGCTGGAGTCCTGCACGGGTGTCACCTGCCTGGAGATGACACCTGCATGTAACACATCTAATTACAACATTCTAGTTTCCTCCCCACCTCTGCAACAGGCAGCACTCTCATGATTTGCTGAACCTGGTGGAATTCCCTGCTGTGGGGGTCCAGGGCAGGGGAAGCCAGGCTGTGCTGCGCTGGCTCGGAGGCTGCACTGCTGCTGAGCTGGGAGGAAAGAGCCTGGTAAACCTGGGCCACTGTAGAGGTTTGCTTGGCCAGCTTCAAGGGAGAGAAAACTGCCTTTTAGTTACATCTTAATTTAGAGTTGCAGCAACCAGAAATATTTCCATCATGTTTAATCTGCTGTGACCCCAGCTGCCATGTATGTCATGGCCCAAGGATGTCTTTGTTTGTAGGGATGATCCCTGCTGTTCTATTTCCTGCAGCAAAAAGGTACCAGAGGCCCAATTTGACAGAAGTTCCATGCCCATCTCCATCCCAGCCTCTGAGTCCTGTCCCTGGACAGCCTGTGCACTGTTCTAGCTGTGGGTTAGTATTGCTGCCATATGTATTCCCTTCCTTCCAATTCTGCAAGGCAGGGTGTCATCTCAGGACAGTCCCTCTGGACAGCTCTCTATCAATTCAATTTTTTTAGTTGTACATACATCAATATGCTGTACTTATCCCAGTATTTATTCAATTATTGATAGAGATACTAACAGAAGGGAAAAACTTCTAAATCATCCATCCTACTTCTCCATTCTATTAATATCTCTATCCCTAATTGCATAAATTTTAGGAGAACTACAGCAAGTAATGAAATAAAGACTTTACTATTCACAATTCCTGGCTAATAATTCAGCCAAAGAGAATCATACATCAAATAAATGGCCAAGCATACTTAAAATGTGTCTTTGTACAGTAACAAGGCACAATTTAATCCCATTAAGAAAATGTTGGCAGTAGCTCAGTGTTTGGGAATATGCCACTGAACTGTCCTGCTGTAACCTTGGATGTAGGAAAAGCTGAGACAAAGCAGCATACTCAATTTGACATATCTTTGCCCTTTAGGTCCTTAATGATGCAGTGATTTACTGAAACATTTTATATTGTTTAGCTGCAGAAATTGTCTCATACATGGAAGCTAAGCAATAACATGCTTGCTGAATGTGCCCTATCTGCTGCTTCATAAGCAAAGTTTTTTTGCAACTCCATAAAACACAGATTTCTAAGCTATCTCAAAACAGCAAGTCCACATATTCATTTGTAGGAAACAAAATCTTTGTTCCATATATCTTATTTAAAGTTTTAAAAGACAGGTAGGTTAGTTTCTCACTAACCAAGAATTTAAGAAAAACATTGGGTTTTTTTTCCTCAGGTTTTAATTTCCACCTGGGTTACTCTGTTTTTACTTCACCCCCATTATTGTCAGTAGGATCCGAAATACTTCTCTATTCTCCAGGTACAGCGTATGTGACACTCCACTGCCAAAACAATTGGCTTCTTTCTAATTAAGGAGGATTTTATATTTACAATAGAAAAAATAGTATGGCTAGATACATATCTCGTGACCACATACTGTATCCTTGGAGTTTTAGCTATGGATCTTGGAAAAAATACTGTGTGAATGGTTTAAAGCATTAGATTTTCAAGACGAAATCACCGCTCATTCAGTATAACCTACATCCAGCAGCGTGCTGGGGGCTGAGCATGATGAGGGTCTGCTGCTGTGGAGAGCTCCCCACACTGCTGCTGCTCCCCGCCGTGCACACAGCTTCCTTCCCATCGGCTGGTGCAGCACTTCCCTGGTTCTCCAAGCATGGAAGGAAAACGGGCGCTTTGAGTGTTATTGAAACACACAAACACTGTGAGTCAGAAGTATCAATATTCAGTGCCTTCCACTGGTCCTCCATGAAAGTGTTGTTCTTAAAGTATCATGTGTGGTTTCCCTCCGCTGTTACTCGCAATTTCACGTTGTCGTGTGGAATGAACCACTTGACAGAGCTTTGTGTCTCTTTGTACTGTAACAGCGTCTAGAAAAATTCGAATTGGCAGTTTCTGCAATAAGGCATGAGGAAAGATATTTGAATAGTGCATGTGTTTTACCTAGTGCAAGGTCAGAGAGTACCAATACATCACGGGCTACAATGGGGAATAAGAGGGTAACTATAGATATATGCATAACACACAAACATGAGTGATTATTTTTCAGCTCTTGATCCATCCTCTGGCATTTGCTGTCAAACCAAAAGGAAAACAAATGCTGTCTCCTTTCTTTGTGATTGTAGGAGTCTTCTGTGGTTCAGAAACCACAGGAAACAAATAGTGTGGCCCATAGCGTTGGGGTGGCCCCATTTTTCTTGCACGAGTCACAGTGCTAAGGAGCTGGCACAGATGCTCAAAGAGGCTGTGTTCCCGTGCTGGCAGCCCCATGGTCATGGCCAGGATGGGGTAACCATGCTGCTTCCAGCAGAATTAATTCAAGGAGCAGAGGAGCAGCACAGCGTGGTGGGGTGATGTACCCTAGCAGGGCTCAGCACCAGCACTGGCTCCTAAGTGGCTCTTTGCTGCCGACAACCTGGTGTTGATGTTTTAAGGGCAACTTGCTGTCAGTGGAAGTAATATGACAAAAATTAGGTAGGCAAGAGGGATTAAAACATGTAGAATATTGCAGAACTTGTTAGGCTCAATTACACGAGTCAGGAACTAGTGAAGTGTTTGAAGACCTGGAAATAATTCCAATTTGTCATACCAGGAGACTCCTTCCCAGAAACCGGCTGTGTAAGCAGAGGCAAGTCCACCATATGGAGAACAGATGTCTCAAGGGAGCTGAAAAGAAGATACTTTGCTAGTACTAAAAATATTCAGTATGAGGAGGTGATAACAAGTGCTTCTAAAGAAGAAGCAATTATTTATCATTGAGTAGACAATTTTTACTGTTTCCTAGAACACAAACCTATATGCTTAAATAGTCTCAGACTGTCACAGTGAAGAGGCACTGATTCACAGCTTGGGGTAGAAACTATAATAATAAGCAGATTGCACATCTTGTTTAACCATCTGATTTTTAAAGCATATTTTATCACACTGAAAAAAAAATGAAGGGAAGTCAGAAGACAATGAGTTATCAGTGTGCAGTTGTTGCAGTTGTTTTAATGTACAAAGCAGTATGGTTGCCTTTGCCATTTGCAGCTTGGATGTGTTACTTTTTTCCCTGTAATTAGGAACTGTCATGGAGGTTGTCTCAGTTTATAACTCAGTCCTGTGGTGTTAGAAGGGTGCCTGTGAGAGCTGCCTCCAAGGACCAAATCTGCTAAAACATCGGGAAGGAGAGGAGCACTTCACGGCTGCCTTTGGGTGCCTCGGGACATGTGCTGAGGGAAGATCCAATGGAGAGAGGAAGCCCAGGGGCTGCTTGAATTGGAGCTGTGCAATGACTTGCTCTCTATTAGCTGTGCCTAATGCCTGTGTAGGTACCAGCCATGGAACTTACACGTGTCCCACGTAGATGGTTGAGTTTTCCTCCCGACAGAGCTGTTCTGCTTCCCGAGCAGCAGAACGAGAGCTATTGGCACAGGTCCTTTGGCTCCTGTAGAACTCCAGAAAATTACTGCAGGGAAAGATAAAGCAGTACCAGCAAGGTAGGGCCCTGTGGCTTCTTTTCTGTTGCTGAGGTGAGAACTGTAATACACTGTCTGCAACAGCTAATTAACTAATCTGTTCTTAAAAACCTCTAATGACTGCACTCCCCCGGTCCACAAAGGCAGCCTGCTCCTGAGCTTATGCTTCATTATAGCTGGGTAGTTTGTCCTACTATCTAATCTAAATCTCCCCTGCATCCTGTTAACTCTATTACTCCTTATGTCCACTCTCAGTGGATATAAAGATAACAGATTTTCATCCTCTTTAGAGAAAAAAATTGAAGGCTGTTATCCTGTTCCCTTTGGACCTATCTATCTTCTCTTCACTAGACTAAACAACTCCAAGATCTTTCAATCTCTCCTCACAGGTCAGATTTTACAAACCTTGTAATACCCTTGATGGTCTCTCAGGGCTTTCTTATTTAATTTATGTCTTTCCTAAAAGGTGATGTCCAGCTGCTGGATGCAACACTTGAGAAGTTCCCAATGCCATGAAGTTACCAGCCAGGCCTCAGCTTTCACATCCCCACCTGTACCCTTGTGGGTGTCACTGTGGTCAGCTGGGGTGTGTTTACCTCCAGGTCTCTTCTGCTGCCTGTTTGGTCACTCCTTGTTTCAATACGAGTCCTTTTGACATCCCAGCACTTTGCATGTATCTCTCTTTGGTTCCATTTGTTGATTCTGGAAAACCTCTCCAATTTTTCATTGCTGTTTTGAATTTTAATCCTGGGCCCCAATATGCTCACAATCCTCCTGGCTTAGTGTGATGGGCTGATTTTATAAGGATACTTTATTTCATTATCCGAGTTACTAATGAAAATATCAAACTGAAACAGGCCCTGAATAGACCCTGGGTGACCCTATTAAAAATGAATTTTCAGTTTGATGACCATGATAAGTTCAGCATGTTTTCCACCCACTGACTAATGATTTCATCTCACCTTAGCTGTCTGTACGAGAAAGTCATGGGGGACACATTCAAATGCCCCACTCAGCTGGCCAATTGCTGTTTTAAAAATGTAACAAATATTATTAAATACATTGTCTTTTTCTGCTGATCAGTGCTGGGGTCTGCAGTGATTATGAGTTGGTAATGCACCAAGCACCCAAGGAAACAGCTCAGAAGGGAGGAAGGAGAACAAGGCAGCATCCTCTGCAGGGAGCAGCCTGTACTGGGGCTCCTTGCCTCCATCCTGCGTCTGCACATGAGTGCTCCAAACCAAAATCCAACATCTCTGGTAGCCAACAGTGAGAGCAGCGCCACCCATAGCCCCGGAAAGGCCAATGGATTGTTGCCAATTCAAGGTGAGAAACATTCTCCTTGATTGAAGAAAGAATTAGCATTTCCATGCAGCCCTCACATGGATGGGGAACCCTCCTTCAGTGGAGGATCCATCCGAGGGAAAAGAAACACCCTCCTGGGAGAGCAGAGGAGGAGGTTGTCTGTGCTTTTCAGGCTCAAGCTTGAAGAGGATGGTCCAGGAGTGACAGAATTCTATTGCTAGGGAAGACACTAATAGTTTTTAGTGCACATTTTGGTTGCCTGGGACTGGGTGTGTATTGGGTGCCACAGCGGCTTCTGCAGCCGCAGGATTCAGGGCAGAGCATTTTCTGCTGGTAGCTCTGGGCTATGTATATTACACCTTTACATTCAATTTGATACTGCCTTTAGCCTGCTGGCCCCCTGCCAGTGCAGCTGCAGAGAAGTTGGGGAAGTTTGCCATAATTTGCTCGGGAATTCTTGTGGAAAGTAAGTTTCACCTACTGCAGTGGAAGTGGATAGATTTAAGGGGTTTGGGTTTCTTTTTGTCCTGAAATGCTCATCCTCACTTAGAAGTAAGGTGGAGTGTAACATTAAAATATTCCAGCTTGAACATACAGGACAACTGGAAATCAGTGCTGAAGAGTGTTCAGAAAATACACTGCACTCATGCCCCAGATTAAAACAAGGCAAATGTTACTTTAATCAAGATCCTGTTGGTGTTGCTAATACCAGTGAAGAAGAAGAGACTCTCAACCCAGGTTTTGGTGGACACCTTCAAAAAGCACCCAGATGGGTGTCCTAGTCACTGCTCAGGCAGCAGCACAAGCTCAGCCCAAGTGGGGCTTAAGGCAGCCTTGCCCACACGCTGCCTGGCCAGGAGCCAGTCTTCCCCCGCCTTCAAGGAGTGAAGTCCTGGCATTAAAACCTCTGCTGGCACCAAGAGCCCCAACTGCTACACCCTTCAACTGCAAGAGAGGTCTGTCAAGCCTACAGGAAGAGGACCGCAAGGGTATGGACAATTAAAGATAGAGACACATTGGACTTTTATCTGTTTCCTATCAGGAAAAGCATAAGTGATGTTTTAGGTTTTCAAGAATACCCTAACTCAGCATTTTGCTGCAGCAGGGTGGTCACTGGGCTTTGGACTGCAGCCCAGCCAAACAGAACGGAGCTTTTTGTCAGTTAAAGTCCAAGAAGGGAATAATGATCTCAGAGTTTTGTATTTATCATCGGACTTGGCCTCCTGACCCTCAAAAAGAAAGGCAGTGACTTGAAACAGTTTTCACAAAGCCAAGACATAAATGGTTGCAATAAAAATTAATTTTATCCTGATCTCTCTTTTTTTTTTTCCCCAGATACACAATTTCTATTATGTTTGGATAAATCCTGCCGCCCCGGCTCCCTCAGAATGGTCAATGCAGTTCTCCACATTGGAAAGCTATGCTGGCCCAAAGATGTCACTGTCTTGGCAATGGCTCACACAGCCCCAAACAGGGCTACGTGGAGTTATGTGGAGTTTTGTATGATTCAGCAGCAACAAGTGTGAAAAGGCTGAGACTGCTAGCGCTCGCCCTTCCTCAACCTTTTGGTATTCCTGGCACTCCCTGCGAGCACTGCTGGCTGCAGATATTCAAAGAGCAAAAAGAGTGAGTACTGAAGTGAGCTTTTTGTTTTTTCACTTAGCACTTTTCCTTCTTCTTTTTTCATTTAGGCAGATATTTATGCTTTTATGGTCATGAAAATCTTCCCCTGGTTTATTAGCACCAGCATGGAATACCTTGTTCTCCCAGCAAGTGCCATGTAGGAATGAGCAATACTCCTTGTCCCAGCAGCCTTTCTCCTCACAGTAGGCACTTTTCCCCCTTACCCAAGAAAACATGCAGGGTTTGTGTGGTGAAAGCACAGGGGTTTTTCTGTCACGTTGTGGGTGCACCTTCAGCGTGGTGAGGAACAAGCACTGGCTGAAGTGATGAGGTATCTTATATGTTTCCCTTTACATGCTGCGCTGTATCAGGACGTGTCTGCATTTTTGTCAGAAGGCTGGACATTACTGCTCTCATAACATTAAAAAAAAAATCTGAAAAAAGACTAAGGGATTTCTATGCTTCCCAGTACACCTATGGAAAATGGAGACAAAATCTTTCATGCTACACCTACAAAAGCATGCTACAAGATTCCTTTATGCCTGCCACAGCTTGAAACTCCATGTTTCATCCTTCTAGTATAATTCTTCTGGTATGGAACAGAGGCAAGATCTAGGTAAATTAAAACACAAATAAATTGGGACTTCAGACTCAAAAATCCACCTGATCCTAGGCTGTGATTTAGTCTCCAGGGTTGTTTTCTCTGAAGAGGTACTTAGATTAATTGGGTGCTTCCCAGGTCACTGGCACCTAACTTCTGACATCCACGTGTCCCTCAGGCATAATGGAAATTGTTAATCGATGTTAAATTAATTTGGTGGTGGCTGGAGGTTTTGAGGAGGGGAGTTCAGAGAGCCAAAACCACTGTGACAGGCAGCATTCCTGTCCACCTGCATTGGCTACCTCAGCAGAGGTGCCGGTGATTAAACAGACAGAGCCTCATCTCTCAGCCAGAGATGGCCTTTCCAGGTGCCCTGTGAACAGCACTGCTTGCTGCTGAATGCAGAGCTGAATTCACTGTCAGATGAAAGCAAATTCACCTACAGTCCTGACAGTGAAAGAAATCACATGCTTAGAGACCAAACAGATGTATATTTGGTTTTATTCTTCTCTCCCACAACATACATGATTGCTGGAAAATCTTTCCTGTGCACAATCTTTTCTTTTTCTGTTTATTTATCCTTATTCAAAGCTAACAGCTGGTTTTACCTATGAGAACCAGCTCACAGATGCACTTCAGGATATAAAGCACATTTATGATAAGACACCTGATAAATCCCTTTATGTTCCATATCTTTCCTGTAAAGTTGGGGAGGGGGGGAGTGGAGAAAGAGAAAAGACCTGCTTTAGGATGATGTCATAGTTGTCGGGCACATCTGCCCCAAATTAAATTACCATCTAAAGGGCTTATTTCTCAAACATATTTCTTTTCAGCTTGGAAGGAGACATAAAGCAGTGTATCCCTTCAGTTTGCATTTGGGGAGTCTGAAAATTTGGGATCACCCTTCACAGTATGCCAGCAAGATTTACTAGTGCTGAGCCTCTCAGGTGATGATGCTGTACAAGTTGCATGAAAAATGAATCTTTCTTGGTTCCTTGATTAAGTTGTGACTCATAATAAACCTTCCAGAGACATCAAGCCTGTCTTGCTAAAAGCATGAGGGACCTTTGCAAAGCCCTCTAAGAAGGTGTGAGAAAGAGGTCTCACCTGTAAGAAGAAAGCTTTAAAAAGTGAATCTATTTGAATTTAAAATATTCATTCTTAATCTTTCACAGTAAACTCTATGTGCATGCCAGAACTGGAAGACAAAAATGCAGAATGCATAGAAATAAACAACGTTTAAACATACCAAGGACGAAACATTTGCAAATAGACTGCTTTGTCTGCTGCAGTACCCCCCCCCCAAAAAAAAAATATAACAGGAAAAAGGAAAGAGGGGACATGAAGGGCAACTATTATTTTTAATACTTTTTGTGTGATCTTTTCCTATGCAGGCATTCAGCCTCTATGGTTTGTGAGTGAAAAAAGGAGAAAATCCTTTAATCCAGAAAAAATCCTTGTGCTCTTTCTCTCTCCAAGTGGCAACAGCAGGTGTCCCCAAAATAGTCATGGTGGAAAAGCCCTGTGTGACAAGGGAACCATTTTTTTTCCCCCAAGCAGACCCCCTGGACCCAGTGGCCATGACAGAGCTGTGCATGTGTGTGGCATCTGCTGCACTGGAGGAAAAGATGCAGCATGAGCCACACACATGCACAGCCTTGTAACTGCCTGGGCAACCTGCGTTGCCTCTTTCAAAGGCCCTGCCAAACAGCATCAGAGCACAGCAAAACCTGCCAGCCCATCTAGAAACCATGGCCCTGGTTTTCCAGCACTCCACCAGTTGGTGGAGTTATGCTCATTTACACCAGCTGAGGAACAGTTCCTACATTTCCACCTGGTTCCTGAAGATTTATATACTAATTCCCTCCAAAGCATTACAATGGAGAAAAAAAGAAAAAAAGCAAAAAAAAAAAGCCTAACTGGGTTCACAAGCCCTATTTCATAAGTGAGTTATCCTAGCCTTGCTGGGTCAGATCTTACTGAGAGGACGATACATCCAGAGCTGTCATGTAAATCATTTCCTTTTGAATACTTATGTCTAATCAACTTCAGACCTTGTTTTGGACACATTGTATGTTTCATAAGCTGAAGAACTCTCTCTGATGAAATCCTTGCCTCCTGACCCCAAAATACATCTGAACAAAATTGTCCCATCAGGAGTTCAGATAATTGCTTGGCCTTTCCTGTCAGTCATAAACCAGACAGATGCAACTTTTTTGGACACTTCCCCAAGCTTGAATGTGCTTTTCAAACATATTCCAAACAGCATAAGAGAATAGGAATGGTTGCTTTTATAAATGTGTGGTAGTTCATGTGCTTAAGCAAAGAAATCAGAGACTCTCTTTGCTGGTGCCATATGTATTACTGTGTGATAAAAATTTACCAGCATGTAGTTCTGCAATTATTGTTCTTACAGCTCCATTAGTCTTAAATCTTATTTATTACCGTGGACTTTACTGTCACTAGAAATCCCAGGCTCTCCCTTTTCTTGCACCAAAGCTTACAAAGCACCGAGTAGTCTAGGTAAAATTTGAAGACTCCATTTTTCTCAGGCCCAGAGAGAGTGAGTTTAAGAGTGGTCTTTCTGCTTCCACCCACAAAGCCCTTCCAGATCTGCAGCCGTGCAGTTCTGTGGATCCAGCAGAGATGGCCAGTGGCTGACCCAGCAGGACACTGAGTGAGGTTCACACCCACTGCCTGGCCACGGCAGCCTCCACCTCACGGGGCTGCAGATCACAACAGGGACAGCCCAAAGTCCTAATTGAGGGCTGAGCTGGGACACTGCCCAAGCACTGGCAGGGTCAGCAGGGAAGGCACAGCATGGGCTCTGCAAAAGCAGGTGAAAAGTTTTCTGCTGACTTCTGAGGGGATCACGATTTTCTTCTCCTCGCCCTCCTTGACAGCCTGCTGGTCTACACAGGAGAGCTTGGAGAGGTGAGAAAAATTTGCTGGAGGAAGCCTGGAACGTATCTGCTGGTGAATGGCAAGTCACCCCATGCACTTGGAGGGAGCTAAATCCTGAACAATGAGAAGTATTACAAATATTCAGACATCACAGACAAGGGTTTACAGAGATCACAGTCTTGAGTTGAAAGCCTGGGAATTCCTCAAGGAGAAGGTGTGGTCTGGGGCAGCGCATGTGAGCCAAGAACTTTCCAAGTGCCTCTGCAGCTCTCAACATCTGATGAGAAAATAAAGTTCATGGGCAAAACACATTGTGAAAGCAGAAAGCAGGCTGCTACATTCATCAGTAAGTTAAAAGAACAGAATGTATGTGAATGTTAGAAAAGAAAAATCCTTAAAAGTTCATTCTACATCAAGAAGAAAACTTTCCAAAGAGCGGAAAACAAGGACCTGCAAGGCTTGGGTGCACAGAAGAACCCCATTCTGCACCTGAGTCCTGGCCACGCAAGCAGAGCTGCAGAACCATATGTATGGTTCCTGCAGACAGACAGGCTGTGTTAGACATAACTGTGCCTGTTTGAGTTGCCAGCCTCTTGGTGGTTAGATGGAAGTCATTGCTACCTAGCAGAGGTCACAAAACTGAACATAACACGACTCCATCTGCTGCTGTTGTGGTCTAGCACTTCACACCTGCAGCAAAGAGTAATCTGGCAACACAAGTGGTGTTTCTGACACCGGTAAGTGACACATGGGGCAGGGTTTGGCTCCAGCACAGCCTCATGACAATATGTGCCCATGAGTTTTAGGTCTGTGTGAGTTACAGAACCCCCCTGGAACTCATTCTGGCTCTATCATTTCGCAGGGTACCTTCGTGAGCCTGTAGTCTCAGGCAGAGCTCACACAGGGTTTATAAAGCTGTCCTGTGAGGACATCGAAAAAAGCATGAATCATTGGAAAAATTGTATTCTCTGCAGGCTCTGGAAAGGCTGCAGGAGTCACTTGGGTAGCTGTTGCACCCGTCAGGTTGCCAACACCCACAGGCCAGGACATAATGAGCTGCTTCTCTCCAAACTTTTCACTCTTTCTGGACTTATGCTAAGTGTAGGAAAATAACTTTCAATTTTTCATGTCTTTGCATTTCTCCTCTTCATTTTTATGAGAAAAGCCCTTATCTCATCATCCTGCTGTGCTGTGTAATTTAGGTTGGATGCCCACTGTTTCAGCCTGTACCTTCTTGTTTCCTCACCTCGGATGCTCTCTGTAGCTGCTTCATGTCTGTGCTGTCATTCCTGCTGGATCCTCACAGCATGCAAGGCAAGCATCATATGGGAAACTGAGTCTGTGGGCTTCTGCTTTGGAGACTGGAACGAGCATGCGGAACAAATGAACGCAAAAAGGAGCTCAGAAATTTTTGAGAAGTGGAGGCACTCCAGCAGGACAACCCCATGGGCAGCCCCGCCCCGGGGAATGGAGACAAAATTAAGGAAAGCGTTCTCGAAAAGGCCCGTATGAGTGTCACCGCGGCGCTCAGGGACACTCAGAGCGGTGAGTGCGCCTGTGTCGCAGCGGGGGTCGCAGCGGGGGTCACAGCGGGGGNCGGGCACGGCCCGGGGGAGGCGAGGGCGCGGGGCTGCCCCGGGAGCGGCACCGGAGCGGGGACTTGGTCCCGGTAGCTGCGGGGAACGGGCCGCCCCTGCTGTCCTCTGGCCGGGGGTCGGAGCATGCCGGGCCCTGCGGGCCGTCCGCAAGCTGGAGGTGCGAGGAGGAGGGCAGGAAACGGGAGCGGAGTCCTCAGGCCCTGTGCTCCCCGCCAAGCCCGCGCACACCTCAGATCTTGGCCTGAAGGGGGGAAAGTCTGCTCGGAGCCCAAGTGTCGGTCCCACAGAGTGCATTTCGTGTCACCCAGTGGTGACACCCATCAGGTGCCGGTACGATGGCTATTTTCACTCAAACATCTCCCTCCGAGCACGTTCATTCACGGATTGCTCGGATTTTCCCTTGGGTGCTGCTAGTTCATCTGGGGTGATGCATAGAATGACTCGGTTATCCTCCCGAGGACCCCTGAGTAGCAATTTCTCTTGGAAAAAAGCGCCTTATCCCCATGTAGTGCCTCGTGCAAGCCTCTGAAATACATCGTGTAGTTCAATCCCGGAGGTTTGGTTGCACTTTTAACTGGCTCTCCATAGACGAGCATATTTCTTGTCTATTCCCTCTGCTCATTTAACCTCTGCTGGTGGCTCTGAGTTTACATCTCTGCTCAAAGCATATGCAGCAGCTTGGTTTGGCGAGGGCTTACTTAAATTCAGAGACATTTGGGATTGAAGCAAGCCCACCACTCAGAAGTCCCTCACAGTCCAGACACGTTCCTCCAAAATTGGAGACCAGGTCCCGTCCCCGGTGTCTGCAGTCAGCAAGACCAGCCAGCGTTTCATTGCCCACCCGTTCTCTCCGCAGCTCACGGATACGGGCACTGCCAGGTGATGTGCTCGGCTCCCTTCCCAGGCCCCTCATCAAAGGGCAGCCCGCGACGTTTTCCAAACACCATCTGCTAGTGTTTGTTTTGGCCCTTCTACAGGTGTTTCCAAATTATTTTGTGGGAGAACATGGAAAACATGATTTAGGGCAATCCATTGAAGGAGTTGGGAGATTGAAGGTGAAAATTCCCCAGGTGACATCTGCTCTTTTTGCAGCCTCAGTGCTCCATCCTGCCTTGCTCTGACCCTCAGTACGAATGTGCAGTGCTGAGTCCCTCAGGAGAGGCAAAGCCCATCCACAGTCCTCAAAACAAGGGCTTAGGAGTTTATTCAGAATGCAACCTCTGCTCTGGAAAAGCTGTGACTTTGGAGACTAGTGGGATTTGGGGAGGCTGAAAATGCAACAAGAGAAGCAGATTTTCTTCAGATGTGTGGATGCTGTTGTAGGCTTCATGAGCCATCAGTAAATGAAAAATGAAGTTATTTTAGTAAACAAAAATGCACATGTAAGCATTGAAAGGTGAAGTCAGAAGTTTGGAGTCAGTTTGCATTTTAACAGACACAGAAATAACAATGAACTGAGGAAACACGCTTGCTTATAAGGCTGCCTGAGCAAAACAGTACAAGTCAGACAGAGACCCATCAAATTCAGTTATGGTGAATAATATCCCATTACTCCCTGGACAAATAAGCCAGTCCTCACTGGAGCTATCAAGGAATACGATTCCAGTAAATTATATACAATTCTGAACTTGTTTTTTAAACATACACTTTTTGCGAGGGTAAGAAATCCATTACATTATTTTTTGTAATGCCCTCTTTTTCTATAGGTCTGATAAAGCTCAGTCTGTGAAATGTTTCTTCAGCTACCTCAAGGCAAGTGCTGACATTACCAGGAAAGCAAGCAAGTGCTAAAGAAAGAAATGTACATAAGTGAAAGCCTGGGCTGAGATTACATGCGATGAAATGGAAGATGCCCAGACAAACATTAAAATGTTTCTGCTGACTTACCATGGAACTTAGTCCTTTTGCTGAAGAACTACTGTGGGATTTCAGGCACAGTCGAGTCTTGATGAATTGTGAGGCAAAATTTGATATTGATTAATTATTTGGTAAGTTCTGAAAATTGCATACACACAAGGGAAGTCTCCCTATAACATGCATTTCTCTGGTTTCCATTCCTTGTCCTGCTGCTGTTGGGGATATTGAACACCTCCAGTCGTGGAATCCCTGTCCCGGGAAAAGGACGATGTCAACTAAGCACAGGCAGTGTTGAGATTTATAGAGAAGTAAAGACAACTTCTGATATTAAGCAAAGAAAGCTGAGCTGGATAAAAAGCTTGCTTGAGTAAAATGAAGCTTTTCTTTTTTTTTTTTTCTTCTTCCTCTTTTTCTTTCTTAAGCTTAACAAAAAAGAAAAATAGAAAATCCCCACTGATTGCATCCAGCTGTTAAAATTTTATGATACTGAGATCCCCAGTTGTCATGACCACTTCATGTAGTTTAATATGCAGTCGTATTCTTTTCAGTTTCATTTTCTTCCCCAACTTTAGTTAATAAAACACCTTCCAGACAGCCTGTTCTTAGCAGTTATAGAGTGGCTGGTCTTCTTTCATAAAGAGGAGAAATGTGTGCAGCTTTAAGAACTAACTCGTGTACATACATCCAGGTCGGTACCTGTGGGATACCTTGGCACATGAGGAAGTTAAGCTGCAACCATAATTCCCATTACTGTCAGTGAGAGCAACACTGATGCAAAGGCGATGCAGGCTGAACGGCAGCAGGCTTATTCTGATCACTGTAGAGCAGCCCTGCAGCAAAAAGGTCAGCTCTCTGCCCCAGCCAAGCCTCCCCTTGCCTGCGGATGGCTTTGGGCTCACACCCAAAATGAGCAAATCTCTCCAAACTTCAGAAATTCAGAGGCAAACCAGCACCTCCCAAACTATTGTACATTTATTCTGTTTGATCCACAGCGAGCATGAGGGTTGCTATCTACATTGTTTGCACAATTTCAGCTTGGCTTTTATAAAGGACTTTTTTGCAGCTTGATTGGCACAGACAAAATACCAAGGATAAAGGCCATGCCCAAATTTTTACTTGTAAATGCACTAATATTCTTATTCTGCCATCAGTACCAGCTCCCTCCTGACTCACTGGTATCTGCCCACACCAGCAATGCATGTATAGGAGGTGTGGAAGTGATTCCCCGTCCCAGGGCAGCATTGGCATCAGTGGGGAGGAAGAATACTCTTAACACTTCTGCTTTAGAGCTCTTTGTTTGGTACAGCATGCTGGCATTGCCCTGGCTTGCTACCACTGCTCTTGTATATAGAAAAAACCCACCACACATTAAGAAAGAAAAAATGTACGCATCAGCAGCTCAAGGATCAGACCAGCTGATTTAATTAATCCCAGAACAAGCATTTTAAATAAGGGAATTCAGAATTATTATTAAGCTGCAACGGAAACAAAATATGCTACAGGCAAGAGGGTTTTGCTGTGCTCTAGCTGATGAATGCTCCTTTTTGAGCCTTGGCGTTCTTTTGTGTAAGTCTTTTGCCTTTGTGGTGTTGAAAATGGTTTGGGGAATCTATTAAATGATGCAATTTTATGTAATAGGTAACCACATTACTGCAGTAAATATAAAGCAGTCAGAGGAACTGAAAATAATCTGGTTGATTTCCTAAGAGATAGCACTGATAAACACTTTGGTCAACCATTGCATTTTGTGGACAGTGTTAAAGGAAATATTATCTTCTGACATGGTTACCTTAAGAAAGCTTTATCCTTCCTATGCCAGCATTTATAGTCATAGTTTAATAGGAAGCCTCTGATGATAGCATCTACTGCTTGTTTAATCATCTTTTACTGAGCAAAATGGCTGAGTTAATTTGGGCCCAATAAAGGATGGACACTATGGCTGGCTGGGATAGGAGCATGGAGCCTCCCGGTGGCAGCTGGCAGGCATGGGACTGTGTTGTAGCGCTGCCCCTTGGAGAAACACTTCAACTGTTTCTCCAGGGCAAGGCATCAGCTTCCCTTTGCTGTGCCTGCCTCTCTTGTGACAGGGATAGGAAAAGTGGTTTTCCAAAACTGCAGAGATTTTAAAACGAAA
>VZRO01003851.1:2519809-2531157 GCA_013397915.1 Daphoenositta chrysoptera | reverse complement strand
AAAAAAAAGCAATGTGAAGGGAAAGGAACACTTGCAGCATGTGGGGATGTTTTCTGAGATGGAGTAGAATTCACATCCAGTCCCTTTATTTAGTAGGGGAGATCCAGCTGACAACTAACCTTTTGATATAAAACCACTATCAGCTTGTCTTTTCCTGTCTTTCATTGATCCCCTCCTCCTCCCCTCTATGCATTTCACTCCCTCCTCAGTAAACCAAACAAAAAGGAGGGGGAGAAGAGTGGAATTACCATTACCCTTGTCACCATCACAGAGTACAGCCTGTGCCTCTCCCACTCCTGCCACCATCCTCAGGCACAACTTTCCTGGATGAGGGAATGTCCCCAGTCTGAAGACTGCTGCAGCCCATCTCCTTCCAATATCAAAGCATTGCCAAGGGTTACAATGAATTTTATACTTCCCAGGAGTTTGTTATGTTTGCCAGAGGCTATTCCATTGGCACCCCCCTGGTTTGGGTCTGTGTGCAGTGACTCTCCTCCATTGCTCATGAAGGGTTTCTCTAGGCCAAATGGCTCCAGGTCCTGGTCTGGGAAGGCAGTAAGCAACACCCAGTGGGCTTGACAGAACTAGTACTGGTGGATTTCTTTGAACTAATGTAAGGAAATATTAAATATTCCCTAACAAGAAAGAGATTAAATAGCAGTGGCATGGTGGGAAGCAGATCCTGTCCTGAAGAGTTTGTAGCTGAAACAAGGAATGAGGCAGAAACAACATTAAGGAGAGATGCAGTGACACTCCTGAGGCAGTGTGAGTAGAGATGAGATTGGTACGACATCTTTGAGGTGTCCGATAAGTGCTCAAATGCATCCCAGAACTGCTAACAGAATAGTAACCAAGACATCTTGAAGTCATCTCGGGGTCTGTGAGAAAACCCAGCTGCCATGCTCCAAGTGGCCATGCAGTTCTGAAGTGACAAGAGGGAAGTGAAGGAAAAAGAGATGAGTGAGAAAGGAATTATAAAATAAAAGGATACAAATAAATTTCTTTGTGCTGTTAGGCCAGACTTCAGTGATACAACACTCTGTACAGACTCCTTCATCTTCTTTTGCAAAGAATCTGCTGTATGTCCCTGTCCCTCTGCAGTCAAAATGTGTGGTTGTGGTCATTCATAACAGCAAGCACATCGTTTAATTGCACCAGCCTGAGTGAAGCCAAACCTGGAAGCCAGAGCTGAGTTATTCACAAAAAAAACCCCCCTAAATGCACAGTTAAATCTAGCTTATCAAAACTCTAATTATTCTTATATAGAAGGGAAAAATGCAAAAAAAATCTGCAAATAATTTCACCTTTTTTCTAAGATGTGAAGTTACTGTGCATATATGAGCTCCTGCAGTTACTGAGGCAAAGAACAGCCCTAGACATACGGCCACTCATTATTAAAGACAAAAAATAATGTAGTTCAGCCCACAAACTGAGGGTTGAATCCTGCTGGATCTGAGTTCCTTTTGTGTCCTATAAAATTAGGAATTGTGTATATCAAAGAAAAAATGCTGAGTATCCTCCAGGGCTGGTTCACAGCCTTGTGGAAAGTCAGACTAAAAAGAAAACAACAAATTAAAGTCCCACAAAATTCCTCAGAACAAAGAAAACTGCATTGAAGCAACAGCTTTCACTTTTACCCCCCAAGAACTGAAATAAGCATGCACTTAGGTGGTAAGCAGTTCTCATCCTGCCACCAGCAGCAGGATATACATTCTTTAGAAACGACAGAAATTGTCTGATTTAGCAGAATAGCTGAACAAATTAGAAATTATGGTGTGAGTGGGGGTTCGGTTTATATAGTTGGAGTTCCAGGACAGAAATACAGATTATGACAGGTTAATGGAGACTGTGACATTCCCTATACATGTAAATAAACACTGAATTTGAGAACCTCTGTTTTCCCCAAGCACTAGTAAATAAAAGTATAACAGAGGCTTCGTGTAAAGTAACCATATGCTTATAATTATACAAACATTGTAGATCCCCTGTGTGAAACTTCACATCTTTATTGCGTCTATTTTAATGTTTACAAAGTTAGCAGTAATTTTTCAAAATCAAATATGTTCTAAACAGGAAAAACAATTTCCTACACCATTTTAATTTTCTACACCAGAGCAAATGAAAGCAGAATCACTGTTGCAAACTTGTTCCCTTTCTCCTGATCTGTACGTTGCGATTTGTTTTCCTGATGTCAGGATGTGTTTTGATGCACCAAGAATGCAGGAGTGGCTTCCCTCTTCACGTCCATATATTACGTTTTTAACTGTGAGTGAGAGACAATATGGTTCTAATCTAAGACAGTGACAAAAATGCGGAGAGCTTGCAGAGAAGCAAAGTTGCCACTGGTTTGTGGCAAAATAAAACACTGTAAAAGCAACAGTGTTGCGTAGGGTTAGCCCTGCTCCTTCTTCCGACTTTTCTTGTGAAAAAACTAACAGCCTAAAGCAGGAGCAAAAGGAAGAGAAATAGGAAAGCCTGTCCCCATCTGTGGGGCTGCACAAGCCTCCACTGAGCCGGAACACGGGGGACTCGTCTGGAAGAGCTCTGCGGGCGGAGGGGTGCTGGGAGAGGTGCAGATCCCTTGCAGGATGCTTGGAAAGTGAAACAGAACTTTCTTTGGAGGACCACAATGTGGGAGATACTTCAGACTCTCCTAAAGCAACCCTCTTTATTTGGGTATGCTCCTTTGTCTCCTGTTAGTGCACATGCCATAGTTTGGCAGTTAAAAATCTTGATCTACTTAGACTTTTGAGGTTTATGTTGACAGTTTGGAGATGCGGCATGCTGAAATAAATATGTTTAGAAAAAACGGTGGTTTTCTGTGTTAAGAAAAAACCCTAAAAATATATATATATGTTTTGGCTAATGTGATGGTCCAGAATGCAGGCAGCAGAGAAGGAGCTTGGTGCTCCATCTCAGAAGATGTTCTCAGCCAAGAGCGGGGCAGCCCGGCCGGGAGGGAGGCAGGGAGAGGAGCTGACCCATTACCCATAAGGGAAGATCCATCTGGTGCAGGGGAAACAACTCCTGGGTCAAAATAAACCTACTGAAAAATAAATATTCCTGCCACTATGAAGCACTGAAAACTTTTTCAGGAGCACTGCAGAAAAGATTAGAGGTGTTAAAAATGCTGAGGCTAAAAGGATAAGAATTCAATGCCTCAGAACCAGGGCCTTTGAAAGACAATTCCCATTTTCAAAGCCAAGGCTTGTGGAGGCCGGTGTTTTTCTGAAAACCAGCACATATAGACTACACGGGCATTTTGGAAAATGTGCTAACTGCTGTGCTGGTAGGAATCCCTGCCCCCTGATTATGTGGTGTAACCACGGCCTTTTTGGAGCCCGTTGTGCTAAAGTGGGGAAAAGCCCGTAGTTTGAGGGGGTTCATTTTCTAGTCATCCTAATAAAGAATGATTTTGTTTCACAGAAATAAAAATCCTACAATAGATTGTTCATGTTAAAACAAGCATCAACCTAGACGCAAAAAAAAAAAAAAAAGGAAAAAATACTAAGAAGGAATGTCTACAAACTGATGAACTCTGCACTCATATCCCTAATACACCATAGTAACTCTTAAAAATGGCCTCAAACCAGAGGTGAAATGAGTGATGCTTATGTCTTGGCTTGACCACTTTGCAGGGATTAATTTTAACCTCTGACATTCTTCCTCAACATCTCTGCTCATGTTATGGTTATAGCAAGTGAAATTTCCATTAAACTTCCAGATGAAAAAAATCACATCTGATTTGGACTGCTTCCTGACTTTCAAATTTGCTGTTTTTCTTTTCCCCAGAATAGCAAATTCACATAAAGAAAAAATGTGAAGCTGTGAAAAGTATGTGCTCTAGTGCAAGGAAATTAATGAAACTGGTTTTAAAACTGCATTTTTGCAGTCTCTAAATTTCTTTAGTTGGGAGAAACATATTTGAAATTAAAAAGTTGTTACAAAATATGTATAATGCAATTATAAACGGAAATCTGGCCAACTTTTATTGTTGAGAAAACCAGAAAGGAAATAATTTTTTAAAATGCTATTCTTCTTTTCTGGTGGCTGCTATTATTTTACTCTTTTTATTGTTGCTGCCATTATTACACTCTTTGCCGTGCACTGAATCGGGGATCCCAAGTGTCTCACAGTCACTGATTCATTCTCATGCTGCCCCACGACGTGCCCACTCCTGCCTGTGGTTCCCAGGTCCAGTGCCACACAGTTTTCTCAGTGATAATCAAACCCAAAACTTCTTAAGATGGTTCAATATATTCAAGTCCCTCGCAGTGGCCTGACTGTGTAGCTCCATGGGGCGTCACAACTGCTGTGTCCCCACTGTTCCCTACTCTGTCATTCCCTTAAGTGACTGTCTTGACAATTAGCTGTATTGAACAATGGCATTGTCTTCCAAAATGGCAAGGGGACACCCTGAGCAACCTAAAGCTTCAAGAAACAGGCCAGAAAGCAGCACTGCCTGTTTATGGCTGTTACTGCTACCTGTGTACACTCTCCCCCACTAAGCAACACTGTCTTGGGGTGCTGCCAGGGGGGCATCTGCTTTAGCAGGGCCTCAGCCTCCACACGGCCTGAAAGGTCCCACGAGCCGGAGGAAAGGCCCCTGTTGGCTGCAGAGGGCTTCAAGTCAGGCCCCTGAAAAAGAAATGACAGTGCAAAGCAGCCATCCAAGTCAATTTTAGAGAATGCGTTAAAACATGCAAAAGCAGCAGGTAGAAATTAAATCAGGCTGATGGAAGTTGCTCTCGAGACCTTGCAGCTTTGCATTAGTATGAAACCACCTCCCCTTGGGAGAGAAGGAGGCCAAGGGAGGAAAAAGCCGAGAACAAAGAGGGAAGAGGAGAGACAGACCGAGAGACAAAGGCAGGAAGGGAACAGACACTCCGGGAGCACCAGAGGGGACCCTGGAAACCAGCGGAGTGAGAGTGGGAAAGGGCAGCCGTGCAGCAGCAGCATTTGGGACCACAAGGAGGGGATGTGGGAAGTGGGAACAATATCAGAAAAGAAAAATAGGACAATGAAATACAGCAGGAGAGAAAAGAAAGAGCCTGGGGGCTAGGGTTGGGCAGAAGTTGATGGAGGAGAAACTGGAGCTGGGCAGCTGATTGGAGATAGCCGGCAGGAGCATGGAATAAGTGAATAGGACACAAAAGGGGCAGAAGGAAACAAAAAAGTGATGATAAGGCTCCGGAAGGAACTGGGTCATGCCAAGAAAAAAATAGCCAAAATGCTAAGTACAGAGCAGAAAGGATGGGAGTGGCAAAGGGGAGCAGAAGTAACAAAAGTAAGGCATCAGAAAAGTGAAGCCGAAGGGACAGGAGGAGGGGGGAAGGTCCCAGTGCAGAAAGCAGCTGATGAAAAGGGAGGGTAGTGGTCAGGAGGGTGTCTGTGAAGCCAGAGGATAGGCAGGAGGAGTGAAAGCACAATAAATAAAAGGGGGTGAAGAAACGGGACGGAATGAAGTGGGAATTGGTTTTGCAGAACACTTGCCTCATTTCTGCACTGTCACTGATACTTTTTTGTAGCCCTGTCTCTTCACAGTTCATCTGCCAGCATCTCGCAGTACATCTATCCTGCTAAAAAGAAGCCAAGGCAATGACGGGCCCCTTTCTCTAATCCCAGCTGTACGATGTGTCCCACATCCACATGGTCACATCCAAATGGCCATCTAGGGACAGCCCCTGGCACAAGCCATAACTTGTAACAGGCCTGGGTACTGGCTGGGAAAGTGCTAGTTGGCATGGGCCAAAACCACACCAGGGAGCTCTCTAAGCCATGTATGGAGGGCTGCAGGATAGCATGAGTTCCTGTCTTGGAACTGTCTTTTTTTGCTAGCAGAGATGCAGCCGGGTTCACTCGGAACCTGAGCCCGTCACTTGCTTTGAACGTTCCCCTCATGTTCCTCATTGTCCCTAGCATCTCTCCATAGGAGATGGGGAACACAGTGGGACTAAGCACCCTACAGGCAAACTGGGATGTGCCAGGCTAGATACCTGCTCCATATGCCCTGTGTCGGGGTTGGCCTGATCTCACTGATCCTGTGCTGCACTGGGAGTGGTGACAAAAGCCCAGGTATGAGTTGCTCTCTCTTGGCAGAAAATGAGAACAGGGAAGAAAAAGACAAGTCCAGTGTGTGACTGCATGAAAAATGGCAGCTGATGGAGGATCATGGTCAGATCTCAGATTCAATGTGGGATGAATGCCAGATTCCCTTTATTTACTATGGATCAAGATTTCACAGCTAAACACATATGATCTCTTACTGGAATGAGAGAGGTAAGAAGAAGTGGACAATGGGAGATCAGGACAGGAAAGGAGAAAAGCTCAGCACAGGGCAGAGAAAAGGCACATGGGGAAGTGGAGGAGGGTGTTTTGTAGCTGCCTGCAGCAGCAGTGTCATGGTTCAAGGCAGGAGGATGAGAAGGTGAAGGAGAAGCAAGGAGTGATCAGGACAGGTAGAGTAATGCAAGTATGTTATCATGCTTTGTCCATGGCTTTGAACCCTGGACAGGTGCTTGGATGAAACCATTGGAGAACTGACACCAGTTTTATGCTGGAGGATGCACCTCTGAAAAGCCAAATTAAAAGGGGTCGGTGAATTTCTGAATCCTAGTACTTCTGCTCCACTGCTCTTTTGCATGACCAGCACAAGGCAAATGTGTGCCCTCCTTTGAGGAATCTTTCCTGCCTGTCCCAGGCTACCCTGATTATCTTGACAGTGCCTTTTGCCAGGGGCTGGTGCCCTCTTGGAAGCCGATTTGCCGATTTTGAGACAAGGAGAATGGTCTCTGGCTCTTCCTATGCTTTCCCTTCCTTCTCTGATGGGTGGCAGGGCCTACCTAAAGGGCCTACCTAAAGGCTGCCAGCTAGATGGGTCCTGGCACATCCTAAGGGGAGACCCTCACTTTCCACCAAATTCTCCTTCATGTAAGACCCCTGCTTTGAGCCAAGCTTCCGGGCACATAGCCACGGGAATACAGAGAGCCTCAAGCAAAATCATTAGCTTCGCATGAGTGTGCCCCCACTCAGCACTGGAGAACCTGTGAGGCACTGAACACATGACAGCACCGCCGGGTTGGTGAGAAGCGGCACCCGAGAGGTGGCAGCAAGACGCGCGGCANNGGCTGCGGGCCGAGCCCGCCCGGGTGCAGTCGCCGCTCCGCGCCACGCCGCCGCGCAGTCCCCGCGCCGCTCCGTGGGCCGCCGGAGCCGCACGTCGGGCCGCCCTCCTCTTCCTCCCCACCGCCGCCGCCTCTCGCTATGAATGCACGCCGGGCCCTGCTCTCCGCCGCCTTGCTCGCCAGCCTCCTCTGGGATTTACCTTGCTGCCTCCCGGCTTCCCTCCCTGCCGCCTCGGAGCTCGCCGCCTCCTCCAAAGGGGGTCGCAGCCGCAGAATGCCGCGGTCCCCACGGGAGAACCGCCCACGGCAAGGGGGACACGCCATGGGCCGGGCGCTCCCACGGGCGGAACCCCACGAGTACATGCTGTCTCTGTTCAGGACTTACTCCATCGCGGAGAAACTGGGCATCAACGCCAGCTTTTTTCAGTCGTCCAAATCCGCCAACACCATCACTAGTTTTGTAGACAGGGGACGAGGTAAGTTCTGCCCCCCACGCCCCTCACGGTCCCGCCGGGGATGCGGGTGCCCCTTCCCGCGGCGCCGCACGGTACGAGGCTGCCGTCCCGCGGAGCCTGGTGCTGGGGAGGTGGGGAGCGCGCTGCAGCGGTCACCGGTGCTGTTCCCCGGGCCGGTATCGCAGGAAAGTGCAGATCTCTCGGTAAATTGGGAGTCGCGTTGTTTTATTTTAAAGGAAACGGTCCCGCGGCACTAAACCCGAGCTGCGGCAGCCCTAAGTGCTGCGTGCGAGAAACACGAGTGTTCCTCCCCGAATCGTCATGGGGTGGTGGAAAACACGCCCCAGCTGTGCAGGCGGAATTTGGGTGTAAATTCAACCTGGAAAAAAAAAATTAAATATCGCTCTTCTGGTTTCTTTCCACCCGCCGGAGAAAGGGTGGTTCTTATCGACGCGGCTACACGGCAAAAAGTTTAGACTGACCGAGGGCAAACATTTGCTGCCTGAGGCTGCTCTCGCCTCGGGTCGCGTTATCGGGGTTACCTGGAAGAGCTCCGGCGCCGTCCGAGAGCGCTGGGACTGGGACCCTCCGGCCCCGCTTGCGGGGCAGCGTGCAGCCCAGGTACCTCCCGGTACCGGGACTCAGCGAGGGGCGGCCGGACTTGACGTCTGCTCCGGGGCCGCATCCTTTGAACCGTATGCGGGGCTGGTCCTCACGCATCCCCGGGCCCGGGGCTGGCAGCGGGGCCCGCTACCCCGGGCCGCAGACCTTCCCGGGCAGCGCCGGTGCCGCGGGGCTCCCGGGACCCGTCCGTGACCTGCAGCCCTGGCCGGGGCCCTCCTTTGCTTTTCTCTCCTGGTATCGCTCGTACCCGGGGCCGTGGGTGCACGTTTCTCGTAGACCCAGAGTCAAATTTCCCTTCCATAAAAACGCCCCCCCGCCCCTTTTATTCCCCCCCTTTTTTCGTTACCCTGCTTGTAAGCCATTAAGAACAGACTAATTAACAGGTTCTTAGTGAAGGTTGCGCTTTCGTTCCTCCCCCTCTCCCACCTCTGAAGACCCTCCCTCCCCTCCGTCGCGCCTCCCCGGGCACTGGTGTACCTGCCGGTGCCGGGACCCGGCGCTGCTCGCCGCCCTCCCGCCGTGTCCCAGCGGTTTCAGGGAAAAACAGAGCGCCGAGAAAATCTCACGGCACCCTGGAGCCGATCGCCCCAAACCAAACCGAACCGAGCCCAAACCGATCCCCTTCACCGCTTCCCCGAGCCGGAAGCCTCTCCCCGCCCACGGCACCGAAGGCTCAGCCCCTTGCCCCATCGCTACCCCCGGCTCGGGGGGGGTCTTTCCCGCGGAGGGGGCTCGGCGGGGCTCTTCGCCTCCCGCCTCGGTGCCCGTCGCGCCCCTTCCCACACGGAAGGCTGCGTGGAAGCGCCCACAGTATGTGCCCCTCGCGGTCGGAAGCGCGCAGACGTTTTCGAGGGGAAAGGGGACACGGGGTTTTGCTCTCCGCCTTCGCCTTATGGGAGTTGTTTTCTTCGTCGCTGTTAAAAGCGGGGGTGAGGGGAGGAGGATTCGCTTTCTAGAAATACGGTTTCGAAAATTCAGCCGTCAAAAAGGAGCTGGACCGCTCCCCCTGACGGAGAGGAAACGGGGTGCTAATTCTGCGAGCCGCAGGAAATGGAGCCGCGCTCGATATCATCTTATTCTTGATAACCAGAAGAAAGACAGTTAATTTAACAAATTTAGCTCATCTCGCTGCATGTGAGATTCTACTCCGGGGGAAGTGATTTGCTAACAGAAGTCCTGGTTTGATTAAGGAAAAGCCTCACTTTTCCCCATTGATTTTGATTTGATGTGTCACAGGCTGTGACCTTCTGCTGGACCTTCTGAGGGTTGCTTAGCATCAAGCCACTGATTGGAGTATTTCAACTCAGTGATCTAATTGAGTGTTCATGTCATAACATATCAAATATTGTCTAGTCTCCCATAATGAAGTGGACCAGCCAATGGCACATCACCAAAAAACTTCAAGAGAGCTTCCGTTCCTCTGAAGTGGTAGCTATTTTACTGCCCACCTCCCTGTGGGCTCCTAGCCCAGTTAATTGGCGAGCTGGAGTTGTGCTGATGATGAACAGTCTTTGCTCAGGGAAAGCGGGGAAGGGGGGGCAGATTTTCTGTCAATTCATTTGCAGACAGTATAGCCGCCCAAATTGACCCAATTAGATGTGCTGCTCTTCACCTAAGAGGCAGCTCCAGGGGGGATATGACGGTGGCCGTCCCACCTGCCGCACGCCATCCTGTACGGCAGCATTTCGGGGGGACAGCAGCCCGCAGAGGAGCGCGAAACAACTTTTAGTCCTGCCGGGAAATACCCTTCCCGTACGAGGCGGGCTGCTGTGCCCGCGTGTCCGCGAGAGCGGCCGGGGGGCTGCTCGGCGCTCGGCTCTGAGCGGCAGCAGCTCCCGCCCGCAGCAGCCCCAAGCCCGCCCGTCCCACCGCCCTCCGAGGCTGCGGGCAGAGCACATCGCTGCGGACACCGACAGCCGCTCCCCTCTGCCTCGTTTCTTCCCTTCCCGCTTGAAGCTAATAAGATCGCTTTCAGGATAGCTCGAGAGGGAATGAAGCCACGCTAGTGCTTAATATATATATAATTTTTTCTCCCCATCGGTAGAAAAAGAGAGGAGAAAGGGGGGAAAGGGTTTGCGCTTCCCCCTTCTCCACCCCCTCCCGCCCCCCACTCGCTCCCCCTTGTTACGGTCGCAAGATCAGACAGGACCTAGCTGAATGTAGGAAAATTACTGTTGGCACATGAAGTAACTCATTAAAACGCAGATGGTGCTCTCACTGGCCTCAGGACCCCCAGCATTGGAGCTCCACAGTAAGGCAGGACAATTAGGAGCTGCAAGGACTCCACCAGGCAGGGAAAAAAAAAAAAAAAAAGGAAAGAAAAAAAGGAGGGAGCGGGAGGGAGCTGGAGAAGGGAGCTGTAAACAAGCAATCCCAAAGCTACGCGGCACGACTGGGAACAAATCGAAAACAAAAAAGAAATAGCCGGAGTGCGAGGGAGCGCGATTTTCGAAAGGATCTCCCGTGGGAAGGGATTGCCATGAGGGCCGGCTGCTGCGAGTGCCCCTCGCCTCCCCCTTTTGTGTCTGCAGACACCGGGACCACGGCAGAACTCCCGCATACGAAATGCGGCAGTCCGCGCCTAAGGGACGGGGAAATCGAAATAGGTCGAGATGGTCTCCTTTTTCCCTCCCCGTTTTCTTTGTGCAGTTTCGCGTTCCAGTTGGGAGGCAGCTGATTCGGATGGGCAGGGATCCGAACATCGTTATTTAGCTCTTGCCGTGAGGGTCGTGAGGGTGGTGAATAGAGGGCTAGGACGAAAGGGGGATCCCGTGTGCAGAAACTGAAAATGGCCCGGCTGTGCATGTGGCAAAAGAAAAGAGTGTAAATCCCACTTGAAGTTCATCTAGTACAACATATTTATGCAAAACAGCGGGTTTCTGGGTGGACCGAAAGCTGCAATGTAGTGTAATCTGTGCAGCGCCTTTGCCCAGGCAGTGTTGTCGTTGGCAGAAGGAAAATGAAATATAAACAGGGAAGTATTTTAATGGGAAAGGAGGGAATTCACAACTGTTAATTATTTGGTGACCTTGTATTCGATTTGTTTGAGCCCCTTATAAAAACACTAATGCAGACCAGACGGCCGGAGCGCGGCAGCGAGCTGCCGCTCCACATCCCCGCCGTGCACCCGGGAAAGGAGCGAGCG
>VZRO01003851.1:2249172-2513083 GCA_013397915.1 Daphoenositta chrysoptera | reverse complement strand
AAAGAAAGAGAAAAGGAGAAAAAAAAAAAAAAAACCAAATCAAGAATTGCTTGAGATTGTAATTACCAGCTAGGTTTTATTTTAAGACAGCAAAGAAAAACTGTGAAGAGCGAAGTGTGACAGAAAGCACAACCGGGGTGGATTGGAAAAGAAACTCCTTTGGGTCTCACGAAGAGTGCAAGGATGCCATTGCCAGGTCTCTGGGTGGCTCTGTCTCGGCAGCCCTCGCAACTTGCAGCAGTATTATACGCAAATGTTGTGCTGGAAAAGGCGTTTTATGTAAGATTTCTGTTTCTTTCCCACCTTTGGTCTCAGCTGTGGCTTCACCTGAGGAAAGTGCACTTCGAAGCTATGCCTAGCCCTTTCTTAATGTAATTATTATGTTCGTAGTTTCAGGCTTTTCCCCACCGATTTCTAGAATTGTTGGCTTATCTGGTTTTGCAGAGCTACAAACTTGTGGAAAAAAGTAAAAAAGAGAAGAGAATAATAATATAAAATGTAATAAAAAGACTCGACCAGGAACATTAATTTAAAATGCACATTTTGCTTTGGATGCACTGTTGTTCATATAAAAGTTGTAAATATTTGTTTATTTAAACAGACTGAAAAGTGCAAAATGGAGATGAACAACATGCATTTCTTTTTTTAATGTACAAAACATGATATGCACTCGAAATGTTATAATTTCTAATATTTTTTAAAGTTTATATTTGAGTTGTACAGAATTAAGCATTAATCAAATATTTCATCCTTACTTAACATTATCGTTTCCTTAAGATATTATTACAAGATTTAAATTCAGTGCTAATAATGGAGAAAAGATTTTTTTTTTACTGTCTACCTCAATATAATGCAAGTATTTACAACTCTAAAGTTATCTGAGGTAAATTAATATTCAGAACATTTTTACAATACACCTTTACTGGACGATACTACAACTATTATTGTATTATTAAACATTTTTTTTTCCAAAAAGTCAGCTTGCTTTTATATGTTCTATTATTTGATTAAGTAATTCTGAATTCTCAAGTAAATATTGGCTCTAATTCTAAAATGCTGCAGAGTTGAGTTGGATCAAGTGCCACTTGAAGGCGTTCCTAAAGCCATTCCTCCTGTCTGAAGACTTTTTGTACTCTCACAAGATCTCTAGTTTCGTCTTTGGTATATGCCAGTGGCATAAATCTGCATTATGTTTTTATGCATTTTATGCAATGATTATTGTAAGTGGGAGAATGCATTAAGGGGAAAAATTCAGGCAAACGTTTGTAAATCTCATCTGTACTGAGGACGTTAATATACACTGTATGATGATGATGATGAGCAAAAGACAATGAATGTTTTATAAATGATATTTATTTTGATGCAATGGGTAATATATTTATTAAATATTTCCTGGCTATCTCTTAGATAATGAAGAACTATTCAATGAGTAGCTGTTTCAGTAAGAGAAGGATCCTCTCTCAGCGATGTGTGCAGAGGTGGTACAGGCAGCTTGGGGGCTGTGAGCCCCACTCTCAGGGAAAAAATAAAAGCCTCATCTTATATGCAGAAGGGCTGAAAGAGCTGCTCACCTTGTGGAATGTGTTTGAAAACAAGGTTCCTTTCATGGAAAGTGGATTTTTTTTGCCATATCACAAGATCTGATCCCACACATTTTTCTCTGACCAGCTTTCACTGCCTTGGACTGGTGCTTAACAAAGGAGTGCAGAATCGGGCCCAAGTGTTTGAATAGCAGCAGCTAAGAGACCTATAGAAGATTCCAGCCTTAGAGCTGGTTCAACTGCCAGAGGAATATTGCCTTCTAGTACTTAATAGTGTTTCAAGTTCATTACTAATAGTAGATTTGGAAATTACAGCTTTAAAAAGGGCTTTGGTTTTAAAGCCAGGTTCACCATGTGCAGTTCTGACTGGTGTGAACTTTGGTTGCTGTTCTGACCACACCAGTTCAATCTTCTGCTATGGATCAAGCCTCTGCTCCCTTTATGAGGGAAAGAATGGGCAAATGATGCCCAACAAGCTGCAATATGCTCTTTGAGGAAAGGAAAACGAGATATGTAAAACATTGTCAACTGGAAATGAACATGATGTAAAAGTCTGAAATTTTACAAAATCCTCAGCTAGAGAAGGCTGAATGAATCATCTCTTTATTTTGCTGTCTATTGAGCAAATGAATTATTGTGTGTACAGACAATGCTTTGGCTAAAACCATACTCTGAGATTTTCAATGCAATTTCCTTTCCATGTAAAAACCAATATCGCTTCTGTTGCAAGCCCATTCATCACACACTTGGTGGCAAGCTGTGCTGTCACTGAGTTGTCCTTTCTGCTCCGCCTCAGACATGGCTTTGGGGAGCTTCATCAGACAAAGTTCAACTGTGGGAGGCCTCAGAAAACTTCCATCAAAGGAAGTCGTTAAAGAGACAATGTTTTTCTGTCCTGGATGTACAGTGTAGTGCAGTTGTACTACAGTTGGTGTAGTACCTTCTTCCACATTAGCTGAATTTTTGGTGATGTCTTTAATGGCCAGAAAAGGTTTGAAAGCCCTTTTTCCCAAATGTCTGTGGTTGGTAATCTCCAAGAGAAATGAGAGAACCTGGAAAAAGGCAAAAATATTTAGAAACTGCAGTATCTGCTTTGGAGTCACACCTTTTGGATTTCTCTTACTGAAAGGAAACACTGGCCTTTTGGAGCATGTGCTCTGCATGCTATAGCTAATATAACATTATCTGAGCCCATTTTGGCAAGTCTGCTATTCCTAAAGATGGGATCTCTGCTCACTTCCTTTTTTAGGTCTGCAGTATTCTTTTGCACAAATCTGACAAGGAGCAATATGGTGCTGAGAGGGAGAAGTGAATAGATACAGAAAAGCTGACCCGTGGTCTTTCTTCCCTTGTACTTCCCTTCCTCTCTCCTACCCTCCCCCAAGAGATAACCAGTAAATTGAAAATGTAACAAAAAATACCTGTAATTATTTTTTCAGCTTTTTTACTACAAATACTGCAAGCCTTTGTTACAGAGAAATCCAAATATGGAAATGCAGTGGATGCACAGCTCAGATCTCTTTGTCCTGCCAAAGTAATATGAAGTTTCTTTTCCATTTCTCAACTCCCCATGCTCAAAATCACATTTAAAAAGGGGAAATTATTTCTTTTATTATGTTGCTGACCAGAAGAGGGAGCAGAACCTATGAAATAGTGGGAATAGACAACAAAGGACAGAAGACAGCTGAAGTTGGTCTGGCTGATGGTGTGATACTTATCAGCAGACATTACACAATTCATCCATCACACTGGCTGTGCTGCTCAAGCACAAGAAAACCACTGACTCATCTTTGAAGTATAGATATGCTTTGGAACATATTCTGAGTACATGAATGGAAAAAACAGCATGGGAGTTAAGCCCTTACTTTATAACTAAACTCCTTTTTGGACCACAGAGTCCCTCTTATATTTATTTGTGGGATAGGTGTATTTTTGAAAATGTTTCTTTGCGGGGAAAAAAGCTGGAAATTCCCCCTGGAGAGCAGATCCTGTCTTCCTCCTTGTTATCTCCATGTAGATGAGAGGTTGGTCTGTTTACTGCATTTATAAAATAAGCATGTTTATTTTTAACAATTCAATGTTTAACCTCAAATTTTATTTGAACTGATCACATCATAGAAAACATCTTCATTCATAACCTCTTATCTTTGCTTCAAAAGCACATCTGAAGCTTTGAGGAAGTTGAGTGACTGAAGTTCACCCTTGACAATCATTCAGAGGCTGGGCAGCAGGACAGCAGATATCAATAGTGTGTAATTTGTTCTCTTACACAACAGCCATGTGCTATAAAGGAGTATACTCCCCTAGAGCAGGGTCCTCTTGTCAGCTATATTATGTGATTAGATTTCCAAATATTTGTTCTTGTTTCTTTGCAGTGTCAGACCCATTGTAAACTGAGGATGTTCCAGCTGTTCATAACTGTGAGGGAGGGGAATCAACATCTTGTCCCTGCTACACTCATCATCTGCCTATTCCTTGATGACTGCAGCCTTGAGAAGTACCACTGTCTTAGTTAATAAACATTACTATTCAGTGTATTATGCTGTTGGGAATTAGAAAGTGTTCTCCTAAGGTTTTACCCAGACCTAATTTTGCACAACATCAGCCTGATGCAGAGTATGGGACTTTATATTTGCAAATGTGCTAGCATTTTGACAAAACAAGCATTTGTTTAAACTGCGAATGCTGTCAACCCCCTCTCTGGAACTGAGAAATCTGAAACTGGACTGTGGACCTTTATCCGATAAGACTGCTTTCCTACTAAAAACTTTCTGCACCATTTTTTAGGAAGACCCTAAGGAGAATTTCCATCCCATGGAGCATTGTTAAATCAGTGAAAAAAACATTCCTTTCCAGAGTGTGAGAATTTTATTACTAGAGAAAAATGAGTGAAAATGCTCCTAGGACAGCAGGGTTTGAGTGAGTGGGCAGGAGAGACCTCAGGTGAGTAAGAAAAGTAGAGGTCTGGTTGACAACTCATTGCTATGGTGGAAGTGGGAAATTGCAGGAGGGCCATAGAAGAACGAAAAGGATAATGTAAGGGCAACCTGCCAAACATCTGAGATGTTTTCACTCTAATGGTAAGAGTATGGAGAATAAACAGGAAGAACAAGAAGTCTTGGGACACAACAAAGACTACAGTTTAATCAGCATCACACAGGCTCAGTGAAATAAATTGCGGCACCTCAATATTAGCAGAGAGAGTATAATCTGTGTAGGAAGGAGAGGCAATAAAAAAGGGAAGAGTATTATCTGGTATATTGGGAATGTGTGGAAGGCCAGAGAGAGGGGAAGAGAGTAGTTGGAGATGAAACAAAGGAACGGTAAAACTCTACTAAAGATTACTGAATGAGGGGGAGGTTGATGTCACATTTTTGAGCAACTACTGGGAGTATCCTGAGGATATAAGGTAGTGGTAATCAAGAACTTTATCTAACCAGGTTATCTGCTGTAAGAAAATTAAAAAGCCAACAAAACGAAACCCAACAGTACAGCGCAGCACAAAAAGTTCCTCAAGTTTTTGGAATGTGTTTGGACAATGCTTTGTTTCAAAGAGTGAAGGCAGTTATGGGATACATGGCCAGGTAAGATGTGATAGGTATGATTAATAAAGAGAAACTTGCTAGAAGGCAATTTGAGCTCATGCCTCTGTGGAGAAGGCGAGCAAGACCAAATGACTCCTGTATGGCAGATTTCCTCACTTTGGGCAATTGATAGGGATAGTTCTGAAGGGAGGAGCCAAAAGGAGAAAGACTCTTAAGAAAACAAGCAGTTTGGAAGAAATCTTTAGTTAAAGGTCTCGTAGGAACCTATCCTGCTGGCAGGGAGGACAGCACTGGAGAAATACAGGGGGCCTGAGTCAGAAGCCTCGTGGTTATCTATTGACAAAAACCCATCATACAAAAAGTGAGCAAAGACACTACTAGGATAAGTAAAAGAGAAGGCTGATGTATAAAGAGTGCAAAAGGGATCAGAAAAAGAAATTAGGAAAAAGGGATAAGAGTTATCAATTTATGGGGATGTTGAACAAAGGACAAATGATGGATTGGGCTGAAGTGTGAAACACCACCTTTGGAAGGAGGGGCCACTTGATACGAGAGACTGAACACACTTGGAACTAGCAAGGGAATTGAAATGCAGTTCATGGAAGAGAAGTGAAGGAACCTTTGAATAAAGGGCATTACTCAGAGCAGGAAGTCCTGGGGAAGTTTACTCCGGTATAATTAGAGAACCAACCACAAGAATTTCTGAAATATTAACAAGTATATGTAAAAACATAGAGAAGATATAAAAGGTACCAATAATTACAGACCAGACAACCTGTCTCAGATACCTCCAATGCTTTGAGAATTACTGCAAAAAGTTCAAGTGCTTCATAAAATAGCAACTGCAGAATGATAATGTGATAAAAATATCCAGTGTGAATTTATCCAGAACAAATCATATCTAATTAGTCTCATGTTCTTCTTGGTAAGAGTGACGTGCAACTCAAGCACATAAGTTTACAAAATAATTTTGCTACATTAAAGGGACAGTTTGATATTAGTACAGTGAAATGTAATAGCAACAATATACTTAAGCACTTTATGCAAAATATTGCATTTAAGAAAGGATAGCATCAAGCAAAATATAAAAAAACTAGCTAATAGTGCTTCTACAAGAGAGAATCCGGACTGTATAGTGAAATGAATTCTGAATACAAGGTGATAGATGAATGAATCAGTTGCCTAGGATATTCCAGAGTATAACAGCTATAAATCAGGTGTCAGAAATATCCTGACATCTAGACTGACAAGGGCTCAGGTAAAGTGCTGTGCCCAGTTTAAGGCATCATGATGTAACAGATAATTTTCTGACATCTTCTGGATCATTGGTAGTCTGCTGACCACAGACTAACATGACCTGGGACGTCAGGATATCTGGGCACAACAGATATGTGTGTAAGACTCACTCAGGGCCATCTCTTTCTTTCTGTGTTCTGAAAAATATTTTCAGATATGTCTACCAGGGAGGGCCTTGCTCAGTCCTTTGCCATCAGGAGAGGAGGGAGTGGAGCTCCCAAGATGCTGTTGCATGGAGAACTCTGCAGTGCCACAATGCCTGAGATCTTTTCACCATAAACTGCCTGAGACTGAGGAGAACTAAAAACTATTACACACTCATCTGCAATTATCTCCCTGGAGACATGCAGATCTGAATTTTGCTCTTGAAATGGGAAAAAGGGGATTTATTGTGATGCCTATTGTGGCACCTAAACTGGACAGTATGCCTTCTGGGATGTCATTGGTACTGAGCAGAGTGGAATAAAAGTCTGTCATAACTTTATAGAAGGCATTCTGTTTAATGCAGCCAGATGAATGCTTCAGAATGAGGGAGTCCCTTTGTTCGTTTCCACTCTGGTGGAGTCCGGCACTGGATGAGAGTTTCTTGTTGCCATCATAAACCAGACAATGGGTCATAGCATGACAAAAATGTGCTTCTGTGAATTCACCAGACACAATATTCTGTTGATGCCAGTTAGGTTCAAAAAACTCCCAAACCTCTATCAGCCTAAAACCAGTTATCTGCACTTTCCAGCAGATGTTCTGCAGCCAGCTGTGTCCTACAGCTGACTCTGGAATACTTTTCAGAAACTAGGTTTTGAGTCCTCAAGAGTTTTAATCTAACATTGCTGTTCTGTTTGACATTTATTTTGTATTGGTTCAGATATGGAGCTCTAGAGAGGAGTTTTGGATATTACTGTGACCAGACAAACAAAAGCAATGGAAAGTCTGGTCCATCTCGAACCAGAAACCCTGTAGACATGAAGGGAGTCAGTTCTTGGATATGTGTCTGCAGGCCCTTGGCACAGCTGTGAACTGAGTACAGCATACCTGCCAATCAACCCATTCACATACATCTTTGATTAGTGAAGATAAACATCCAGTGTGGCAGAAGCTCCCAAATGTTTGCTTGCTTTGTTGTTTTAGAGGGAAGTAAATTACTATCATCATCTAGAGTTGGAATTCTGTAAAACATACTCCTGTCCCTTTTTGTTGATACTCTACAAGCAGAACATTTTCATTAACAGTGCTGAAGTTGTACTGACTCTTCTCTAGCATTCAGTTGCTCTTTCTTTTGTTCTTATAGACTAGAGTCTAAAAACCTATTTCACCTGGGATGTACTTCTGCCAAAGGCTGTTTTACTGGGAGACAATGCAAACAAATTAATGACTGACAAAACAGGCAGCAGAGCCATGAAACATTAAGCATCTACTGTAGGTCTGGCTGAAAGGTTTTGAGAGAGAAAGAGGAAATAAAGAAGTGTTCCTCATTTAAGGACTTCTCCAGTATTTCTGACTTCACATTTTATCTCAGGAACAAGGGTGCTCTTTATGTTAAGATGAATGCCTCAGAGGGCAAGGAAGATGGGGCTGACCTGGGCCATTAGAAATGTGGCAAACAATTGGAAAGCATTCACATTTGCTTGAAAAGCAACAACACCCATTCCATGTTGCCTCACCGACTTGTCATAGCAGTTGGTCTGTGCAAGGAGGAGCTGTCTTCAACATGCATGACATTTTTTTCTGAATTTTTTCTGTAATTATGAGAGCGATAGTATTAGAAATTGCTGAAGCATCTACTCTCTAGCAGCCCCTTAAGTACCACACTTACAGATGTGAGAGGTTTAGAGCAGCTTGGAGAAAGCCAGGATGATGTACTCCTGGGCATTATGCTTTGTACAGCTTGGTAGTCCTAGTGGGTTTGCGAATATTTCTTGCTCTGGGTTCTGCTCTGTTCACTATCAGCAACCACCAGGACAAATTCCTTGATGCAAAGGTAGAATTTGTTTCACATGGAACAGCCCAGAGATAATGCCTTCTCTTCCCTACAGCTTTGGTTCTGGTCTTTTCTGCTTGTGGCACAAACTTCAGCAGAAGCTCCGAGGCATTTAGACTCATAGCCTAGCTAGAGGGCTTTGTTTTGTGTGAGGAAGTATATGCATTCAAATTCAAAGCAGATTGTTTTATGCAGTGTCAAATTCTGTGCAGATGGAACATGGTATGATATGTTGAAGTGGGATATGTAGCATATGGCTATAATTCAGGGAAACACATTTCTCCAGCTGGATACCTGCTATTGAGTTGGAAAACATGTGTCCTGCATTCTGGTAGGCTTCTACCAGAACAGTGAGAGGACATAAAAGACAGGTCATTCCTGGTATTGAGTATCAGCTAATACTTACATCTATTTCACTGGTTTCATAGCGCTGTTCAAAATTAAGCCTCCTGTTATCACAACGAGCACAGTGCAACTGGAAAAAAAAAAGCTATTGCTGAGCTCTACATCCACAAGCACACGTGGACAAGCCAACACATGCAAACAGGCTGGACTGCTTTTGGGCTGGATGACCATGCCTTCTGCATGTCCCCACAGAAAACATAGCCCATGCTGCCTCAGGGTGCAGCACTTCTTCCAGGCACCAGTCTGACTCTGGGGCTGCATCCCATGTCTCCAGGGGTCCCCTGAACCTGGAGGTCCCGCCTACAGCCCGTGTCTCGTTCTCGCTGTGGTGCTGCAGCGAGCAGCTGGATGGGAGCAATGGGTGTCTTTGGACAGAGAAGCCGCAGCTCTGCCTGGGTCTGGCAAGGTGCAGGCATAATTCCACAGCATCCCTAAGCAGGCAGGAGCCGAGTTGTACATGACAGACCTATTCCTCAAGGAAAATGGGCTCATTTTGGCCAATGGCTAATGGGAGAAGTGAGATGTGACTTAAGCTTTATTAATCATCAACTTATGCCTTCTGCCAGGCAGAGGCAGGCTGTGCATACAGCTTCTTCTGTGGCTCAACTGTTAAATACCTCGTGGTCAGACTCATGAGTGATTACCTGCCTCAGCCTACTTTAAATAATGAAGCAAGCATAAACCATTGCCCTGGCGTGATCCATCCTTTTCAGCGCTGCTGCTCCCTGCCTGCTGATCACCCGCTCTGCTCCCCTGCACCCATCCAGGCTCCGACATCGCTCTGCTCTATCCCAGCCAAGCACGGTGAGTAAATAACCATTCCCCTCCTGTGATCAGGCTAACAATGCCCCCCTCTCACACCCTTCCCTCTGCTTTTTCTTTTGCATATTCTACTCCTCTTGCACTTAGTTTTACTTTCAAAACCTTGTGCAGCTAATAACCACGCTAAATGTTGTCCTTTCTCTGGCCCCTTGGAGATGATGGCATCTGCTATTTCCTCCTTTCTCTCCCTCTTCCACTTGTGGCTTTTTCCATGTTAGCCACCCCTTCCTACCATCAGATTTAAAGTATATCATCACTGTCATAGCTACAAAAATTTCATTTTCTTCAGGTGCACTGTACCTGTGCAATTCTGCTAGTTCAATTCATACCATGCCACCCGCCAAAGACTAGTCTGGCAAAATGCTGAGAGCAAAACTGGAGGCTGACTGGTATGCAAAAAAAAAAATGCTTTCTCCAGTGGCTTTTTTTTTGCTTTCTTATTTTTACATAAAATTGGCTTAAATTTTTATGATGCAAAGCTCTGCCCCCTCACTGGAACAGACATATTCCTAAGAAGAATAAAAAGAGATTTTTATGTGGAAAAAAAATCACTGAAACAAGTTTCACTGTTGATATTAAAGAAGGTTCTACAGGGATGAAGGTAAAATATCACTTTCTGTGATTTTTCGTCTCTGCCTTCTCCATTTTTTCAATACCATGTGCCAAGCAAAATATGAAAAGACAAAATCCTAAAGAGTTAACAAAGTGAATATTTTCATTTCATTACAGGCTTAGTTCCTCAGCAGCCCTTCTCACCCCAGCATTCTGGTTTTGGGGTTTTTTTGCAAAATCAGTGACTGTTCCCCTCCACAGCAGGAGCGGCTGGGGCAGCTGGGATGCTCAGAGACCTGGCAGGTTCAGCGCTGCAGGAACCAGGTGCAGGTGAATGTGCTGGTTCCTGGTGTGCCACGGGGCTCCCTGGGAAGTGACAGCGACACCAGGAGCAGGGACTGTGCCTTGCTCTGCCGAGCACACCTCCCTGGCATGGCTGGGCAATAAACCCAGACACCATGCTCAGCTGCACTGGCTTTTCCCCAGCGTGCTGGTGGCTCCTATTCACCTGAAGTGACACAATTAACATGGTGCAACCCATCCCTTGTTTCCACAAATTCAAAGGGATTCCTCCTAGAAGGCTGTGGGAAGCAGAGAAATATGTATATGACCTGAGGGCAGGCATAGGTAACTCCCGCAGTGGAGGCTCTGGAGCAGCTCAGCATTTCCCTTTTGCAGACAGCCTGTGATGTATCTTGATGAAGAAAATACTGTAATTATACTGACTATTTCCAAAAGGTTTTTCATGTTGCAATAAGGACTAAAAACAGCAAAAAAAGACAGACATTGTCCTGCATGGAGGGTGTGGAAATTGAAACACATTTTCTGCCTTTATACATTGCAATTTTCAACATATTCCATGCATATTCCTGTCCCCTTTGTGCACAACCATGGCAAAGTTTTGGTTCCATGGGCAAAAAAAACCCATTGTATTTTAAAATGTTAGTTTCATTACCAATATAAAAATGTAAAATTAAAAAAAAATAAAAATATGAGGTAGAAAACAAATTGAAGAGTTCTTATTCCTCTTATTTGTGCTGGAAGGGAACAGGAGGTCATGTGACTTACATGAGTAGCAACAGCTCAACAGCACAGCCCTAGCTCTGGATATTTGTAATCAAACCAAAACTCAAAACAGTGATAATGCCCAGAGGCGTGTGAGGGATGGAGCTGCTCATAAATGTCAAGTGAGCAAAAAAGCCACAGCAGCTGTTATTAAGTGTAGTGAGCACTCTGCTCTGGGTTTTGGCTCATGTGTACCCCTGAGACATTCCTGGGCACCCTGGGGTAGCTGAGGGAGCTGGTCATGGCTCTCCAATGTGTCTAGTCACTCTGAGAGGCCCTTGCCTCAGAAGGGGGAGTTCAAAGAGCTCATTGCCTTCTCCATGTCCTGCCCTTCCCAGTTCCTGGACCTTACAGAGGATATCTCTGCTGCCCATTCAGGCTGGGGAGAAGCTGAAGGAGGCGAGCATGTCACTTCTCTGAGGTGGCAGATGCTCCATGAGAAGATGATGGTCTGTGTGCCAGAGCAGCAAAGCAGGTCGGAGCTCTGCAAACAGCACCTGTTCAAAGGTGAGGAAGGCAACTGATGAGGAGCAATCCCAGCTGGAAAGTGTGGTGTATGCCTCGTGTGGCACTGAAGTGACCCTGGGAATAAAGTGGCTGCTGGCAGCTGTCCAAAGGCTACCACACAGCAGCTGGTGGCAGGTCTTGCTGTGGCCCACTGTGGGTGGTAGGGTCACACCACCTACACTGGTGGGGAAGTGAGTGTGGTACACGTGTTGTTATTGACCCAGGAAGGAAATACAAGCTTTGATTTCCATGGCCTTTATGGAGAAATAGTGCTCAGCATTGTTGTGACAGGGACTAGAGCTGCTTTTATAGGGAGAGGACTATCTGGAATTAGGGCACATAGATGCTGTAGGAAAACCCTGATAAATACCTTGGGATGATGGAGCTGGATATCTACTCCTATTAACCCAGGCTCTGACTAAGCTCTTGGAGAAATATAATGTTTCTGTTTAATAATAGTGAAAGTGCATTAATGTGAAGAGCCGACATGCTATCCAAATTTTGCACTGTTCTGTCTCTCCCAAGTTTTGTGTTTGTGATAAGTAAGTAATGTCCCACAGTAACTCTGCGGACCTAAATATTTGGCTGCCTGTGTATTCCATGGAAAGTTCCCCTGATTTTGAAAGGTCACACAAATGTTAGAGCTTGGCCCAGATGTGAAAACCAAAGAGCCGCTCCCCTGAGTGCTGCAGACCAGCAAGTCACTGGCCACCTTTGGATGCCACAATCATTGTTCATCAGTTTACTAGATGGGCTGTACACAGGAATGATCCCTATGGAGTTAGGAAGTCCAGGCCAATGCATACTTTTGTACTATTTGCAAGCTGTTGGAGGGAAAAAATCCCCCAGTATCTTTTTTATCTACAACCTTTTCCTCACTGAAAGACAGTTCCAAGGGAATGTGAGCCAAGGGGCCTGCTGCTGGCTTTATGGCTTATATAGAGCTGCTGTTTTTCATGCAGCACACCTGAGTTCTCAAAACGGCATGAAAGCCAATTTAACCAGTCTCAGGGGAATGGGCTGGGGTGTGGGGTGCCCTTCTGGGCACTGCAGGTGATGGGAGTGCCCATGGTCTGTCCCAGGGCATGGTGTGCTGGAGCACTCATGGCCCCTCTTGGACTTCCAGGTACAAGACCCACAATGCTCCAAAGGCTACTTGAACCTTTTGTCTGCTTATGTAAAGCACCATTCTGGCTTTCCTGACCAGTGGAGGGTGCCCATGGTGCTGAGGGATCCTTTTCTATTTCTGAAATGAGCTGTATAATGGTCCCTTTCCCTAAGGGCAGGGGCAATGCACCTCCTACCAACACCTCACAGAGCCCACGAGCCCTGCAACTACTACCAAACAAGTGACAGCAGCCCTCAGGTGGCTCAACATGACACGGAGACTGACGTGGTGGCATCCTGCAGAAGCCCCAGATAGGGGGAACTGCTGGGTCTTTGCTTTCTCCTTCCAGCATCAGGTGGTCTCCTGTGGGGCAGCAGCAGCTCTTCACCACTGAGCTCCAAGAGATGTGGCTCCTGGGCAGGGCTGCCCAGACCCTCTGGTACCTGCAGGGCTGGCTCTTAGATCCTGTACACTGGGGCGTAGAGTTAAAAAGACCTTTCAGGTCTGAATCTATGCAGGATCTCATGGATTATGCTTTTGCTTTCTTAAAACAGTGAGTGGTGACAACTATCTCCATATTTCCTTACAGTTGTCTGAGCTGGTGAGTCATTGACAATTTGGATACAATTTTCATGTGATCACTGTCCTTGTATTTACCCTGGCACATGAAGTTGGACAAAATGTCAGTGTGCAAAAACAAGGCAAAGATAGGGAGCTACTGTATCTTATGTTTAGTTTAGTATAACATTTTGAGAGGAGAAACTGGGAGATCTCACGCATGGTCTCAATTGGCCCGAGGCCACATCTGCTTGATTTACTCCAGCTGAGGATCTGGCTCTAAACCATTTTCTTCCTCATAGATGTAGCTGTAGTCAAGCCAATTGGTACATGTCTGTGCAGATGAGCATGCTGTGTAAAAACCAACAGAGAGCAAATGGGGTAGCAAAATTTCAAGCACAGAATGGCAGCATTCAGCTAAGCCCTGCCTCTAGCCCAAAGCACACCGAAATGACCTGCACCCTGAGCTCGGGATTTCAATAGCCACAGGACTTGGTCTAAGCTATGCTCTACTCTGTCTCTGAGTCTTTTCCCTCCTACCCCTTGCAAATAATCCCCAAGCCCTACAAGCCCTTGCCTCTCACTTCTCTTCAAGCAGTAGCTCCTGCCCTCGCCCTGGCAGAAGCAAGCTGCTTTTGGGGATGGCAAGCTGCATTCCCTCTGGCAGACTTGCTCCTTCTGCCTTCTTGTATCTGGAGTACTCTCCTCAGACAGACTCTTATGCTGGCCTTGGAAGCCGGATGGAAGTGTGCCTTTCATACACAGACTGCTACTGAGACCACATCCACCTGCTTCAGTCTCAGACTGATTTTCTTCCAAAGAGGATAGGAACCACAGACATGAGAAGGTTTTTCAAGGCTGCAGGAACAGTTTGAGATCTGGGCTGAGAATCTAAAAGTCTGAGGCTCTGAACTCACCACAGAGGTCCCTTCCTTTGGGAAGACCTGGAGTTTGTGTGTATTTGTGTCACCAGTTACAGACAGGTTGACTTCTGGGCTGCAGTGCAAGAGAAGCTCCATGGGCTCTCTGCAGACAAAACTGTGCAGAATATGAAACACTTGGTGGGACTCCTGGAGCTGGGTGCCCCACTGAGGCAGCACCCAATATTGTCACCACAGAGTTCAGATTCTGTGGGATATCCCACCCTCTTTCCAAGAAGGGTGGTACTAGCTTACACTGACCCTCACAATACATTTTCAGCTCTCTTATCTCTGTGCAATGCTCTCTCTGGCAGCATATATATTTTAACTGCTTCCCTGCAATGACTTTGACTCTGCATGAGTTTAGAAAACCACAGGATTTTTTACAAGGGTCTTGCCACTGAAAGCCTTCAAAATTTCCAGTCATGTGTTTTTGTCTTTAGCTGCCCACTTTTCAAGTTGCCCCTTAGCCTCATTAATATCTATCCTGCATCCCACCTTCTGTACACCATAATCCTTTCAATGGCATGACCTGGAAGTAGCCATGTAACAATGCTTTCTGTTTTCCTCATGAATTCCAAGAGAGGAATTCCTTCCATGTCTCAGCTATCACAGAATTATAGAAAATGTGGAGTTGGAAGGGACCCATCAGGATCATCAAGTCCAGCTCCTGGCCCTGCACAGGACATCCCAAGAGTTGCACCATGTGATTGTGAACATTGTCCAAATGCTTCTTGAACCCTGTCAGTCTGGTGCTGTGACCACTTCCCTGGCCTCCTGTAAATTGTGGGAACTTAAATGTCTGTATTTCCAATTTTCAGGTCTCTTTCACTGGAAAACCGTAAATAAGAGCACAGTGATGCCAGAACAGGAAAAGGTACAAAATTCAGTGAGCTGATTTCTGCGTATCATCTTGCGTGATGGAACCTTCTTCCTGCACATATCACTGCCTTCTTTCCTTTCCATCTAGCGTGTTGATCCCATGAAAGCATCAATCTTCATTCATCATGCTTTGTAAACCACTGTAAAACACATTACACCAGCTCCTCCTGGTACTAAATAGCTTTTTATCAGTGTATCAAAGTTTCCTTGCCCACCTCCTGGCTATCCCTCCTTCCAAGAGAGTCACAATGAAGTTTTACCTACTGACAGAAGTTGAAAGGTTCCTGGTTTTAATGTTTATTTAGTAAAACATTTTACATTCCTGGAGAGATACCAGTTTGTCATTAATGGATTCTTGGCTTGATGCCAGCAGCTATTAGTTTTATTGGTCCTCACACGTACAGCACAATTATGCAATTTGGGTAACTGCACTGAGCTGTGCCTTCCTCTTCTTTAATTCGGACCCAAAAAATGGGTGCTGAAAGATGGACAGCCATCAGAGTCTGGACAGGGGGAAGGGATGAGGGGCTGTGCTCTCCTGAGCTTTGAAAAGGTTATAACACGGCTCCTGGCAGGCAGCTGGAGACGTCCACAGCCCCTGTGAGGGGCAGGGTTAGCTGGAGACCATCCCCACGCTGGCTGTGCAATGGTGAGTTCTCCTGGGTCGCCCCGTGTCTTGCCAGGAGCACTGTCCCCTTGCTGCCCATGGCCCTGACCCCACATTCCCGGTGTGATCCCCCTGCCCCACTCCCTCCCTCTGTGCCCCCAACACGGGCAGGCAGAGCTGGCTGCCAGCTGGGGCTGTGGGCAGAGCTCTGTGCCTGCAGACGTGGGCTCTGGACTCAGAGCACAACTGTATGCTTAAAATACCTGTCTCATTCAATCTCATTTTCCATTGGTAATTAGGATGAGGCCACCTCTTTCTTAGAGCCTCTTCCTCCATTGGTCTCAGTGACAAGAGGAAAGGTGGCAGTCTCATTATTTTTCGATGGGGGCTTGCATTTGTTTTTCAGCTGGAGAAGTCAGGGTGTTGTACACATACATAAGCATTTCAAGGGTATGACGTAGCTGGAGAAAAATGAGTGCTTTGGTGCTACAGGTCAAGTTTATTTAACACTACAATGTTTTAAAACAGAGTGATGCCATTTCAATTAAATACCCTAGAATGTTTTGCAAGGTAATAATTTAAGAAACTTTTCAGAACTGCTTTTGCAAATCGAGCACATCTCACATAAAACACTCCGGCAATAAAATTGTATGTGTGAGAAAAAATATGCTGAGGACTTTACTAGAAATGAGGGAAGTAGTAATTTTCTTTTCAGGACAGGCTGGTTTGTAATAACATGTTATTATATTGCTTAGCCTGTTCTGTATTTCTTTTGCAATATTTGTCTGTTGCTTCTCTCTTGCAGCAAAATTTTATCTTGTGATAAAATTGTAAGGGACACTGAGAAGAGAAAATAAAGCAAAGAACAAGAGGGCACTTGAATTTATAGAGCACATTTACACCTGCCTGCATCTCTTCCTCTTTCATCCACAACATCTCCATTCCTGCTCTCTCTTTGTGCTTCCCACTGGTCAAACTCGGTTCCACAGCTAGAATTGACTGGGACCCAAAACTGGACTACACAGAAGCAGATAGTTGTAGAACAAAGAGACAAAGGTCACTTTAAAAGTTAATTCTGTCTAGTTCTCTTGCTATTGCCACCTCTGGATTTGTAAAACTGTTAGATTTCTTGAGATTATTGAAAGTTTTGCAAGGGATTTTGTTTTTCCTCAGAACTGTTGGTTATTTGATACTTTTCTCTAAAGAAATATTTGACAGAGCTGTGGCACAATGGTGTCTCATTCTGTTTCTAGGAAGAATGGAAATTGGAGGAAGGAAATTTCCAAAGTGAGTGTCAGGTTCTGATCTCTTTTACAGAAGGCTAAATCCAGGGTAATACAGCGCAGTTACTTTAGATTTATGCTAGCATAAATAAGATAACAATTTGGCTCTGGGAATCTCTGTAGCTCCCCATTTGCTCATCTAACAGCTGGCAGCTTGCTTCTTGCTATTTCTCTTGCTTTCTGGGCTAATTTGTCTTGCCTGGTGCTCAAATGGGGGCCAAATGAACTCAGGATTTAGTTAAACGAACAAATCTGTTTTGCACAACACACAACTGTGAATAGCTCAAGATCCTTCACATGATCATACATATTCCAGATTTCCCAAAGGTCAGAAATTAATGGCTAGTAAATGGATAGAAATATTACTTCACACAGTATGTAGTCAACCTGTGGAATTTGGTACTGCAGGAGGTCACTGTTTCAAACAATGGGTCAGGATTTGAAAAATGGCTGGATAATTTTATGTCAATTAATTACACTTGGAGCTGGACAAGCAAAGATTGAGGTAAGCAGGCCTTTTGCACCAGAGTAGACATGAACTCCCCTGCATGTCTACTAGAGACCAGGAGGAATTTTCCCCTCGGGCATGGTTGTGCCCACTTGGCAATCAGCTTTGCCTTCTTTCCTCTGTCATTCCACAGTGGGAGACAGAAGGAGGGGGCAGGTGAAGCTGAGGTTTACAGGGCTCTGTCTGCTGCAAAACCTCAGATCCCAACACCTCCTGACTTTGAAGGAATTCAGAACTAGGTCTAGAGCCAAGACATAACCTCCACCTGCTCTAGGTGCTTGTTGAGTGTTATCTGTGTGCTGGAATTTTATTTACACACTCACTGACAGACAGAGAACAAAACACACATTCACATATGTAAGCTGATGCACTGCTGTTTGCAAATTAATTAAGACAACAGAATCACTTCCAAACCATTTTAGAAAAAGAGTAGCTCAGCCATAAACCATGAGTCTTTATTTAAGCATTTAGACTTGTGTTCTAACCTCTCCTTGTGAGTTTCCTAGTGAAGGCACCAAGCAGCCCAGCGCAGTTTCCCAGCTGTAGGTGTCTAGTGACACTTGAGAGGACCTGACACACCAAGACGTCCTCTGGTAGTCGTTGGGGAGAAGGTTTATGGGAAATTCTGCTCTCCAGCTGCTTGGGGCCAGGTGACACTGGCTGGGGCATCTCAAATAGCCCAAAAGTTCAGTGCTGAGACAATTAAATCCTACTTACTGTGTCAAAACCTGAATATACATCCTATCCAGTACATCTCCAAAAGGAGCTGAGGTTGTTTCTCAGAACTGCAGAAGGCTTCCTGGCACAGTGCTGATCATTGCCCAGGACATGGCCCCAGGGCTTGGTGGTAGATGTGCTGTGTAGTAGACCCAAACTTGCAGGGTGGGTAGTACTGTTTGCAGGCCTTAGGACTGGGTCCAGGTCTAAGCAGGAGTGCAAGCATGCCCTCAGAGGTACAACTTCCTGCAAACCCACTTGTCTAAAAAAGCTGGCTAAATCACACAGGAAAGAAGAAAGGGTGGGAGGATTCCCACCAGCAGTAGTAGTAGAAAACATGAGCTCTGAGAAGGCATTTCAGTGGAGGCAGCAGGTAGGTGTGATTTGGAGCACCTGAGGCAGCATAATCCCAGATACTTGTTTTCCAGTGATCACTTTCTGTGGAGGTCCTTATAGAGTGAACCCTGCAGTACATGGGAGAGATTTTCTCACCATCTTCAGGAAAACACACAGGCAATTATATTTCATAGGAAAAAGACATTTTAGAATTGCACAGCTGAGGACACAACTGACAGCAGCATATGGAGGGAGCCTGAGGACTGCACAGGATTACATATCACTGGATTTTTGTCCGTGTTACATACACAGAGTCATTATTTTTTATTACTGACTGGTCTGACTGCATTAAACACCTGAACAATAAAGACGTCATGATTTCCTGTCATAGCCGGGAAAGTGATGTCAGTGGGAAATCTGTCCCTAGCTCCTCTCAAACCATCAGCTTTGCCTTTGAGATGGCCAGAGGAGTTTGAGTGAGTCTGCTGAGCAGTTCCATGCTCTGATTTGATCATATTCATACCAGAAAAAACTCTTCTCTCATACAAGGACTTTGAAATAGGTTTATGCAAATAGCAGCTCTCTCACTTGACTGAGGAAATCTGTGACTTGCCAGGTTCTTAGAGAAAATTCTCACCTGTCTGTTTGGAACCTTCTTAGGAGAGTGGATCATCACATGGTAACTTTCAGTTCTGAACAAGCTCTGCCCTTTAGCAGGTTCAGCTGAAAATGAGTCTGCAAACAACGTCAGCATTTCGAGTACCACTTTGAACAGTTGATCAAAGAAATAATGACATTTCTACTTTGCTCAGTACAGCTCGGGACAACTAAACACTCTGAGGTGATCTTTTTGGCAAGTAGGAAAACTCTTCCTGCTGAAGTTGCCCATGGTGAAGCTTGCAGCTGCAGTGAACAATCTCTGGATTCCCAGTCCCTTGCAGATGCAGACACAGGCCTCCTCCCCTCCTTTGTTTTCCTCTGTTGTTTTGTCAACTGCGAACAGAGACCTGCCAGCAGCTGCAATGTGTTCATAAAAAAAGGCAAGGATCTCCACTCACCTCTGTCTCCCAGGCAGCTGTTCACAAACGTCCTGCTCTTTACTGTGTTCAGTGTATTGAAGTACCTGCACATGTTGTCAGATGCTGAGAACCCAGAGTGCCTTCAGCTGGTGGCAGTCAGAGGCACACGGTGGCTGTACATGACCAACAAGCCTTGGCCTTGCCTGGGTTGGACTTGAGAGGGGTGGCTGCACCAGCAGGCAGATCCACTTGTATCCTAAGGTTTTCCCACACATGTTCAATTGATTTCAGATATCCAGAAACTCCCATTGCGCCTTTTCTGTGTTTATGATCTTTCCTCCCAGAGATGTACTAAAGCGGAGCAGGAGCTGGTACCCGTGGACAGACAAGGTGTGACTCCAATGAGTTCATCTGTAGAACTAACAAGAATAAAACATTTGTTATCCAGCTGAACAAGGTTTTTAGTGGGAAATGCTTCACAGACCCACAGATTCATCCAAAAATATAATTGTGGAACATTTTGCTAAAACACATCAGTACCTAAATGAAGCTGCTGAGTGAGTTTCTCACACCCAGAAGGAATTTCACTTTTCCTTGGAGAGAACCTGGAATATCAGAGACTGAGATTCAACCCCCTCAGCTAAACTAGAGGATCTAGGCCACCTGTGGGACCACCAGATATCTTCTGAGTCTGTTTTTTCGTGGTAACATCCATGGAGAATATTGTTTTTTGATTTCATTCTAGAGAGAAATAAAATACGTTGACTTTCATGTTTCTCATGAATTAGAGTCCTGGTTTTCTGAATAGGCCTAGATAGCAATGAGTAATAAGACTGAACTTTAGGGATAGTACATGTCCCTGCATATTTTGGACTTCCACATTTTTAAATTAATATTTTGCAGACCTAGGCATGCAAGGGAGTCTCACAAACATTTTAATTTACCTTTTTTTGATATCCATAGAGAACATAAGCATAAAGAACACATTATTTTTATAGGCATATGTGAGTGTGCATCTCTGTGTAACAACATAAGAAAAAATTGATGTGTAACAGTGGTCAACAAAGAGCACTATTTAAATGTCAGTGCATAGCTTCAAGTTAGCCTTGAGATACAATTAGACATTACACAGTTCTTCAAGAGCAGGGGTAGGGTTAAGCAAGTGATGCTCCTTCATTATTCCCTTGATGGTGCAGAAGTACTGCTGAAGGAAGAGAGAAAAGGCACCTGGCTGCTGGTGGAAGGCATGGCTGAAGGACCATGGATTTTTGCCCAGCAGACCTGCATTCATAGGACTGGAAAGGCAGCCTAGAATATTGTTGGGGTACCAAGCTGTGCTCAGCTGAATCCGACAACATGGATATTCAACTGGTTTAAATGTCCTAATAATTCTGACCAAGAACATGTACAATAAGGTTGTTGTTCCTTTCCCGAGCTGTGTTAACACTTGGGATAACCATGATCTGTATACCAGTGTCCCTGCAGAGCTACTGATAAGTCCATGTCCACGCATTACAGGATGCAGGGCTAAGCCTTTGAGGGGGCTAGTTCATCATCAGTTACAATCTCTCTGGGATCTGTGTAAAGGGTTGTCATCCACATCACCTTCCTCCACTGGACTTGCCAGGAGCTGTGTATGACCTCCTAGGACTTCAAAACATGATTCATTGTATATTACAGAATGTCCATTCCTCTGGGCAGCGATTAAATCGCCTTTGATGTGGGTCACCGTGGAAGGATGAAGGCTGCATGATGTCACCAGTTCCCCTCTGACGGACCTGTGCAGCTCTGCCAATGTCAATAGAGTGCTGGTGCTGGCTGGATGCGAGAATCACTGTGCTGGGTCCTTCCAACCCTGCAGGACCTGTCAGGAGTTTATCAGCCTGTTTGGCTGCTACAGGCAACGCTTCACAGAGCCCTGCAAAGAATCAGCACAGGCAACTGTCACACAAGTCAGTGTGGAGCTGAACTATAGCTTCTATTTTTAAAATAAATACTTCTACAGAGCTTTTTAGTGTTCCTCCTGGTCTCTGCTCTGGGTGTGATTGTGTGTGCCTGTGAGGGTGGAAGGGGAGTGTTTAAGCTATGTATGCATCTGATACTCTTTTTCTGGTATCTTGCAAACATGCAAAACTCAATGCTTTGCTGATGATGGCTCAGAAAAAAAAAAACAGCTAAGTTTCAACTGGTCTGCAGTCAGCTTCTGGTTTCCCAGGACAGTAGCAATCAAATTTTAATCTTTTGGGATAGTAGGAACAGGGTATACAGTAAAGCAAAAATGCAGATATTGTAAAAGCTATGTGCATCTGGCTCTGGCAATATATTTATCTTTGAAAAACTTAAAAATTGGCTTGCTGGAAAGTAGAGTCCCAAACTGGTCCCTAACTGACCCCAAAGCACTTCTAAGCAACATATCTAAAGCTAGGAGTAATGGATGCTGTTAGCTCTGATACAGGCTCCTACAGATGCTGTTAGGCAGGTGTCCTTTATCTCCAGGGAAAGCCTTGACAGAGTCTAGAGCTGGTGCTGCTGCCTTGATCTTTGCAGGTATATATATCCATGTCTATAAGGAACAAGATGGTTGAACTCAGAAGCTGAAGCAAAAAGTGTAGTAAGTAGTCAGGAGCTGAGTGGTGAGGATGGCATGAGACGTGCTCCTGCACTTTGCAGGTAGTGAAGGGTGCAAGTGTAGGACATGGATTTGGGGTCCCACCTTGGTGGGAGGCAATAAGAGGATTTGGATGACAGTGCCTGATTTTGAACTCTAGGACTGCATGCACATAGCCTGAGTGAAGAGCTGGGAGCTGTTACTACTGCCCAAGACAGAGCCAAGCAAGCCCAAATTCTGCTTTAGGTCATGAGGAGAAGCAGCATTAGGTGATCCTTGCTGGTGGTGGGCACAGGGTGGCCCAGCAGAAGTGGCTTGTCATGGAAGGTGCTCATGTTATCCCATCATCTGACACTCTGCCTTTGAGAAGCTTCTTCCCCACTGCTCTCCCCCTGGCCATGCCCCAGGACTGGCTGGACCCAGACTGTCCAAACACAGCCTGTGACCACAAAGACTGGCACACAAGATATCCTTGAAAGCTGGCATGACAATGATTGATAAATTCATCCTCACATGGAATTCATCCTCTGTATCTTCACCCCTTGTATCAGTTACTTCTGGCCACAGATTGTTTTCATTTCAAGGACCCAAGAACTTCAGAAGGGAGTAGAAGTAGAAACTGTCAGGATGGCTGAGAAAAGGTGGTGAGACCACTGCTACCTTTGGTTGAGAGTATCCCGCAGTTCTCCCTCTACTGTTGTGGTAGGAAAGGGGGAGTGTTGGGCACAGCTCTTCGATGGCAAAGGTGCTGCTCGCCCAAGGACATTTCCTAGGCTTATTCACAACACAAACCAACACGAACCATCCTATACATTACTTCTAAGAGATGGGGAAGCTCATTTCAAATATATGACAAGCAAAACACAAAAATCCATTGATGAAACAGGACAGCAGGCAGGGCTGGTGGGAGGAAAGCTGTGTGGGCAGAGAGGTTTCACTGGGGGCAGGTAGCCAGTGACTGACTGTTACTTGTTGTAGAACCATGACATGAAAAATGAAGCCAGGTCAGCAGAAAAGTAGGCAAAAATGGCAGTGTTCAGCTAAAGACAGCCAGAGGGAAGTGTTTGTAATGTGATCCTGGAGTAGAGTACTGCCTGGGAATGGGGGATAGAAATAGCAAAGAAATTGTATCTTGCTATTTTGAGTCCAAATGTGATTGTAGAACATGTTTATTCTTTTTTATTTTTGTAATTGAGTGGGACCATGTCAGTGAAATCCCTGATTCTGCCATCTACTTTTCTTAATTGAAAGGAGCTGGAGAACTCTTGGTGCTGCCTGGGTTGGGAAGCACAGCCAGGAGCCAGGCAGAAAAGCAATCATGGCAAAAGGGTTGTGAGCTGATGGTGTCATTGAACTGAGAACAACCAAATGGTGGAGATATCAAAATTACATGTCTGGAATTAGGGAAAGAAAAAATCACAGACAAGGTCTAAAACAAGACCCACAGACTTTGCAGTTGGAATTAAGACTTGAAGCAGCTGGAGATGTCAGAGAAGGAATTAAAAGAGGGTATAAAATATGAGCTGAAGGCTTTGCGAAAAAAATGAGAGCAATGTCTGGAAGTTTCCCAAAAAGGCAAAGGGACAAGCCTTAGATTGAAAATTGTTGAAGACAACATCTACAAAGCATTTCCCCATCTTGGAAAGCCACCCAGGTGCAGCATTTTAAATCAGCAAAGGCTTTGCTGAGGTTCTAGATAGCCTGATTGCTGTATGCCACACGAGATTATTCACTGGAAGGAAGGAGCCCAAGCAACTTGTGACTGAATGAAACTTCAAATTGGTTTGAAACTTCTCAGCAGAAACAGACTGATGTGAGGATTCCAGAGGATGCATTATGACTCTGAGAAGGATGCTGGAGGTCACAGTGGTCATACAGTTTTTGGATTTTACTGTGACAAATAGGATTGGGTTTAGCACTTTCTTAGTTTACTCATAACCTAGAGCCCTGAGGAGTCATCTTGCCTAGCTCCAGAGATATAAAAAAGAATACCTCTAGGGAGTGAGATTCCATAACTCTTGCTGAAGCAAAAATCATCCTTAGATGTTTTTGCAGATTAAATAAAATTAAAATCCCCAGGTTCATGAGTGAGAGTATGAACAAAAAATGCCAGCCAGAGTGATTCAGGCCTACTTGAGCATAAAAAAACTCGAGTAGGTTCTAAAGAGCGTCTTTGTAAAGGCTTGTCCCAGAAAGCTGCAGTTTTCCAGTCACTGTGATTTCTCATGGCAGGAAGCCTGTGGTTAGGACAGCACTTGCCATGATCATCTACAGCCATATGTGCTGCTCAGACACTGTGTGTGGGAAGATGACAGTGCTGCAGGGCTGTAGCCGTGCACAGCCCTGGGCACCACGTCCTTCCGGAGCCTGGTCTCCAGGCTCTGGTTGTGGGCACCAGACACGAGCAAGGAATATACAGAAATGCATAAAAAGGGAAGGATGTCTCTTCTCTTCCCATGGCCCACAGGGTAGCAGGCACTCCTGCCCAGGGCAGATGTGCTCTCAAGGCTGTTGCCTCACAGTACAGTAGAGGACATTTTCTGGCCACAGCAAGATTGGACTAAAGATGTATTTGAGCTGGGAGGCACACAGCAGAAATACAGTGTCTGAGGGTAGCTGGGAGGCAAAGTCACAGAGTCACAGTATGGCAAAATATCTGAAGTTGGCAGGCACTTTGGAGATCATCTGGTCCAACCCCTGCTCCAACACCATCAGCTGCAGCAGGTTGATAAAGCCTGTGCCCTGTCAGACTTTGAATATCTCCAAGGATGGAGACTTTGCCACCCCTCTGGTCAGCCTGTACCAGTGCTTGACCACCCTCCACATAAAAATGTTTTCCTCTTATATTTAAATTAAATTTCTTGTGTTTCAATTTGTGAGATCAGTCCCCAGTGCCTGAGAGGCTATCTCATAGGAAGCAGCATGTTGGTGCCTGCAGGAGAAGGGTGAGGGAAGAAATGAGGGCCTGCCTGATGAGTGGGATGTCCTATACCACCAGCCCTCAGTCCCATGAGAATTTGGTGTGGTGGTGTCAAGATTTAATTTCTCTTCAGATTTGACAAGTCTTTTGCAGAAGGACACCACTGGACACAGACTTTTCAGTGCCTGAAGAGCAGTTGGCAAGAGCGAGAGGGGTTGTGTGGGAGGACGGTCCCTCCAGAGCCCCATCACTGCTCAGGCAGCAGGGACACCCCCTGCCCTCCCCTTGGGCAGCCCCTCTCCCCACTGATTGATGCAGGTGCTGACAGTGGGATGGGAAGGATGCTTCTGCCATGCTGGATGTGTATGTGGGATCTGAGTGGGAAGGGCTGAAGTTTTCATGCAGAAGTTGCTTAACTTCTTTTCCCAAAACGTTCTTGAGGTGTATTTGCACTGAGTCACCTCGCTTCTGGTCTTGGACTCAAAAATAAAACAGTGGAAAGAAAAAATCCTGATGGCGACAGCGCAGGCTTAGATGTTAAAATCAGCTCTCCTTTGTGGGTAGGAGCTCATTTATACACATGATTTATGCCTGTTGGAATGAGAGGGACAGACTTAACAAATGACAGGTTTAGAATGGTTGGAAGTAATGTTATTAATGTCTGCTGACTTGGTGCCCTGCCCAACTTTGAACTTCTTTCAATTGTATGGGGCTGAACAAGAGCTGCGTGAGTTTTGAAATATTTCCACATAAAATAAGCTCTGAGACAGATGGAGAAATGTGAGTTTCCTAATGGGGCCTAGTAAGAAGAGTGCAGGAATTAAAAAAAAAAAAGAGTTATAAGAATCTTCTTTAATTGAAACAAAAACAAAGAATCAGAGGAAATATATTTCAGTGCCAACCACCATTGCCTGACATGTTGCACTGTTGCCAATTAAAGGGCAGGCTCTTTCAAAAAGGCATTTGCAACACCTTTCACCTGCTCTGCAGGTCAAGCAGCACCGCATCCATAACTCCAGCAACTCCAGCCTCCCAGGCCAGTGCTACTGAATCCCAGCCTTAATTTATTTAAACGCCTACAAGATGATTCAGTAGGTGCTAATGCTGCTAATTCAGTAGGTGTTAATGCGTGAATAATTATAGACATATTTAAGCAGCTGGTGCTGTGCCTTCAAAAGTTTCTGTGCATGGAAATTAATAGCTCAGTGGTGGCATGTGTGCTTGCATGTTATAAAATGAAGATGTTGGGAGCAGCTCCATGTTAAAGTTTGAGTTAAGATTTTCACTTGAAGTAGAATTTAAACTTCTTGTTTTACCCTTGGATGTCTCCAGACATGGTACAACAGATCCTCAGAAAATATCTGATTTTTTTTCTGCATTCTTTAAAAAGAACCTCACTGGTTTTTTCACATCTGTCCTTGATTTCTCCTTATTTCTCAGGATCCACAACAGCACAAGATCAGCTCTGACAAACTCCCTCCATGTATGTGTACTGACGATATCCTAGGGCCAGGCCAGATGAGAACAGCACACACAAACAAATATTCCCTTATTTGCAATAGCTGTTTGGAGCTAGATGGAATAGATGCTGGAGCTGCTCCTCACTTGGCTCAAGTCTGTTTACGTAGTTCCAGGTTAATGCTTTGCCGTGAGCAGGTGACCGGGCACCTCAGATGGACACACCCCATAGAAAATATACCTGTATGCAGTGCAAACACTGCAGAATGACAGTGAAAACAGGGGCAATGGGAACAGCAGTCCATTTTGGGCCCCATTGACTGTAAATAATACTTTCTCATGTATTTTGCTGCCAGGACAAAAGTGTTTCCAGACTTCTGCTCAGAGGTGCTCAGCACCTTGCAGGATTGGCCCCCAGAGCGATCTGGGCTGAGGCAGGAATTGACAGCAAGGTTTTGACGTGTCAACTGTTTGGCTTTGGGACAGAAAGCAGGGTCGAGTTGATGCTGCCTGGTAGATCTCCCTGGGTCATCCTGACAGCTGAAGAGAGCCCTTTATTGCTTTTACCAGATAACCAGAGGAGCCTGCTTTCTTTCTTACCCCTGCCTTCTTGTAAAGGAAGCGCCAGTGCTGCTCCCCCTCCGGCCGCCTGGCCAGTGGCAGTGCCCTCGCAGGGGAGGGGTCCTGCCAAGCAGACCTGAAGCGAGGGCTGCAGACCCAGGCATTTGCTAAACAAACACACGCCAAGAGAGCAGAGAACTGCACTGACCCACACCCATGTTATTCCAGCATTTTTTGCCTAGGACAGGTGATGGGACCTCTGGTCCAGCTACGGTGGCTACTCTCAAAAAGTGGCCTGGCTTTGGATGGGAACCATTCCACAGGCATCTAGGATGTCACAAAGCTTAGATTAATTAAATAGGCATTGCTCTAGCAGCTGTTTTAAATAGCTGCACATTATACTGACTTCCAGTGCCTCAGCTTTTAATAGATGAATGTCATGTGAAGGTTTCATGTTATCATTTGGATGAAATACAGATTTTTGAAGATGGAATGATATCCAGTACTTTTTCTGCATTTCCAGGAATGTCGTATTAATATGTTCTCTGTTACTCTGCAAAAGGCACAAAGCTGTCTCACCAGTATCAGACATACTGCACAAGAATGGCTCACAACTTGTTAATTAAAAAAAAGTCCGGGATGACAGGCAACAAGGTCTGTTCTCATGTGCTTTGTATGCAGGCAAGGAAATCTCAGAGTTCATGAATGGTTCATTTATACTGCACTTAAACTTATCTGCTTCTGAGTGCTCCCAGTCCTTTAAAAATGTTGTATAAATTTGCACTGGATACCCTTTGCCTAAACTGATTATCACTATCAGATCCAAAAATAATTTAATTCCTCTAAACATTACCTGTTGCTTCCTGTTCCACTGTACAATAGTTTATTGTCTGGCTCTGTTGTGCCACATTTTGTCCTGTCAACTGAAGCCACAGATGGGCTGAAAGGGGAGATGAAAGTGTTCTGCACTTCTTTACAAACCATAACCCAAAACCCAGGGAATGCACTTTACATCAGATGCCCCCTAGCCATGCAAGTAATGACTATTTTACCTTCATCTTTGTACTGATATCTGTGAGTTGTCTGGGATCCAAAAATTATGTATGGTGCATGGGGTGAGGGGGGCAGAGGGTGTTCATTAGATAAAAGCTACATTTTCCTGACTTGTCAAAAAGGTGCACTGTAAAAGAACTCACTTTGGTTTACAAGCAAATCACAAGAATTTGCTTTTTCTGTTGGTATAGTTACAGAAAAGTTGAGTGCTTGGTGTAGCCCAGGATTTTTCATTAGATAATCCTAAAGGAGCAGAAACATGAGGAAAACGGACCAGTTTCTACCTTCCATGGACAAGCCTTTCTCCTCTGCCCCTTTGTCCTTCTTCTGAGGTGGAGGGTGTCTGGTATTTGTGCTCCTGAGAAAGGCACCTTTCACCCTCACTGCTCTCCCTGGGGTGCTGCTGGGGGGACAGGCTGGGGACACCCAGCATCAGGAGAGGTGACTCTGCCCCTGCAGCAACCCCAGCTGCTGGGGAAAACACACTAATCCTAACCCTGGGACAGAAGGAACTCAGGTGTGAAACTCAGGTGTGAAACTCAGATGTAACTCAGGAGAAAAGCCTTTACTCATTCATGGTTTCTCCCTCAACCAGGTCTTCATTATTGACCAACTTTTTCTTTGAACTTTCTCCTTTCCATCATTTACCTGATTCAGTTTTTAGCTTATTTCGAAAGACAAATCTGTTTCTGTACGTAGATACACAAAAAGAGGGAAAAATGGAAGGGGAGAGAGGAGGGGAGAGGAAGGCAAGGGAAGGGAAGGGAAGGGAAGGGAAGGGAGAAAAAACCCTGAAACCCCACCTGCCCCCCAAAAAAACCACAACAGAAGAAACCCCGAACAACAAGAAAGAGAGCAAAGCTTTGCAGGGTGCTTGGCATATGCAAAAAAATGCAGCCACAAAGTACCAGCAGGAACAGACCCACTGGCTGTCCCTCCAGAATAAACCCTGAACAGCAGGAGGCAATTCCTTGCTCTGGTCCAGGCCACACACAGGTCAGACTGGCCTCAAAGCCCACCTGCTGTGGGCCACCACTCCAATACCCACAGCAGGTCCCCACTGCCCAAGTCCCCAGGAAGAGTGGGCCTTGTTGCTCACCTTCAAGGACAATCTATATGCCTTCTTTGGCTCCTGAGGAGCCAGGCATTTACATTCAGGTAAGCTGAGAACCCCACCAAGAATGTCCTGGCAGCAGCTCTTTCTGTCAGGTTCTGCTTGGGTTCTGTCTAGACCAGTTGTGCTGGGAACAGCAGTCCTGTAAGACCTACATGGTAAGGAGAAGGTGCAATTAGATTGGAGCACTTTACCCAGATCACTCCTGGGTACAAGAAAGCTGCTTCCCATTGTGGAACAAGCTTGTGTTTATCCATTTGTTTAAGAGCAAATTGTAAAGACAAGATAGGATTTGAGAGTTGAGCCATACTCTTGGTGCACACAGGGAGAAGGGGAGAAAATTCTCACCTTTCAAAATCCTTGAAAGAGGTCAAAGGAATGTATGCTTCCAGAGCTGTGTGTCTCACGTTGAATCAATTGTACATGTTCATCAGTGATTCTGCAACAGGGACCATATTTCTAGCACCAAAAATCCTCTCCTTGCTATCTACCTCTAGCATTTTGTTCTAGCATGACTCAGAACTGTTCTGCTTATATCCTGGAATCTTCTTTCACTTCTTATGCCTGGTTTCTGCCTTCCCTTTTAGATATTCCTTCTCTCAGACTCACAAAACACATTAGAGAGCACATAACCAAATACAGAATCTTCTGCACCTTCTCCTCTGAAACAGGCATGCTACCAACTATCCTTTAGCAATAAACCTCCAAAAAACTATTTCTTTTGAGTAAGGACCACAGCAGCTCTGCAAGCCCTGTGTTTAAGGACCAGGAGGTGAAGCAGGTAGCAAACAAGGGGTGACAAGATGGTGAGAGGTCTTGGGACAGGGGTTTTATTGACTCATGTTCAGCAGTTGAGTCTCTGATGCCTGAGGGCAGAGAGTCAGGGGCTGGCTGTGAAGGAAAGAAGCCATCAGGTAGAAAGGAGGCTGGAGAGGAAGTCTGGTGTGCTGGGGACTAGGAACTGGACAAAATGAGCTCTTTATGGGGACAGGGATGGGCTCTAGCCTGGTGTCACCATTCTGTTGTCCCCTGTCACTGCTGAAATGCCCTATCAAAACCGACAAACCAAAATATGGCAGACAATACATATTTACGCTCCATTTATTTTTCAGATTCACCTTTCTGCAGAGAAACAAACACCCTGAAAGTGTCATATTGCCCCAAAAGATTTAATAGAATGTTTAGGTCTTGTTGGAATCACGTTGTGAATTAGCATCCTTATGCCAGTGTGTTCCCAACTCAGCGCTGGCATTGGGGTGGCCCCAGAAGGCACACTTTGTTGTCTTGGTTTCCCTAGGCACCCACACTCTGGCAATGACAGCATGCAGTGAAATTTGCCATCTGGGGTAAGGAGTCCATCCATTGCTGCCAGAGGCACCCTCGTGGCCACTGCCTCTGTTTCTAGTGAGGCCCTTGGTCCTGAGCTTCAGCACAGGCTGGAGGAGGTGAAAGATCCCTCCTTGGCCACCACAGTCGATTCAGGCAGTAAAAGTGGGATGGGAGGTCTGCTTACAGAGGTCCCCCAGGCATGGGAACAGGTAAGGGATGAGGCTGAAGGCCTTGCTTTGGGCTTCCTTCAGAGGTGTCACTGCTGTGCAGCCTTCTGCCAACAGGACATGGAAGAAATGTGGAACCTGGGGCTAAGGGACTGGCCTTGGCTTGAGAAACCAGGGTCAGGCAGAGGCTTGGGAGAGGACAGCAGGGCTGCTGTGGCTCCACAGAGCTGCTCACACACCTGTGGCCAGTGTGGTGCTGGTTATGCCAGGAGAGCCACGCTGCCTCCCTAAGTCACTGCCTGGGACTTAAGATCCTGGTCCTGAGGAGCTCAGAGAGTTGTTAATGTGGTGTAAGGACCTCTTGACCTAGGTCCAAAACCATGACTCTTCTTTCTGGCATCTGCCAAGCCCTAAGGCACCTAAAACTCTGCACCTGCCTGTTGAGGAGCACCTCACCTCCCTTTGGCAGGCTACAAGAGCTTGGCATTTTTCCTAGGCTGGGTGTTGCTCCAGCCATGTGGCCCAGGGGCTTGGGCCAGTGCTGTCTGCACCTGCTGTGCTCTGCGGGAGTTTGGCCAGGGGAGGGTCTCAGTCGTGCTCTGATGACCAGTTAATTCTTGTATGTCAAACAGTCATTTCAGGAGCTATACCAATAGATGTTAGAGAAAAAATGGGACCCTCAAAGTCCCTCTCTGGGCAGGTGATTGAGGCTGAGAGCACTCTTGCTTGCTCTCCCCCTGTGTCCAAATGACTCGTAACTCCTTGGCAAGTGAAGCTGTTTCAGCAAGAGGGGCTGATGTTACTTCTTTCCACTCTGGAAATGCTGGGATATGAGCCCTTGCAGGCAGCTGAGCCAGCAAGGTTTGGGAGGGAGCTCTTATCTTTGATCTATCTGTTGACCACCTTCACCAAGAGCACCTTCTCAGGCTTTTCTCCCTGAGTGAAAAGCTGGCTTTTCCTCAAGTTTTGAAACAAAGCACACACTTAGGAAATACGGGGAAACAAATGATGCTTAAGGTAATATTTCACAGCCACATTTTCCTGATTGGCCCTTTTAGCAGTCCTCAGTATAGGAAAGGGTGCTGGTAAGGTGCATGGGACATGATGCCTATGGGGGAAGAAGAATGGGGTTAAAAAAACTACTGATCTAATTTTAAAATATTATACAAGAAAAGAAGTTGAAAAAACCAGAGACCCTAGGGATTGTTTCTGCAGTAGAGGCTTGCTTCTACTTTAGCCAGAAAGGATGCACACTTCATCTCGTATCTTAACTTACAGAGGCACTTACAATGACAAATTATTTAATAAATACACAACTAGGAGGTATTTGGGGACTCACCATAAGAAATCCAGTCAAGATCTTAGTGCATCAAAATTAAAGTTTACAAAATGAAAGTCACCATAATTTAAAAATACCTTTTTCACACTTTACCCTGGTTCACAGCACAGGAAGAGGAGGGAAAAGCTGCCAGGCCTAGGGCAGGGTGAGGGGCCCTATGCCAGCCCTATGCTGACAACGACTGCACCACCATGTGCCAGTGCTGTAGCTCTGCCTCAGCTGTGTTTGTTTTGCCTGAACAGATGCAGCCTGCTTGTTCAGGGATGGTTCAGCATAGGACAAAATGACAGCTGGGGGAAGAAGCCATAGATTTCCATCTGAGGATTTCTCTCTGCAAGAAGCCAGAGTATCCCTGAATTGGTGGCACTGATCTGCACTTGATATGCAGAGAGTTAGGCCTTCAGAGGATCAGGGCATTCCAAAACCACAGGGACAACAAACTGGTCATGAAGAATGTCCCAGCTCTTTGACCACATCCAGTATATGTAATTAGATGGGAAACTCTGCATCTTGGTATTAATTTCTGGATGATTCCTTGCAAATATTTCTCCTCTGGGTATCAAACTCTAAGCAAGTGCATAATCAAAACAGCAGATAAGACAGATCTCAAAATGTGCTTTGTTCATCTGCAAAGGAAAGGTGAGTGCCATTTCAATTGTGTCTGATAATCATAGAATAGTTCGGGGTGGAAGGGACCTTTAAGATCATCTAGTCCAACCTCTCTGCAATGAACAGAGACATCTTCAACTAGATCAGGTTGGTCAGAGCCCCATCCAACCTGACCTCGAATGTTTCCAGGGATGGGTCATCTATCACCTCTCTGGGCAACCTGTAGCAGTGTTTAACCACCCCCATTGTAAAAAAACTTCTTCCTTAGATCTAATCTATATCAACTTTCTTTTAGTTTAAAACCATTACCCCTTGTCCTCTCGAAACAGAATGTTTCAGAATAACCTAACAAGTAGTCAGAAATATATTTAATGGTAATGATGATTTTGTAATATTAGACATCCTTGTAAGATGAGTTTGCAGTACAGAGTGAATAAATCACAGTGCAGGTGTCCGTGAATTTGGTACTACAGCACAGACCAACCACACAAAGAGAGCTGGCCAAAGCTTACAAGGTTATGTAGAGTCTGGAGCTGACCTGCCCTTGAACTGCTCTGGGAAAGGTGGATTTGACAGGGACTCCACGTGCTGGATGTCTCAGGACAAAAAGTCAGGAGATGTTTGCAGAGCACAGTGGAAGAGGTACATGGGACAGCTTTGTCACCAGCATGACTGTAGTGTGATGTGCAGGCACAGGCAGGCAGCCAAGGAGAGGCATGTGTCATGGAGAGAGCCATGAGCAAGCATCACTCTCAGCTGGTTGAGAAGAGGAATCCATAAATAGAATTCCTTCTGCTTTGGATGAATGGAGCAAGGGAGGTTTCCTGGGCTCACATGTTTATGTTTTACTTCAGTGCTGCCTCAAACCAACTAAGACCCTCAAAATCCTCTCTGGAGTATGAAGAACAACTTTCTATCACTGCTTGTTTTCTCATGCAACAAGGGAAAAAAAAGGTGAGGCAGAGGAAACATGACATGCTTTGGGCATTTATGCTTCATGGTAATCCTGGGCTGTGTTTCTGTCTTTTTACTGCTTTTTCAAGACTTTTATATGTGCCACCCAAAAAGGGTGACAACGTGGTTGGCTTCCCACAAAGCTTATTCTTGAGTGGGGGATTTCCTTTGGAATATTGTCTTAGTGGTAGTGGAAGAAGCAGTGGAGCATGATCGGGCTGTGGTTGTTGACCTGAAGAAATGTGTGTTAGTGCAGTGACACATTGCTTCCAAGGAATAGGAAACAAACCATCAAGAAAGCCAGAAAAATGCTTCATTTCACAACTGGCATGTGAGAGGCATCCTAGCATCTGGTAGGTAGTGCTATATGCGCCAAATGCCTAACAAACACATTTTTAAAAAAAGAATGTAAACCAAATTTACTGAAACGTAAGAATGTTAAAATTCAGGGTCACACCAGCAACAATATGGGAGTTTGGCAGGAGTGGTTTTGAAAGACTCTGCCATGTCTACTGTTTTTTATTCTGCAGAAGAACTGAAACCACTGATTTTATGAAAAGAGCATGGAGAGCAGCAGCCCAGGCACTGGAGACGAAATTGTCTCCTGGGTAATATGGTGCCATGGAAATACAATCTGATGGCCAAAGTCACCAGATGGTGCTATTGTGCACACTATTTGTGTGCGTGTGTGACCATCGTCCGTGCTTTGAAGGGACTTTGAGAGGTTTCTCAGTAGGATGAGGGCTCTGGGGTGGTTTGCTCTTCTGCCTTACTCCCTCCTGGTCCAACGCAGACCTTGGGGCTGAGCACTCCTAGGCTGATCACTGCCTTGTTGGCCCCAACTCCCAAATGGGGACCACCTCCATGCCATTTCACCCTTCTCTGTTTGAAGATAAAGCATAAATAAAACAAGCAATAAAAAACCCCCTCATTCTGAATCACCGATTTCTTCCCCATGGGGAATCCAATCTCCACTCAACAGGATGTAAAAAAATTCTGGGATTTCCATCATACTCAAGGAGGCAAGGAGCATATCTTGCTCTCTGATCAACAAAAGTGCCTTCTCAAATATCCCACAGAAAAATTACCCTGCAGCCAGGCAAAAAATTCCCATCCTTTAGGCTACAATCCCACAGAACTGAAGGGCACTGCTCTGTGCTCCAGGAGAGTGCTTCTTCATGGAAAGGCTCTGCTTTCTCTTCTGAGTGAACCCTGTAGATCAACTCCCAACAGCAGGATCATGGCCAGACCAGCTCTGCTGCACTGAAGCATGATGAGCAGAACAGGGCCCTGGTTCAGAAACACCTGTCTAAGTTCCTGTCACCACCAGAATGATATATGCAATATTGCATATCTACATCATATTAGCTATTTAACAGTAATACTTTATATGCATACAGGCATATTTAATAAAATGTGTATTTACATATAAATAACATATCAAATTATAATTACAATATATAATATGCTGTATACCCTTATAATAGGACCTAATCCCTGTAAAACACTTCCATAACATTATCTCTGTGGGACCCTTTCCCCAGAGGGAGCACACTGCATGTTCAGTTGTGCTTGCTGAACTCGGGGGCAGATGTGGGAACCACATACTTTGTCTCTCCTTGCCTGGAGTCTTGGCATCACTGTGGTACTGCTAACCAAATCGGGTAACTGCACAGGAGGAGGACATGGACTCAGCCCCAGGTGTGGCTTTGCAGAGCTCTGTGCTTGAACAGTCATTACATGCCCCAGGACAAATGAACGGCAGGGGAAGGTGTTCAGTTGGCCAAGCTAAGACCTGATTTCAACATCTTGCAGCAGTAGGGGTATAGACTATAGCTACAGAAGGGTGGAATATCCATATTTAACTGGGCATGTACAAGTCATTATGGGGACAGTTGTGGTCCCACTACTCCTTACGGAAAATGTGGGAAAAATGTGGGGGAAGAAAGATTTATGTTGGTGTTCCAACCTTGGCTGCTGTGGGGGTCTTTAAAGGGAAGGTCAGTCCAGAAAACACCACTGCCAGCATCAGGGATCTGGGTAAGGCACAAGATTATGTGGTGGCCCTGGTGAGNGCTGCTGTGGGGGTCTTTAAAGGGTAAGGCACAAGATTAGGTGGTGGCCCTGGTGAGACCCTCACCTGGAGAGCTGTGTCCAGTTTGGGCTCCTAACCACAAGAAAGACATGGAGCTACTGGAGTGGGTCCAGTGGAAGCCTACAAAGGTGATGAGAGGACTGGAGCATCTCTCTTACAAGGAAAGGCTGAGAGAGTTGGGCCTGTTCAGCCTCAAGAAGTGACAGCTGAGAGGGGACTTCATCAATGTCTATCAGTATCTGAAGGGAGGGTGTCAAGACGATGGTGCACCTGACAGGTGCCAGGCTCTGCTCAGTGGTGCCAACAATAGGACAAGAGGCAATGGGCAGAAACTGATGCACAGGAAGTTCCACCTGAACATGAGGAAAAACTTTACTGTGCAGATGCACTGGAACAGGTTGCCCAGAGAGGTTGTGGGGTCTCCCTCAGTGGAGATATTCAAGAACCATCTGAACACAATCCTGTGCCATGTGCTCTGGGATGGCCCTGCTTGAGCAGGGAGGTTGGACCAGATGACCCACTGTGCTCCCTTCCAACCTGACACATTCTGTAGTTCTGTGGACACAGGTGGTGTACCCCAGGGCTCAGTACTGGGGCCAGACCTGTTTAATATCTTCATTGATGACCTGGATGAAAGGATCTAGTGGACCTTCAGCAAGTTCATCGACAACACGAAGTCAGAGGGAGCGTTGATCTGCTGGAGGGTGGAAGGGTCTGCAGAAGGATCTGGACAGTTTGGATCAATGGGCCCAGGCCATTTGTATGAGCTTCCACAAAATGAAGTGACAAGTCCTGCACTTGTGTCACAACAACCCCAGGCAGTGCTACAGTCTTTGGGAAGAGTGTCTGGAAAGCTGCCCAGCAGAAAAGGACCTGGGGGTGCTGGTCAACAGCAGCTGAACACGAGTCAACAGTGTGCCCAAGAAGAAGGCCAATGGCATCCTGGCTTGTACCAGCAATAGTGTGGCCAGCAGGACCAGGGCAGTGATTGTCCCCCCGTACTCAGCACTGTGAGGCTGTGCCTCAAGGGCTGTGTCCAGTTCTGGGCCCCTTAATTCAGGAAGGACATTGAGGTGCTGAAGCGTGTCCAGAGAAGGGCAACAGAGCTGGTGAAAGGTCTGGAGCACAAGTCCTATGAGGAGAGGCTGAGGGAGATGGGGTAGTTTTGCCTGGAAAAAGAGGAGGCTCAGGGGAGACCTTATCACTTCCTACAGCTACCTGAAAGAAGGCTGTAATTAGGTGGGGATTGGCCTCTTCTCCCAGGTAACAAGCAACAGGATTAGAGGAAATGTGCCAGTTGCACCAGAAGAGGTTTAGATTGGATATTAGGAAAAGGTTTTGAAGCATTGGAACAGACTGCCCATGGAAGAGCTGTAGTCACCATCCCCAGAAGTGTTCAAAAAACATGAGATATGGTTTAATGATGAACATGGTGGTGGTTAACAGTTGGACTAGATGATCTTTAGAGGTCTTTTCCTACTATGATTCTCTGATTCTGTGATTCTATGTTCAAACTTATGCGTTATAATTTTTTAGCTTTCTGTCCATTCTATCAGCTTCTTAGAGAACCTGTTTTTTCTGTTGACTGTTCTCTAATTCTTTTTTAAAATGCATAAGCAGTTTCTAAACTGTATTAATACAAAAAGTGTGACCCTGAGATCCTGAGTAACAAGTGAAAGGTATGAACGGGCATTTTAAGACTGCCATTCCGAGACATACCAGGAGTATGGCTCAGAGGACTAAACTCACTTTGCCTTCATCTCCTCTGATTAAAGTCCTACTGCTGCATGTGTCCACTGGGCTGAGGATCTTCCTGTGCTCAGAGCGTCTGGAGCAGGGATGAAACCTGCTGTCTGGTCTCTACCCCAGAGTAGGACCTGCTCTAGCAGGTGGTGATAGGGGGTTTGTAAGGAGATGCCCACACCACAGGTCTCGCCCCAGAACTGCTCCAGAGCTACAGCAGGACCCTGCTGTCTCTGCTGCTTGAACAGTAGTACTCTCTCCAGTGGGTACCACAAGCAAGGGAGTCCATCCACAAACATGGAAGACAAAACCTTTTTGTCCTAAAGCACCCCACTGCTGGCTGAGTTCCATTCCTCAGTGATTAAAATTTGACTCAGAAATAGATGGAGGGGAGCAGCCCCCTCTGAGTGGGTGCCTTTTGCCTGCCTTGCACCAGACCAAGCCCTGAGCTGCAGAGATCCAGCAGCAAAGCTGCCCATGGGGAGAAGCAGCAGCATTGGCCTGCCAGGACCCCCACGCAGGGACAGGGATGGGGCTGGGACTGGGGTGCTCCCCTGAGTGAGTACAGCTGCTGGAAGGGGATGAAGCAGCATCAGAATGCTTTTAGCAGCAGACACAGGACTTGAATCAATAATACAAGAAAGCCTGTGGTCGGCGGCACTTCTGGCCACAGCAGATGGACCACCATTCAAGGAAGGGTTTGAGGCTTCCTCTGCCTGAGGGGATTTTAAACCACATTCCCACATTTCAGGCAAGTACCCTCATCTCTCTCTGGCCTGTAGGTCTGTGTAGAAACTGCAGCGTTGCACAGCCAGGAATCACAGGGCTGGTGGGAAACTGAGCAAAAAGCATGACTTTTGTAGGGTGGTTATCTGGGCAGGGCTGCTCTGGTGTCTACACCCGAGAGCAACCCTGTCCATGGAAATACTCAGACCTCAGCTGGTTATGACCCTGTACTACCTGATCTAACTTGAGGTTGTATTTCACTTTGAAGTTTACCCTGCTCTAAGCAGGGGATGGACTAGATGACCTCCAGAGGTATCTTCAAAGCTAAATTATTCTGTGATTCTATGTCTATCACTGTTTTCCATCCAGCTACTGTTTCATGTAAAATCCCTCACTGAAGTCCCCTAGCCATTAGGTGCAGGCATGTTGCTTCTTGCGTGTTCTACCTCTGCCTCCATAAATCTAAGGAAGCTCAGCTGTGGAGGTACAGAGTCCTCAGCAGGTTTTTAGCTAATGCACAAAGATTAAAAGCTACTGCAGTTGCCAGTAAAGGTAAGACTCTCAGGGTCACTCTTACTTAAGTAAAAGCTCCACTAATTTGATCAAAGAACTAAATTATCTGTTTTAATGGTTTGTATAACTTAGGGTTATTTAGTTCTGTATAAAATTTTGCATAGAAATCCACTTTTCTTCTGGTACCTTTGAATAAATAGAAATAACTCCGGCATATTAGAGATAATATAAAAGTATATTTAATCACAACAGAAAATATGTTGATGCATTTATTGGGTATGAACACAGGCAGATAAATGTAATCATATGCAAAACCATTATATTAAATGAAGCCTGAAAAATAAATACATGTATTGTATTTTTTAGCAGCAAATAAATAAATTGAATATATATTTAAATATTGATTTAAACGTGTTATTTTTTTTATCTATTATGTTTAGATACAGAAAAGTACAGTCAGTACTAATTCTATAAGAAAAGATAGAAAAGATATGCATTAACTCAGACACTGGAAAACAAAAATGTTGATTTTTAACATTTTTAGGATTAGAAGGGTTATACTTAAAAAAAAAAATTTCAAAAGCGTGTCCTGTTTTCAAACTGTATTTATTTGCCATGAAGTAACAAGTTCCACAGTTTGGTGTGTTCTACAGCAGATGAAAATATTTAGTGTGTTAAATTTATGGCCGAGGGCAAAGAGCTGAACTTGGGAACCTATTTAAAGTGCAATGGAAGTCTGTAAAGATAACGATGGGGAGTTGAAAGCAGTGAACCCTCAGACAGTAATATCTCAATAACAAAGAGCTAATACTTTGCTGCAGAGGCTTTCTCAGCAACAGTTGGTCCATTTTTGTCATTATGTCTAATCAAGTCCAGTCTTGCCTCGGCCCCCTCAGCCAGCAGACATCCAGCACTTAAATATAACCGTATGTGTCCAGTGTGATTACAAGCGTCGTAACGCGCTCCCGGCTCTGTCCTCCCACCTCCAGCTGGCCCCGGACCCCAGGGTGTCGCATTCCAGGTTTCGTCCTCCGAACGTGCCTGCCGATGGCGCGGGAAGCTGGAGGGCTCAGGGAAGGGCTGTGGGGTGGCTGTCATCCGTGGGCAGAAGCACGTCCTCTCTGAGCCCGGCCTCAGCCCCAGACACCCACGACGGGAAACATCACCAATCCTGCCAAAAAGCACCCGGGGTCAGTATGGGCTTGGGCTCCCACTGCATCCGTGTTTCTTCATGGACTTCACTTCCCTGGCACTGACCCTGATCCCGTTGGAGGCCAAGCATGTAAAACCCCACCCCTGCGAGGCAGAGGAGAGATTTGCCTCCTTGTGCAAGTGGAGACAGGAGGCAAGAGCCAAAGGCAGGAGCTGTCTGAAGTGCTTTCTGCAATTACACTGGAAAATTCTTTAGTGTGAGTCAGCGGCAAAAAGCTAAGAAAGTGTTAAGGGACAAAATTAACATATGAGAGGTTTCACAAGGTAAACAACTTTGCTCATAATTTGTGTAGGTTCTAATGTTGCCTACATGGCTTAATGCTCTTGAAAGGATTCCTGCTCTGAGCTGATAGTTAAAGACATTAAATTGCCCATATTGCTTATTAATTATGTACAGGCACTGGAATCCCAGTTGTGGCTTTGGATACATTTTTGAAAAAGTTTTAGTGAACAACATACACTACCCTGGAGGAAGCAGAGAACAAGCCTTTCCACAGCTGGAGTAGGATATAGGGTTGTATTCATCCCTCCTGAGTTTTACCGAAGCCGCTATCCCCATGACCTTTTCCAGAAAGTGTTGAACAGCCTGTGGGAGGGATGGGGTGTCCAGCACAGGTGACAGGGGGATGCATGACCTGGGACTAATAATCACCTTAAGGCCACTTCTCAGAGCCCAGCTCCAGCTGGGATGAGGAGGCACTAAACCTATCATGAAAAAACCTCTCCATGTAGTGAGTTGTGTATTCAGTGAGGGAACAAAGGCCTTGAGAAGGTGCTCCTGCTAAAATGTTTCTAGGATTATAGTTTCCCTTTTAGTACAATGGTCTCTGGTAATATTGGAGAGAACAGAGATGGTCAGAGAGCTTTGCTGTCTCCACTGTTTCTCCCATATATGCCAAAAGCCTAGAGGAGCAGAAACAGCTCTGGTGTGGTCTGGGCAAAGTGATAGGTACCTATATGATGAACAAATCAAGGTGAGATTTTAGTGTGGGAGCAGGGGGCATGAGCAGCCCACCAGCAAGCAGGAAGGAAAGGTAATCCACCTCCTCTTTCTACTGCTGCTTCCAGTGCCATGGTGAAGACAGGCAGGCAGGGGAGAGACATGCTGGGAAGAAAGCACAGTAGGTTTCTCCACACTTCTCCCCTAGAAAGGAAGCTAAGTTGCTAATATTATCTGTATTTATTATATTTATGTGGTGCTGAGCTCATCTTTGAGACATCTGGGCCCAAGAACAGTAATTAAATGAACAACTGTTGACAGCATTTGTCACAAATTGAACAACTGGCATAAATCAAACTGCCTGGAGTCTCAGCCATCTCTCCCAAGGAGTGGATAAATACCATCTAGCCAAATTAAGAAAGCTCTGTGGAGTGCAAATGTTTGTGGCACGGAGTCAAAAACATGCCAGTGTCGAGTTCTGTTTTGGTTCTGGAGGAGCAAATCCCCCAGCCCAGGTGCCCTCCTTGAAGGATGCCTGTCTGCCCCCCACCCACCCCCACCCTCACCATGCCTCTGATTCCAGCTATGGCACAAACAGAGCAGGTTCTCTGTCAACAGGGAAGTTTAAAAGCAGCAGCAAGCTCTGTCTGAGGGTGGATTTTGCATTATGTGCAAATACCACTGGCTTTGCTGCATACTGAAGTTTCCAGCTAATTAAAGCACAAACCAAACCAAAATCCCACCCAAACCCCTTTGAAATCCATGACATGCAAACATAGGATGTATTTTATAAGCACTCAAGAGCAGCCAAGTTCATTTAGGCAAAGATCCATCTAAATAAATATCCCCAAGCAACAGTTTAGGGGACAGCATAAATATGGGTAAGCAGACATAGTGCCATCTTCCAAGCCCTCTCCTAACTTCTGACCATTCACAGCTGAGAGACATTTAAATAACAAGGTTTGAGAAAACAAAATCTAACTCAGAAGAAAACCCACGCCAAGCATATAATAATTATGGATCAAGTCCTTGGGACATACAAATCCATATAGCACCTTTATTTATTTCTTAGAAAGCTGGTAGATTTCCTCTACTCAGACCAGGGGCCAATTTAACACCGAAGTCCATTTGTAATTAGAGTTGCTCTTCTACTCCCTTCAAAAGATTTTAAGTCTGGATCCAGGTGTTCGTTCTACCCATCACCTTCCCTTTGCTTCACACAACTGAAAACACAGGCACTATTCTAAAAGGGGTAACCCAAATTGCCCTGGTGCTGAAGCCCTTATGTAGCCTATTGGGTCACCAAAAAATCAGGGCCAAATAAAAGCAGGCAAAACCTCAGAGACTCCTGCAGTCTCCCCCACGGGGCTGCCCTGCCCCAGGGCCCTGCGTGACCCCAGGCCAGCTGGACGAAGCGGGCTGCAACATGTCCCCAGCCCCGGCGAAGAAGGTGGGACAGCAATGCAGAGGATTATTTCAGGAAGCTCCCTGGCTCGGGCAGCACTTACTCACAGGGCGCGTTCTCGAGTTTTGCATTCATGTGGCTGCAAATAGGTGCAGGAGTTCGTGCCTCCTCACATAGCTCCAGGAGTGGGGTCGGAGCAGCCAGGAGCTGCATGTGGCACATCTGACAACAGCTAGGGGAAGAGGCATGGCCACAGATCAGACCTTGCTGCCCATGTCTGTGAGCCCCATTCTCCTCCACAACAGTTCCGAGGCTTACAAGAAGTCCTGTGGGTGTCTGTTCCGTGGCTGCTGAAGGTGCACCCCATGTGCCCAGCCCACTGTTGCCCCCTTTCCACCCCCTGCCCTGGCGCTGTTCCCAGTGCTGCCCCTCCAGCTGTGCGTGGGGAAGCACAGATCAGCCCAGTTTCTTTAAGATCCAGCAATTCCTTTCACGTTCAGTGTCCCATCTGCCCTAACAGACAGCTCTAGGCTGGCTTGGACCTTCAGACCTTGTTCTTTAAAGTTTACTCAGTTGTTTTACAAGGGTGCTGAAAGGGGTGAGGGACCTCTCTTGCCAGTATTTGTTCTGCTTTCCTCGCTCAGCAGTGCCCATGTTCACCTCTGCAGACCTGAAATAGCTCCTTGCATCTGGATTCAGAAAAATCCCAGTTTTCTGTTTTTTCTCAAAGTGTATAGAGGACCAAAGACTGTGTGCATGCAACCTTTCAAATAACATTTGCAGCTTTCTTCTTACTCTTATTTATTATGTGTTTGGCACCAGCTGTGGCTTGAAGCATTGTTATAGCAAGCACTATGCAAACACAGAGCAGAAAAGCTGCTGGTGACTAGAAGAGCTTGCAATCTCAATAGCATAAATCAGTGCTGTGATTATACATAGAAAAAAAAATGCTAATTCATGCTGGCATACTCTCGGCTGGAAAAAGAGGAATGGGTAAGTTCTGCTTATTTTCTCACAGTCTCAATCAGAGCATCACACACTGTGCTTCCAGCATCTCTGCTCTTTCCAGAGGTGACCCCTTCAGGTTCCCCTCCATCCTCCAGGCTGTCCTGCTCAAGTGACAGACAATCATAACAGCGCTTTTCTAGAATAGAGAAAGCCTATGATCACTGCAGGGATGATTTGGGTTTGGCTCTCTGTCTCCAGGATTTGGTCTTCTTAATGAAATTCTGGTGAAAATATTACACTTGCATTATTTGGAGTGTGAGGTATGTGTCTTGAAAGGCAGTTATTGTGGCAGAGTTTTATTTTGGCAGGCTAAAGTAAACAACAGGCTGTCTAGATGGACATGATGTCCAAGTACTTTCCTATCACAGGGGCTGAGATGCTAGCTCTGCTTGCTTTGTTTGCACTGGCCAGTATAAAACAATCTGCATACCATAATCTGAAAGGAAAGGTCAGCCCAAAGGTCACATGTTTTAAGGGTGTTACTTCAAAGACATTTATCTCCTTTACAACACCATTAAGTCCCTGGTAATGGTCTATTGTCTTTCATCATCTCAACCTCTTCACCTGCGTGTTTATGTTTGGCCAAGCCTCCCGATGCGGGCGCAGGGGAAGCAGGTGCTTGGTGGCTCCTGCTTGACGGAGCACACTCCGTGTTATTTGAGAAAGCAGCAGGCTGTTACAAGCCTGTCAAGCTGTAACCACAGTCATCCTCTTCCCCCTTCCTGCAGAAACCAGTAGTTAAATCCTGCACTTTTCAGCTGTTGTTTCTGATCCAGCCCTTCTTGCCCTTTTCAGTTGCACTGTTCAGGTGGGGATCTCCACTGAGGTGGCTCCTCTGAGATGACTGGTTCCTGACATGACTGGTCCCTGACATGACCGGTCCCTGCTGTTTTCCTGCCACGCTGCTCTCACCCCACTGCTGCCAGAGGATGAGTTTGCTTGTTATACCTGGGAAGGGCAATGACCCCTCTTCTCTAGATCCTCTTTTTTACGTTATGTAACTTGGATGCCAATCCCATCACCACCGTTAGTCTATAACCCTTGGGGCAAGATGTCATCTCCTTGTTGCAGTAATTCAGATACCGTCCCACTGACTTCAGTGGGTATCACTAAAGTCCATCAGCTGAACGTCCAAAACAAACTCTTTCCTAAAGACCTTGATGATGTGTCCCAGGGTTATTTTCACAGGCAAAAATGCCCCCTTCCTATGGGCACCTCCTTGGGGTTGCTAGAACACCTGAGACACAAAGTCAGAGAGCACTGTGATTAAGTTCCACTGGACTGAAAAATTCAAATACTTCTTCTGTTTTCTTTTTTGNCCGCCGAGCCCAGAGAGAGCTGCGTGTGTCCTTGAGAAATTGTTTTGAAAGTTCGCTCAGTCTTTTTTTTTTCTTGCACCCAGTCTTAAAGGCACAGGATTCATCTTCTGGGCATAGAGTGGTGATAGGGGATACACATCATAAAGTCACCCCAAGACAGTGCACTATACCTAGCTTATTCATGCCCAAAGGGCAAGGTTTAATCTCTTTACACTCACAGTATTCTCTAGGTGCTCCATAGTATTTGCAGTTTCAGTAAGAGGAAACCAGTATCTCCACAGCATTGAGATGTTGTGAGAAAAGAAAATCTTTTTCATTCTCAGCTATTTTGCCTTCTAACTTGAAGCAACTCTCTTGCTGTCAAGAGAGGGGACATGGCTTTGGTGGGTGGTGTGGAGAGGTAGGGACTGTGTGGGGCATGCTGAGCGTGGGGTGATGCAGCTGGATGAGAACAACTGCTGAGCCCCTGGGTGGGGAGGAGGAACCAGCGCCCTGGGTCTTGGCTGAGGACTGGTGGATGCAGCACAAGGAGTCACTCAAGAGCACTCACACAAGCATGGCCAGCTGTCTGCTTCATGCAGAGCCTAGGGCCCCTCCTACAATCTTGGGGCATTGTGATTATTGTCAGGTATTATCAGGTGCTATTATTGTTCTTTCTAATTATTATACAGCTCATCACAAATTCTCTTAAGATGTTCCTTGTTCTCTTTCCATCAGGCAGTAGTGAGGGACATTTTTCAGGCTTTCCTAGGAGGATTTGGTAAGTGCAATTTCCACCTAGAAGTTTACCATATAAGTTCATCTTCCTCACACATAACTGAACCTAAATGTTTGGGCTGAAATTCTCATGCCATGTTGAATTAGCTGGGAAAATAATCAAATTAAGTAGTCTGGACATTTCTATCAATAAGAGAGTAAGAAAGAAACTCTCCTGATGAATTCTAGCACCGTTGCATTTGGCCCTTGTGTATTAAAATCACTTAAGGGCTCAGAATATGTCTTTTCCTGTTCCCGTGAAAAGGTGGTCAAATTTGATGAAGATGTGAAAAAATTCAATATGCCACATCTGTGTAGGTTTTGCCTAAAGTCTGGTCATTCTTATCCCAAATAGTCTGCCTGCCCTGAGCATAACCCAGCTCAAGAAGGGAGGGACTGAGCAGAGCTTTTCCTGAGATTTCTTCCTCAGCTCCTGGTGCCCCAGGCACAGCTTGGAAAGCAGAGAGCATCTCTCTGGTGCTCCCAGTACCTCCCAGCTAAGGTGCAAGACATGAAGTGAGGAATGTAAAGGTTTTGGAGAGTGGGAAGGAGCAGCTGGACAGAATTAATTCTGTGCATGGTTGTGAAGCAGGGGCTGGAGCAGACCAGGCTGAGGAGACAGGATGGATGATGATGGTAAAATGTCTCCTACACACTAGAGCATCGGTTTCTGTAGACCTTTGGCTTTTTGTTTTGCATGCTGTCCTACTGACAAATTAAATCTTTGGCAAAAGTTGATGAAAAGCCACAACTCCCAGCCTGCAGAGAAGCCCAGTGACAGAAATTTTGGGGGGGGGTGTTTTTTCTTTTTTTTTTCTTCTTCTTTGTTGTTGTTGTTGTTGTTTTGTTTTGTTTGTTTCATATTTTTGTTCCAAACTGAGATGAATGTCTGAAATGCTGATTTTTTTTCCTACTGGGCAATTTTTTAAAATTTCTTTTTTCTACAGTGGTGTCCTTAATTCCAACATTTCTTAACCTTCAACTTATTGGCTTTGCAGCATTATGCTCCTTTTATGTATAGTTAGTGTGTAACTTTATACAATATATGAAATGTCTTAGGAAGATGATGTGTGAGAAACACACCCATGCATGTTTGTCTATATCTCTGTAGCCATAGCCATAGAATTTTAGTTTTCATCTCTTTCAGAGGTGAAGAAATATATTTAGTAGGAACTCTGTTATTCACTGGAAATGTATAGGTCTAAACTCTCAGGGGTCTAATCACTGTAAACGCTAGATATTTATTCTTCTAAATTCTACACAACCAGATCTATGTTTATAAACAAATATACAGTTACTGGAAATTTCAGAGGAATTTTATTATTCTGATCTCTCTTTTGCTAAAATTCTAATTTGACTGACCGTATACTGCATATTTATTTCTTTATTAATTGCATTATGGGGCCCAGAATTCAGAATGGAGTTTTCCTTTGTGGGCTGTTGTGGCCACGTACTCCTGTTTGCAGGCTGAGGCTGTAAATAACAGCCTGTTCTTCATCTTTTTAAGGCAGCTTGCTTTCTAGTGAGAACAGTGCACAAATGTTTGCAGTTGATAGCTGGGAATGATGCTCTTTCTCTTCATTTCTCTGCTGACTTTGCTGAAAAGGTAAGGATGTCCAGGTTCCCAGCTGGCCGAAGGTGGAAAAGTGCCAAGAAATTCAAAGGAGTCACACTGAGCTTCACAAGCCAGGAATTTGCCCCATAATTTTTATTTTAGGCAGAAGAGGGAGTATAAACATTTCCACGGGCCTGGAAAGAACTCCTTTCTACGTGCTTATTACATGCTTCAAGTGGACATTTTTAGAAATTAGTAGTTGCTCAAAAATGAAAAACTGGCTGGTTGCATCTCTCTGCCAGCACACTCACTAAGCTGGTAGAGTTCATAACTCATTACAGAGAGTGAGAATTTTGCACTAGCTTCACAAAAAGTGGGAAAAATTGTCTAATGGGACTTCAGGCAGAAATTACAAAGCTCCTTGTAGTTTTGCTTAATTTGGCATCTTGTCCAGTCCTCCCACCTTCCCCAGCCTGTGCTTCTCCCGTCCAGCTAACAAAGCTGATTATAAAGCCTGATATGACAGGCTTAGGACAGGCACGTTGAAAGTCAAATTAATGTGTTGGGCATTTTTTGTTAAACCAAATCTCAAACAGACCCGTTCTTAGAGGCCTTGGCTGCAGCTGCCAAGGGCCTGCCATGCAAATGCCCTCTGCTGTGCTACCTGGGGAAGGCCCCAGTGCAAGCTCCATGCCAGAACAACTCTTCTCCTTCCACATTTAACAACCCACCAGCCCCTCCAAAAATGTTATTCTGACTCTCAGAACTAATACTGAGCTATAAAAGAAGGGACAAATCTGCTGTTGATACACTGCCAATGCTCATTGCAATTACCTGGGGTGGAGCATTAATAATGCAGAGTTTCTGGTGTTCCTTGCAATGGGATTTCAAACAGCTTATTTCCAAATAATGTTATTTTACCTCTGACACTGTGTTCTATCTTTGGTGGATTTTTTTCACCAATGAGACTAAATTTACCAATATAGTTCTACCATGCCTGCCACTTGGTTCCCAGATCTCATGTGACCAGCTATAGTGGAGGTGGACTATCTGTTTAAGAGAGTACCCCATTTTTCTTTATGCCATGTTTTGCAGACCTGCATTTCTTTTCAAGGATGCTCCCTTTCGGGAGCTCTGAACAGTGAGCTGTGTATATTGTTGTAAAACATAGTGTGTAGTTTTTAAAAGCTTTTCCCTGCTTGCATCATAGATAATTTCTAACATGTCAAAATTCCCATCTTGTTTGATTTCAGTGAGTTATCAAGGCTGTGTTATGCATTAACAGCCTGAAAATCAGGTCCAGGTTTCATGCCAAGCCCATGTTACAGGCTCAGATTTCCTTGGGGAACAGTGGAAAGGAAGAAAGAGATGGAGGGTGTTTGCTTGACTGTCTGCTTGACTGTCTCCCTTCCCCTAGCATTGCCACGGTTTCCTTCTGGTTGACACCAGAGGTACATGGAGGACTTATCTCCATGGCTGCTTCATCTCTCACCTGGATCCTGTATCCCATTTTTGAGGAACCTAACATCCTCATCTGCTTTCCAGGGAGTTTGGCTGCCTATAACTCTGTACAGTGGTGTGTGTAAGGTGTACTTTTAAATACTTTGAGAGATTAAAATAAACTGCCAGAAAGTGGTCAATGGGTAATAGAAGTGCCTAAACATGAAGGTAGGTGAAAATATCCTGGTTTTAGATTATTTAATTCTTCTAATAAAAGGTATTTTCCTCTCCCTACAAGATTATGCTTCAGATAAGGAGCCTGTGCCCAAACAGGTGTCTATATGGCATGTGCTAACACACTGTCTGCTGTGGCATATAGTATCAGATACAAACTTCTTCCTAGCTGGATGCTGAATTCATGATTTGAGAAGTCACTAAGTCTGACTCTGGCATTTCAAAAGCCTGCATGGGCACAGATATTTAAGTTGTCTTTTGTTCTGGTGAGACTCAGGGGGCTGTTGCTGGGCACCCTGGAGGCCCCAGATCAACATTTATTTATTTCTATCCCAGATCCCCAAGCATGGACCACACTGGGAGCTCCAACAGTCAGTCCTCAGATGGAAAAAAGAGAAGGGAGGGGGAGGGAAGATTCTGTTAAATTAATAACAAGCTTGGTTTTTCATATTCTGTGTTTGTCTGGTGTGTAGGAGATGACATCAAGGAGAGAGCTGGCGATGTGTGTTGCCTGTGGTAGGAAAGGCAAAGGTGGAAAGAGAGAGGACAGTCCATGACATGGCTCATAATCATCTACCTCTGTCTCCTGAAATGCAGTGGAAATATTTTATAGTAGGCCAGGTAAGGATGAGCCATTTGGGTGTCTGGGCACAAGAACTTTTTTAATGGAGACAGCTTTTAGAGAAAATTATGGTTTATTTGAAACTAAAGGGCAAAACCAAATGAGATGCCTTGATGCTTGCCAGTTCATAAGCAAGCAAAACCTATGGTTCCTGCTGGACATCTCTCCCAGGCCTAGTAATATGAGAATATATTTTCATCCTTAGATTGAGAAACATACATTCCCAAAGAGCTTTAGACATCCCAGGAAATCAATGGGAATTAGATCCCCAGATGCCTCTGTGAATTTGGCATAATTAGTTCCAGGGAAACACTGCCCAGGCGCTTTTTCCCTGGGACATACGGGACTGAAATGCAAGTGGGGATGTTATAGAACAACTGTAGAAATCACATACTTTTGGATTTGGGTCAGTAAGCATTTCTTTTTAGTTTTGCTCAGGTGAGAAAAGATCAGAGACGGGACAGGAATCTACGAGGCTCAGGGATGTTGAACACTTTTCAATTTACTGAAATCACTGGGAACAGAGCAAATACAGACACAAGTCACAAATCAGCGGGTGACACAAGCCAAAAGTAGTTTTTAAAGGAAGGCAAACAGGCCTGGTTCTTAATGAGGCCACAGCTGTTACTTGAGATTTTGCTCCAGTAACTATCAAGACCGCACTAGCATTACACACAGATGTTACGCCAAATGATCTTGGGAAGTGGGGGCGTGATGTCATTGGGGGGTTTCAAATCTGGAACACATAATCAACTTATCTTTGTTCTGAGAGTTCTCATTATAGCCCCCCGGGCTTGTTCACATGTCTATTTGCATAGGAAGTGCCCTGAGGAGAGATCCTGTTCCATGACACACATAACTATGGTGACAGTCCAACATACCTGTTGTTTAAGTTTCTCCTTATGAGTGGATATAACATATTTTGGAGAAGAATTATGGTTGGGTGGAAAGAGGATGAATGGCCTAACTCCCCATCCAATTCTGAAAACATATTACTTCCAGAGGAAGCCCTGAGAGCATGTAGAGTTGAAGCTCTCCAGGGGAGGGTGATCATCCAGATATTTTCTGAGTAAATGACTCAGCAGAACTGTGTTGTAGTCATAACAATGAATATTAGTAATGAGTATTAGGATGGTATTTAAAGGGCATTTCCTCTAATTAATATTGTAACATTTTACCTTGGCAATGATTACTCCACACCCTTTCGTCACAGTCTTGAACCTCTCATTTTGTCTAGCTGAAAAGCCTACTTAAGTGGGTCTTAAAATAGAAATTGGCTCGGATACTCATCACATTTCTGCTTTTGCTAGATGAATTTGAAAGGAATAGAAAAACATCAGCCATCTCTATTATTGGATGTTTCTTCTGAAAATAAATCTCATGCTCAATACTCTGATGCTAAAAATAAGTTGCTGTGCTGAAGCCAGCATGGCTACTGTCTCAGTTGATTCCCACTGAGCACATATTTAGGGGCCTTTTTGAGTCAACACATTATAAAACAGGCCTTGCAGGGAGAATGGTGATGGTTCTAACAACTCCTCTTCCTCTTCAAAACATTGTGTGGGACAAGGGTCCAATAGCAGGCATGTAAAAACTTCGCATTTCATCTAGAGAAATATTTTCCTGTTGAGTTTAATGATGTGTTAGGGCTTTATAAACATGAGTAGGCTCCAGTGATTTTCTTTCCTTTGTGTGTAAATAGAAAAATTTTTAAAAAGTTGATTTTGTCTCTTAGCAGCTTCAAGGGCAAGAAATCTTATGAATGCCACAAACATAATCTGGACAGCACACAAATGAAGGGTTCATTGTATGGGAAGGCAAAGTGTTTTGGCTGATCTTCATTGCTTCTTCCAAAAGTAGAGGTATTGTGTTGGGCCATCATAACTAGGTATGCAGGATAAAATAGTTTGCCTGTCCTTATCAACAGAAGCTCTTAAGAGAACTGCTCAGAAAAGAGCCTAGGCAGGTCAATATCTGCAAAATTCCTCTCAGAGTATGAGGAAGCAGTGCTTTATCTCCACAGAGAGTGAGACTCCAGGCTGACAGCACTGCGTAGTGCTCTCACAGACTGTATTAACTTATATCTGTGCCTTCAACCTCATAAAAACAGGGCTTATAAACAGCTGGAGCTGTGCTGCTGTGGGGAAGAGGGGCTGCACAGAGGACTGCAGCCTGACAGTGTTAGCTCCCTGGGCTGTAGAGGGCTGCCTTCCCCCAGCATCTCCAGCTACCTTCCCCCAGGACAAAGGTGAGATGTTCCTCTCTGCCATCACCCTCATTCCTTGTCCTCACCTTCAGCCCTCTTCCATGGTAGCTGCTGCTCTTTGTGCTCTCCATGGGCAGTCAGTGAAGGCTTCTGAGACAAAAAAAAATTGGTTTACTCTGGATCTAGCTCGCCTGCAAAGGATACTTGTCACCAGCACAGGTGGAGATACCCTGTGTGGCACGTGTGTCTGCAGGGCAGCCTGTGGTGGTGGGGCAAGCAACAGGACAGCATCTGGCAAGCCTGATGACCTGGGAAGAGACAGTCCAGCCCCAGACCCTGGTGATGGGGGAGGCAATGACAGGGCAGACCACAGCAGGGCCAGACAAGACAAAGACAACCCTAATGGTCACTGGTGGGTTGTTTTTCTTCTTTAAGCAGTTGTAGGGCTAGGTGCCTGGGATGGTGTGGTGTCAATCTGGGTCTCGAGACAAACACTGCAAAGCCATGGTGACACGTTTTGCCCCTTTGCAGTCATCCTTACCTGCCCTCATGATAATATGGCTCAAGATCAAGTCAAGTGGCTTTTTGGCATGGACAGTTGTCCATGTTGGTACATGAGCCTGGCACTGGCAGCCAGTCCTTGCAGGATACCCTGTCAGGGCTGGGAGCAGCCCTCAACTTTTTTATCCTCTGCCTTCTACACCAAGAGGAGGGTATTGCTATGGCTGAGGAGAACTAAGGAAGGAAATTGTGGTGCACACAGCCCAAACAAAAAACTCACAGCCCTGCACTGGAATATTCTTGAAACTGTTTAGGGAACTGGGAAAAGAATCACAGGATTACTTTGAAACCCTCTTCTCCCCATCACCTATCACCAGCTGGTACCAAAGAGAACCTGGAAGGGCAACGTCAGTGGATTTACACTGAGGTAAGACTGCATGATTTCACTGCACAAGAATTACCACTGCATTGCATGAGATTTGAGTGGTTTCTCAGGGATAGTTGAATCCTAACATAGTTCAAAAGGCATCCAAAATTAGAAAAATTGAGAGCAAACATAATTTGGAAACTATTCCATGCTGGAATCCTCTATAGATGATTGCAGTCAGGAAAATCGTTATCAGAAGGTAGCTGTGTAGGCAAAAATAAAGTAACAAAGGGTCTGGTTTTGGTGGTTTTGCTTTCTTAACAAAATGTTCCCCCTGCACTGCAAATGCAAAGGGAAGGAGGAAGGGAAGTATCTGGCTATTTAAATGAAAAATTACTTTTCTCTGCAATCACCTTCTGTCAATAAAATGCTTATTTTCTGACATGTCAATTAGGTGATTCAAAAGCCAGATGACCACTGCCTTCCATTTAGTACTGCTCAGCTGGGTTAAATGTCTTAAGTGTTTACCCTTTATGACCAGTGGCATGTATCTGTTCTTAGTCAAACTGTGCTATGTGTGACATGTTTGCCTGTAGGTTTTTCTCTTGAGGTAAAGTCAACCATTATTGTCAGATTCTAAGAAAAATGGTGGGTTAGGACAGTGGTTTCACTGACAGAAACGGGTACAGCTTGTTTTACAGTAATGTGTATGAGAAATATGAAACAGATGAGAAGAATTCACATAGAATTAACCAGCCTGCAATTTAAAGTGCTGCCATTAAATAGGATCATGTATCCATGCTTGATACTTCAAAAGAAACCTCTGCTGTGTAAGACCAGCTATTAGCGAGGAACATTTTGTCCGGTATCTCAAACCAATTTTAAAAGATCCAATTACAGACACACACAACCATGTGTAAATGAAGCTACTTACTTCAGAATCTCTAAGATTTGATTTTGTTCACACAAAAGTCTTGAGGGTTTAAGGAAGAACTTTGAATGAGGAAAAAATACATAAACTCTTGGTCCTGGTAGGGTCCTAGGAAGAAGGATGGTGATAAGATCAATATAACCTTTTACTGAGACTTGTTCTCAACACACAACACTATCTGCTTGTGTAAAAGAACAGAGCAGGCAGTGGGGTGAGAAAGATTCACATAATAACATTAATTTAACTGATTTAAAATGGATTAAATCTTTAGAAAGCTCTGTTCTGTCATACACCATGGAATGCAGCCCAAGATTTTTGGTGGGAAAAGCCAAGACACTTCCTTTCTGACTTCTGAAAAGAACTGAAAGTGAAATGTTCATTTGGCAGATATAAATAAATAAGCTGAGACAATAGAAGTAACTTTCCCAGACAAAAAATAAGCAGAGAAAGGCCTCTGAGAGTAATAGCAGGTCAGCAGGACTCACTTCACAGGCCCAGACAAGCCATCAGGAAACAACCACCTCGGTGAAACATTCTTTAGGTCAGACCCTGCTGAGCAGCACCATTCTCAGACCTGGGGTGGGGGGGTTCACATCCACACCCACATGAATCCAGCGAGTCATTAGCAGTTTGGTATGAACAGTATCCCCAAAAAGCAAGAACCACTTAGTGCTTGGGCCTTCAGCCTGGCTCCCCACAGGGTAACTGTCCCTGCCACTGCCAGCACGCCCCAAAGCCCAGAGCAAAACCTGGGAGGTGGGTGCCAGTGTCATGGCTTAAACACACTGCTGACTTTTCAGAGGACCAGCTGGGGACTGTGCCAGGCAGAACTGGGTAGCTCTGCAGTTCATCCAGCATCTCAGGGAAACGTGAGTGTGACCTGCCTGTAGGACTCAACATAACTCAGACTGGAAGGGATCTCAGAATGTCTCTAGACCAATGTTTTGCTCAAAGAAGGGTAAACTCTGAGGGTCAGACCAGGTTGCTCAGGGTTGTATACAGTCTGAGGCAGTGGAAAACTTCTAGGAATGGAAGCTGAACTGTTCTCCCTCTGATGTTCTTTTCTCACTCCAAGCCTAACAGTGCCATGCCGAATGGCACACAGATGATTGTGGCAGCCCAGAAGGGACATTCGGAGCAATGGGATGCAACTGGACTCTGTAGGTGCCCCTGCGCTCTGCTACATGTCCCCAGTGACCTGGTTCTTTCATTTCTCCAGGTAATCACTCACTGGGCCAAGCCATGGTTCACCTTTGCACTGTGTCCTATGACCCTCACTGCTGAAGCCAAGGCAGTATATTTGCCTGGGTCTCATCTTGGCATTTCCAGCCACAGCAGCTCAGAAACTCTGTGAGGTTCCTCAGTTTCAAAGAGTCTTCAAGTCTTTCTCACCAGTCTGACTCTTGGCTCATCACTGGCTCTGGGTGCCTGGAGCACAAAGGTTTGCAAGCAACTTCTCCTTTCAGACATTGTGTAATCTAATCACAGCATTTCACAGAATCACAAAATTGCTGAGGTTGATAGCAACCTCTGGAGGTTATCCAGTCCAAATTTGTGCTCAAAGCAGGATCAGCTGTAACAGGTTCTCAGGGCTGTGTCCCCTTTTGTTTTGAATATCTCCAAGGACAGACTCAATAAACACTTTGGACAACCTGTGCCAGTGTTCAAACACCCTCACAGCAAGTAAATGCCTGTCTTATGTTTAAATGGAATTTCCTGTATTTCAGTTTGTGCCCATTACATATTGCCATATTACCATTATACCATATTACACACTGAAATTCAATGTACAATGATACTCTTGTGCACACCGTTGTCAGAATAATAATCTCTGTCTGTCTAATCAACTTGCATTTTATAGCAATAACACAGCACTTAATATTACATTTTCAGAGGAAGGAAATATATTTATTCATGTAACAACTTGCCCAGTAGCTTAAACAGATAATGTGAGAAAAAAATAGCTTGGAGTTTTTACTCCAAGGGTTACAATAACTTATTGCTAATTTAATGTAGATTTCTATACAATTTCAGCAATTTTATGCAGCAATATAAAATATGATTCTTAATCTAGTTTGTTAAACTACCTCACAATTTTATACTGTCATGAGGAATAATACAGTTGGATATGGCTGGTTAAGTTTGCTTTTATCATTCTTTTAAAAGGAGGAAACCAAAACTACAAATGGTAATTAACAGTTTTTTTCTATATTCTCCATTGTCATTCTGTGCTGTATGCTTAAGCTTAGTGTCTCAATATATATATCGAGAAGCACTTACAGACAAGATACACATGGCATCCCCTGTGATCAAAGAACTCGTTGTCAGAAACCAGTATCTCTTCAGTAGAGAAAGCCTACCCATTATATAGGGTAGGCTTGTTCCAAATGATGCAATGTTCTGCCAGATCAGCAAACTTAAGCAATATAGAAAAGCTCTGTTGTGTCCCACCAGTTTTTTGAGATTACCACCAAGCTCTCTCTTCTCCAAGGTGAACAGTCCCAGCTCTCTCAGCCACTCATATGACAAATGAGCAGTTCCTTAAACACCTTAGCAAACTTGCTCCCATATGTCCATGTCTCTCTTGTGCTGGGGAGTCCAGATGTGAAGGTGTGAGCACAGCATCTAGGTGTGTTTCACCAGTGCTGGGCAGAGGAGAAGAACTGACTTCTTCAACCTCCTGGCAATGTTCTTCCTAATGCCGTGCAGGAGGCTGTTGGCTCTTTTTTTTTTTTTTTTTGTCGCAGGAATGCATTGCTGGCTCATGGTCAAGTTGGTGTCCATCCAGACTCTCAAGCCTTTTCTGCAAAGCTGCTTTCCAGTGGGTCAGCTTTCAGTATGCTCTAGTGCATGGGAGTTATTCCTCCCCAGGAATTTACACCTTCTTAAAACTCCATGAGACTCCTGTTGGCTCAATGCTCCTGCCTGTCCCTACCCCATTGTCTTGGGGTGACTTTATGATGTTGTGTCCCATATCGTCCAGATATGAATCCTGTACCTTTCTGTGCCTTTAAAACTGAGTGTGAGGGGAAATAAAAGCCAGATGAACTTTTTCAAAGCAATTCTGAGCTCCAAGGAGACTGCTATATTTCTCTGTGTGCTTCTGCTGCGGGGAGAAGAGCAGAGGAAAGCACCTTCCGGCTTTTCCCAGCTCCTGGCTCTTTTTGTCGGAAGAGAGAGGCGTAGAGTTAAACTCCTTTGTTTCCTTGGGACTTCGGCTTCTTCTTCTTTTCTTTTGGAACTGTGCACCAACACCAAAACATCATCCGGGAGAACCTTCCACCGAGGCCCGGAGGTGGGCCCATGCTGACCCAGCTCCAAAGAGGAGAGAGAGAGAGACCTCACCCACAGAAGGACTCTAAAATCTTTCCAGACTTCTCTCCACAGAGAGAGGTTTTATTATTTAGCATTATTATTCTTTTCCTGTGTGTTTTTTAAATAAATAGTTTTTTTCCTCTTCACTTACCTCTGAGGAAAATTACTTTTTTTCTCAAACCTGGTGGGGGAGGGGCGGCTGTAATCTACCTTCTCTCAGAGGACATTTTCCTCCAAATTTGTCTCAAACCAGCACACCCACAAATGTCAGCACAACCCTCCGGTTTATCAACCTCTCCTCCCAGTTTTTTATCTTCCAAAAAGTGTGTGCACTCTGCCTTATCACCCAGGTCATTAATGAAACTAATTAACAGTGTAGGACCTAGATCCATCCTGGGGTACCCCACTAGTGACTGGCCTCCAACTGGGCTTTGTGCTGCTTAACCACAGCCCTTTGAGCTCCACAGTTCAACCAGTTTTCAATCACCACCATCTATCTAGCTCGTGCTTACTCATTTGTCTATAGGGATGTTACAGGAGACAGTGTTGACAACAACTGTTGCCCTCCTCTCATCACCAAGCCAGTCATTTCATCATAAAACACTGTTGGTTCAGTCAGGCAGGATTCACCCCTTGTAAATCTATGCTGATGACTCCAAACCACCTTCTTGTCCTGTGTTTGGACGTGGTTTCCAGGATTAGTTGCTCCATCACCTCAGTGACTGAGGTGCGGGTGCCTGACCTGGGGTTCTCTGGATCTCTCCTTCTTGCCTTTCTCCAATACAGAGTGTTATTTGGTCTCTTTCATTCTCCAGGAACCTCCCCTGTACGCCACGGCCTTTCAAGCATAATTGAGAATGGCCTCACAAGGACATCAGCCAGCTCTCTCACCAGTCACAGATGCATCCATCAGGTCACACAGATCTGTCTATGTTCAGTTGCTTAAATTGTTCCTTAACTTGATTGACCTTTACTGAGGGTAAGTCTTCCTTGCTCCAGGCTTTCTGGCTGGTCTTGGGAACATGGGGCTCCTGAAGAGTATTCTTACCTGTAAAGACCAAGGTGAAGAAACCATTGAGCACTCCAGTTTTCTCCATGTTTGGTGTCACCAGCTCCCCTACACCATTCAGCACTGAGCCTAGCTTCTCCCTAATCTTCCTTTGCTGTTGAAGCCCTTCTGAGCTGCAGAAGCCCTTCTTGCTGCCCATGACATTCCTCACCAGTTCCAAATGTCAATAGGCTTTGGCTTTCCTAATCCATTTAATGAAACATTTACCACCACAGTGGAAGGAATTTCCTTGGTTTCACCGAGACCAGTCAGATTTATAGGTTTAAAAATGCTAATAAGATTATGCCCGTAATAGTACTGTACTGTATACTGTGTTAAAAATTCTCTAATCCCTCTAATGACAGCACTATCAGTAACTGTATTTTCCCATTATAATTTATTTTGCAAACAAGTCTCTCAGAAATCTGATTTTCCATACTTCACATCTGAACCCTTTTGAATGCTGCAAGTGTGATCTCTTGCTGCTGAGCTCTCTTTGAAGCATTTGGCCAAGCAGGAAAAAAATTATTCATGTGATCCCATATGATTTCAGACTGGCCATTAAAGTCTAAGCCCATTTGAGGAGGTGACTGAGACATTTTGAAACCCAAGGAAGTGGGTCAAGGTTTTGCTACTGACCTGATTCTATAATGAGACGAATCATTTCACTGCCTCACTTTCACAGCCTTTCCAAAGAAAGTATGACTCAAACCTGAATTCTTATATATTACAGAGGATTTTAGCCCTTACTTTAGGGAAGAAGAACAGGGTCTCCCATGAAACTACCTTTCCGTATTAACATTTGGAAGTAAAATATGTATATATCTTATTTAAATCATGCCTGAAAAGCTTGTAGGAACTCCTCAATGAAAATTCTGGTGTATTTCTTCCATTATGGGATGGTTCAGAAATGAAGCAATCAGGGCTCCTCTTATAATTAGGATTAAAAATCTGGAAGAGAGATATGGATAAAACATTTTTGTCCCACAGCAAATCAGTGCCAGACCATGGGCACTTCAGGTCCTGAGCCTGCACAAGAGCCATTGAGAGCTATGGACAGACAGACAGTTCAGTGTAGAGTTTGGTTCATGTTAGGCCACATGCAACACCCAAAAGGAAACTTTGGTCAGGTTGTCTGTACAAAGTGCAGAAAGAATTAGGAGGAGAGAGGGACCCTTGATACTGAGGTTGCTTTTCCTCAGCTCCTTGGAGAGCGAAGGGAACAGTGAGCTCCAGAAGAATTCCCAGGCTGGAGGTGACAATGAAGTTTTTGGGATCCCACTGTTCTGGGTTGGGAATGAATCTGGGACTGAATCTGTAGCTAAAACTACAGAAACAAATAGTATGGTTTGGGAGTCTGGTTTTGCTTCTGAGGACAGCCACGTGGAATGGCTCACATCCATACATGAAAATGCTTTCTTGCTAAAACCATGTAGTATAGGCCAAAATTGCACCATGGAGAATGCAGAGAACTAAACAGCATGGGTAAAAGTCAAGCTGCTGGTTTCTTTCATTAATATAGTTTAAATTTGGGGATGGTTGTGGTTTAAACTTGGTAGGCAGCTAAGCACCACACAGCTGCTTGCTCACTGCCCCACAGTGGGATGAAGGGAAGAAGGATAAAAGTGAGAAAAGTAATTGAGATATGAACAGCTTAATAATAATTAAAAAAAAAAAAAAAAGAGGAAAAAGCTAACAAAGAGAGAGAAAAAAGCAAACAAACCCATGAAAAACAAGTAATGCAAATGAAAGCAATTTCTCACCACCAACAGACCAATGCCCAGCCAGCTCCTGAGCAACAGCAGATCCCGTCAACTTCCACCATCCCAGAATTAGTACTAAACACGACATAATATGTTCTGGGATGTCCCTTTGGTCAGCTGGGGTCAGCTGTCTCAGCTGTGTGCCCTCCCAGCTTCATGTGGACCCCCAAACTACTCTCTGGCAGGGCAGTGTGAGACAGAAGAAATATATTGATGCTGTGCAAGCACTGTTCAGCAATAACTAATGCATACCTGTATTATCAGCACTGTTTTCATCACAAATCCCAAACATAGTCCCACATAAGATATTGTGAAGAAAATTAACTCTATGCCAACCAAGCCCAGTCTGAGGTTGCTGCCCTGTCTGCCACTAGCATGGTTCCTCCAAGGCACTCTGGACCAATCAAGAGAGAAGACTATCTATGTGTATAGTCTTTAAATTGTATTTTTAAATTTAATTTTTAACTAATAAAGATGTGGGTTTTGCTAGTGAAAGGTTTTCCTTTGTCTCCAAGTGTAAAGTTTTTCCTGGCAATAGGATGATAGCAGAATTTTTCAGCTTCTGGCTTTGAAATGAGCCCCGAACTTGTGACAATGATCTTCAGGATCCATGTCCTGGAGAAATGCCTGAGTAAAGTGACTGCGTGCAGGGTATCTTGGTGCCTTCCTCACCAGCTGCTGGGCTTTCTCTCAGTATATACACAACCACAGCACAGCTCCAGTTCTCCCATTTGTACAGAGAGCATTTTGCCAGCACATACACCTACCTGCACCCCATACACCCAATTGCTTTGGTCAGTCACTGTCTCTCAATCCTGCCCTGAGTCACTGCACAGAGCTCGAAGGAGGTGCATACACTTGCATGCCCAAAGGGATTTTAGCAACTTATTCCCAGTTAAGCCAATACTTTAAAGAGCAGAAAGATGGGATATGATTTATGAGGTTTCCTCTGGCTTTACCTCACTCCCTAAATCTCCTCCATGTTATCTGTGAAGGCTCAGACCCTCAGGACCAAATGCATGTTGTTTTCCCACTGTTTTCTTTCAAAGTCAAGCTGTGGAAAACAGTGCCTCAGTATAGGATAAACAGCAAAGCTGTCCCATTTGAAGAATTTATTTTTAAAAAGCACTGTTGCCAATTAGTACCCAAAATGAGTATTAAGGAAGAATGAAGGGGAAAAATACGACAGCACTGCTGAAAGGGTACGTTTTCATGTTCATAGAAAGTTTAAAGCTAACAACTAGGAAAATCAAATTAGTATAGACATCTGGAGAGAGGGGAAATTATGTTGCTATTGTGCAATGTTAATGCCTTAAAATGTTTAAAACAACAGGGCTGGGGATGTGAGACTTCATTTAATTAACATGCTAGGAAACCTTATTATCAAGTTGAATGTGAATTCTTCTTGATATTTTACTCGCTCCATTGCCTGAGGCTGGCTACAGGAGGCCTTATCCCTATTTTCCTGTAAAAACTACTTCCACATTCCACATCCCAATTACTCTGAAGGGCATACCCAAGCTCCCAATAAAATCATGCTTGGAGTCTTTGCTGACTTCTAAATTCTATTCTACATGTGTTTCTGATCACAAAATCAGATTTCCAAATGTCAAAATTATACTTTGAGTGGAGACTGAATAATAGTTTAAGCCTTTTTATTTGTGTAGAAAGCCGAAAATGAAAATGTGAAGCACCTGAAAACTCTCTAAATTGCTTGCTTTATTTCCACTTGAAGCAGCGTCCTGAGACCTATTGTATTGCAGTTCATCTACACTTCATGTCGAGAACACCGAGGGGGCAAGGACTACTCAGACTTGCCTAGTACAACAGCTCCATCACACTGGTGGGGACAACCCACAACTGCCTTCATTCAAAGAAGCCATTAAACCAAGAATAATTCAGAATGGCAGGTTTTGGTTTCACTGGTCAGACATTTGTAAGGTGGAGCTAGGTAACCCATTCCTCTCCAGTTAGCACCTACGGCCCTCGTTTTGGCTGTGGAGGGCAAACTGTCTGTGTATGGCAGGGAGGGAAAAAGAGCAGGTAAGCTGGAAGCTTTTATTTGGGTCTTCTGTTATGGAAAGGGCAGACAGCAGCGAGAGGACAGGACAGGGCAGGGTGTTCCATTTCACACCTTTGCTGATGGCAGCCAGTGATGGCCCCAGCTGGCACAGCTGTGCCAGGGCTGCAAACAGGGCTCCCTGGCTGCACGTGGGGACAGGATGGTTTGGTACCCTCTGCACTGGCACACGCCCAGCCATGGGAAAGGCTGGAGAAGCAGCAGCTGAATGGGCTGGCCCAGAGATTGGCCATGGATGCTGGGGGTGGGCAGGGGGGGACCCACAGTCCCTTCCTTCTGCACAGCCACCTACTGCTCCCTGCACAAGCTGTATGTCCAGACCCACTGTTGTCTATAAAATGGACATTGGCAAGATTTTCAGAAGTACCACTTAGTTTTGGTACACAAGGAGCCCACTCACCAATTCAATGTGTTTCCTTATGTGCTTTTTGTTTAAATACTGTCCTCCCCACCCCATATTGTCAACATGGGTAATAGCAAGCGATTTACTGCGTGATATTCCCTGCTCAAGCTCCATTGCTTTTCTCCTGTCAGATGCTCATTGTAAATTCTTGTAATGTGAAACAGCTCATTGGAGCAGGGCTCCACATTTTCTCCTGCTTCTGGTAACTTGTGAGAAGTTGTCACTTCGTATCCAGGAGAACTCCAGGGAAAGATGACAGACACCACAGGCTGCACAGTGCAGAGCCGGAGGAAATGGATACTAAACACAATGTCATTTAGATTTAAAATAATAGCTCTTAAGTGTTCACTGTTGTTTGTAATAAATATATTATATATAAACTTTTGCTTGTGGCTGACATCTAAACTATCTGTTTTAAATGAATGATAACATAAAACATGTCATAATTCCTAGTCCATTACTATTGATGCAGCACAACCTAACATTCCACAACATGGTTTGACTGAACCATGCATAGTCATGAAAAGGTGAAAGTATCTGAATGCCAAATGCACGTCTTCTATAGCCCTTGGTCCATTGCAGTTTAATAACAGCAGTTTCTGCTAGTCATCACTTGCTTCAATGTTATCCTTGGGACTGACTATTTATTGATCTGAAGATGTTCTTTTTTCTTTGTAATGCAAGGTGGATAACCCTGATTAGGCTTTGTGAGGGTTTTATCTCTGGATCAGAAAGACTAAAAGCCTCAATCCACTTCTGTCCTTCACTTCCCTTCCCAGTGGAGAAACTAAGCCCTCTTTATCCAGCCCTGTACTGCACAGTCTGGCAGGAATCTCTTTGCTTGGGGCCCACTGCTGTTACTGGTGAAAGTCAGTGAGTTTGCCTAAATCTGAAGCTCATCATGAGGTGATCTGTTCAAATGGCTCTGAGAAAAAACATCAAAAGAAGCTGAATGCCATATCCAGAAGCTACTGACAGTTGGGGTCATCACGTACAAGCTTTTGCCAGGCAAAAACTATTTAAGTGGTGAATGCTTGAATTGTGAAGAGATTTGTATCACATAATGACATCAGAATTCACTTATGGCATGAGCATGCTCTAGAAAGTGATCTTCATGCAATTTAATGTATAAAAGAATGGAGAAAAGTAGGAGAAAAAGTAGGGAAAGGAGAGGCAGAGAAATTGCTAAAAGACCTCAGCTTTTAGTCTTTAGAAACAAAGGAAATCTGTGTGCACACTCATGTACATTTGAAAGCTTCCAATACATTTGAGTTTTGCTTCTGTCACAGCTAGTCTTATGTTAAGATGGCGATTTTTGGTCTCCTCATAATGAGCTTGAGCACATTCCATTTATTACCCATTACTACCCGACCTGGTTTTCCACTCCTCATCATACTGTCTGCAGCACCACCACAATGATTTAGACCATTTCCAAATAGAGTAGAGGGAAGTGAATCTAGTGTTTAGTGTGCAGAAGGATATGAAGGCAAAGTTCAGGTGGGGGAAACAACAAAGAAGCTTTTATTCTTAAAACTGTCTTAATTTGATTAAATTTGGTAGTTATTTTTCTGTGAAATGACACAAATAGGTCAACCTTTAAATATATGATACACAAATTGTGGGAGTATATGTGTATATATGTGCATGTGTATAAAATCATGACCATATATGTGTAACCATAGACATCTGCTTTCAGATTCAAATCCATCAGCATTCTTTTCTTTACACAACATGTATTTAAATCAAGGAGCTTGTGACCAGTGTACCAATGGGCTAAAATCTGCTAGAAAAGTAAGAGGCAGAAAAGTCAATCAAGGATTTTTTTGACCACAAATGTACAATTTACAGTTTAGGTGGTCCCTGAGCCACAGTCTGAGAACAACTGAAAGGTTTTAACAGGGAAATTATGATTGCACATTTTCTTGTTGTTATAGCCTTGTCCCTGCTGTTCCCCACACTGGGACGGGGACCAGTTATGTTTCTCTACTGGGGAAGCAGGGATGTGCTTATGGCATGCTTTCAGAAGGCTTACCTGACAGCAGGATGAAATGAAGATCCAGTTCCACAGCAGTCAGGAAGCTGTGTAAAGCAATGTAAAGAAATGTGATACAGATGTGCTGTCTTTTAAAATTCAGATCTGATGCCAAGGCTGCAATTACAGGACTTAGCTGAGCTGCCCCAGTGGCTCTCTGGGACAAGATAGATTACATGTGGCATTTTGTTCCCAGCAGAGAGCTCGTACCACCAATGTTAACTCATCCCTGTGAGTGGAGCAGCTGAGTGAGGGAAGGATGTGGCAGATTGAAAATGCGGTAAAGGATCAGCTGGACTCTGTGGTCTTCACCATCTCTCTCATGGAAAACTCAGCACTATTTGAGCTGGAAACTTCACTTCGAGGACTTAGATGTGATTCAGCTGAAACAACCACGTCAGATTAATAATAACTTCAGGTTATTGTCACCCTGTTCAAAATGTGGGGGGAAGGCAAGGACTCTACTGAAACTAGACAGAAACATATAAAGAAATGTGTATTTTCAAATGTTTCAAATACAAACAAGAGAGAATAAAAAGGAGAACTTCAAAAACCCCAAAATCCTGAGAGTCCCTGCAAGAATTAGAGGTTCTCATGCTGGGGCTCTGTGGGTTTGAATGAGAAATCAACATAAAATGAATATGAAATAGTAACTTACACTGCAACTGGCTCAGATTAGGCAGAGATTCCCTGAAATCCTATATATCTAAAATATTTTGTATATCTAGCTAGATAGCCATTCCCCGGGACCACTATTTAGCAGGTTTATGAGATACTGGAAATGTCTAAGGGAAAATATCAGCCCTTAGTGGGAAAAGACCAGCAGCTTTTAATTTCACTCACTGTCTGGAGCACATTCCATTCTGTCTTGTGAAACTGAAAACAAATTTGGCAGCAGGCAGTCATCTGATTTTCATGTAATTCAATAATTTATAATGAAAAATATTCATTTATAAACAATTACTTGTTTTGGAGTGATAGCAGCTGTCATTTTGGAGTCTGTAGTTCCTCCCAATGGGGTATTTTTCTGAGTTTATCCATCATTAAATCATGCAGTGTTCAATGTGTTTGGAATCTGGTCTGAATGCATTTTACAATGTGTTTATGTTTGTTATGTGCATAATTTCGTTTTTGCTTTACAGACGTGAAATCCAATATCGCCAGATGCAGAAATCTCTCTTTTCTGAGCAGCTCCTCTTGATACAACCCTTTGGCTTTCAGGAGGAATTCCCCCATACAAAATACCACCATTTCTGTTTTGCAGTCACGAATCTGTAACTACCCAAGTCACACACAATAAACAGCTCCAGCTAGAGTCCCTCCAGGCTTGACCAAAAGGCCCGTGTAAGCATTGCCTTTTGGATTTAGCTAAAAGCGTGTAAACATTTTCTTTCATTGCTGTCATGCTATCAGAGGGTGAAAACCAGACAACACCGACCCAGAAGAGAAGTCTTACATGAGCTGTCAACCTCAGGCAGGACCCTGATGTTACCAGCATGACTGGTGCTTGTGTGCATAGGAGCCACAGTCAGACATACTTGAGAGAAGGAGCTCAACAGCATTATCTTTATGCTGATGTGTTTTCAGAAATAACAGCTCTACAATGTTACAGACATGATGGGAGAAGGTAATAAAAATGAATGGGTTTCTCAGTAATAAGCACATTGGTTGGCAAAGGATTAAACAGAAATTTGAGTTAGGCTATTGTGGGGCTTTATAAAATCTAAAGCCATACAGAAAGATCCCTTTCAAAAAGGTGATTTTCCTATCTCCTTGGGTATTTTACCATAGAAAACCCTGTGAGCTGTCAGCTGAAGTCAAATCAGCTACGTCAAATCTGGCGACACCTTGGCAGGCATAGAAGTTCTCCCAAAGAAGTGCTCTTTTTTTGGAGCTTAAAATCATTATAAAATAATTCATTCATTAGAAACTGGGATGAAACACACTCTTTAGGAAACATTTAAAATACAAGTGATTTGATTAACAAACTTTTCCATTCTCAGTTGTTTGGGTTTGTTGCTTGTGGCTTCACATGTGCCCAACTCCCTGAGTACTTTGGACTTAGTGTCAAAAGGAAGGTTAGAAGTAAAAGGTTAGAAAACAAACAAAGATTAGAGGATATTTAATGTTGAAAACTTCCTGTAAAAGCTGTTGTTATGGAAATTTAGCAATTTTACTATTAAAACACAGATGCCTCTATGGAAGTGCATATGAAGCAATGAAACAAAAATAAGAGCTGGGTTTTTAACAGACTGGGAAGATGGACAACAAAAAGGGTTCTTGCTATTGACATCCATCCTATTTCTGTTCAGCAGAACACTTAAGCATGTGATTAAGGTTAAGCACGTGCTGAAGTCCCAATGCATGAATTGGCCCAGAGCAAGACATGCATTCAAGCATCCCTCTGAACAGAGAAAACAAGCACACATTTAACTACTTTGCCAAACTGGGCTGATACAATTTGTCAAATTCATCAATGCCTTGGAAAAAGGGGAAATGTGAAAGAATAAACTTGGCAGCTGACAGTTGTTATATGTAGGTTGGCTGATATTTGGGGAGTAGCAGCAATGCTCAGTCATCTGTCAATTCAGTGGGAGATGAAACTCAAGGCATACAGAGGCAGAACAACACATGCTGGAGGCAAATATCTTAAACTTTTCAGGTGCACTACAAGCTCCTATATCAAGTGTAACCACTCAAAAAAACCTTAATAAAATCCTAGCAACCATTGTGGACAGCTCGATGAACACCTCTGTTTTGCAGGTAGCCGAGGTGCGGGAGTCCAAACAAAACGTTAGGACATGGAAGGAAGGTAATGGAAAAATTATGGAGTATTAAAGCATAACTGAACCAAGAGTATAGGATTTCACATTCATTTCTGGTCACCCCTTCTTCTGCCAGATGGCTGATGTAGTTGAAAAGAAAAATGGAAACAGAAGAAATAGAGAGATTTTAAAGGTTTGTGGCTATTCAATTATTAAAAGAAAAGAAAAAAAGAAAAGAAAGAGAATGAAGTGTGACCTAATAGAGATGTAAACGATGATGGGGGGAAAAAAAAGGTCGTGTACCCCCTTTTACCTTTTTTTCCACTGAACAAAACAGAAAGGGGTTCTCCAGGAAACTTGCCAAAAGTTAAACCAATAGTTGTGTACTACCACATTATATTGAAAGCCAACCCAACTAAATCTTTGCTTTTTAGTTATATGCTTCTTTAACCTTTAGATCTCATTGCTCCAAAATTTGTGGAATTTGAAAAAAAAATTAAATACTACACACCGATATGGATACTTGGCATAACCCAAACTGCTTAACACAGGATTTACTCCTGTGTTAGAAACAGAGGGCTTCATATTTCTGTGCATAACCCAGCTCTTGAGAAGGGGAAAGATTATTTTTCTTGGAATAGAGTTGCTGGGCTTTTTCCCATACTTGCTGATTGCAGTCCTATGCATCTGTCTATAAGAACCTACTAAGCAGAGGCTGCATAACAACCTGCTGGATTGTTCAAATCCAGCAGTTGCTGTGTGCCTTCCTTCCTCCACAGAGAAGCCTTCCCAGAAAAAACACTAGGTGGGAAAAATAACTGCATTGAGCAACATCCTGTGTAGGCAGACATTTGTTGGCCTGTTTGTTTACCTGTTCCTTCCAGGCATCAGAAAGCAGCCATGAGCCATAGAAATATACCTAAACCCCTAAATCGCTGGAGCAAGGAGACCAACATTTCTCCACATTGCCCTTCTTGTGGTGACATGACTGACAGCCCAGCTGAAGTGGAAACATTCAAGGTCTTGTTGGATGAAGCATCCTAATCTGGTTGAAGGTGTCATTGCTCACTGCCAGGGGGTGGGACTGGATGATCTCAAAGGTCTCTTTCAATCCAAACCATTCTATGATTGTATGATTCTCTTCTTTTCTTCAGCTCTCTTATGATGCATCAGAAAAGATGTCTCTGTCCTCAGACCTGCGCCAAGCACAGGAAAAATCAGAACTCTGAAATAACAGCTGGTATTTGGGTCCAGGTTCCCTGCTGCCCTGGCTCTGTTGGACTGATTGACAATGGTGAAGAAGGGCACCCAGCAATACCTGGCCAGCACAGAGTACCTTCCATCTCCGGTGTGTTTTCTAAACCTTACACCACTGATCTGCAGGACAGCCCTGAGGGCTATGCTGGTGTTGCTGCTGTAGAGATGAATGAATAGCAAGGTTAAGTGACATGCCCAAGGCCTTGGTGGGGGGCACTTTCAGACCAAGGGGTAGTGCAGGGGAACCCCCACTCCAACAGCCAGAATAAAACACTAGGTCTACAAGACTGGCCAGTTTTTCCTAAGATTTATAGGATATTTATAACTACCTTTTCACATTCAGTGTGACTGCAAGTGTCAGCTTCGAAATTTATGAAAGAAAATAAAAGAAAAACAAGCTTCTGGAGGAATGTGTTACACTTGAAATCTGTTAAGTGGCTGCTGGTATTGCTGAGAATTACTGGTTTTAACAAAGGACTTCTAGCAAACCCCCCTTCTTGCCATCACATGCAGCAACCCGAAGGAAGAGCAGACCTGCACTGCCTGATTAATGCTGAGCTGATTTCTTCTTACACGTAACCATCCTGTGTTTTTCAGAAGATGTTTTAAATTATTTGGTCAACATAATTCAAATGCATATGAGAAAAACCTGTGAGAAGTCATAATTTTGGAGTAATGCAGAGTTATAGACCAGTCAACACTGCCTTTATACAAAATGCAGCCTTTCTTTACAGTGCTGAGTCAATTGAAATTACTGAAGTTTTTCAGCCAGCAGTAGACAACTTGCAAAGGCTACACAGCAGATGCTGCTGATTGTATTGGTAAGGGCTGAAGATGTACATCGCAGCCTCTTCAGTATACTAGGGAAAAGCAAACTAATCCCTTACTCTGTCACAGCAGTACAAGCCTACTTCCCATTCCTGCTCCTACATCCACCCCAGTGTAGCTGTGGTTTTGGTCATCATTTGCTTTCTCCTCAGGGTGTAGGGAGAAGGGAGCACAGGGCTCTGCTCACTCAGCTGCCAAAGGCAGGCACGTATTTCTGGCCCATGTCCTACTTTTGACAGAACAAACACAGAAGAAGCTTTCTGAGGTTTCTTCCTTTCACACGTTTTCCCACTGGAGTTTATGTTGTCTGGTGCTATAGAAACCACGTTGTAGAGGCAGAAGTGGAGAAAGACCCCAGATACTCATGGAAGAAACTGCATCTTTCAGGCTAGAAGGAGCCCCAAATATCTCTGTGCTCAGAAAAACATCTTCTTACTATTTGCTGGCCTGGCTAGCTAAGTCTGCCTTATATTTTTGTACCTAGAATTTCTTGTTTTATGTGACTGTCAAATTTTAAAATTACAAACCTTTGGTACTTAACCTGTGCTCGGTTTTGTTTCTTACAACCCTTGAATGCCAGATTTGACGCCTTCCCAACTCTCCCTGTGCATTCCTGTATGTTGCTGTGCCTTTTTAAAGCGTGGCACGGTGTAGCAAGCCGCAGCCTTCCCAGAGACCATGGCCCCATACCCTGCAGCGAAAAAGGAGGCGAGGGAGGGTCCCCGTATGGGGTTCCACAGAAGAACTTTATTTTACAGGGCGTGAAGGTTCCAAGAGGTGAAGAAAAAGACACACCACGGTCGTGGGGTTTTGTATGGGGACGAGGAGGGCGGAGAGAGCGTGAGTGCTAACGGTGTCAGGGCACAAGGGTGGTACATAGGCAGGGTTGAGGTACAGGAGCCAACAGGGAAAAACCCAAAGGAGTGGCCAGGAACAGGGACCAANGGCCAGGAACGGGGAGCAATGGGAGAGCGGGGAAGGGAGAACAATCTGGAAGGGGAGGCACATAGGGTAGATAAGGGGAGGAGAGATACAAAACCAATAGCAGTAACAAAAGGTGCATACATAATGACGAGGGAACAAAGGATCTTGGGAGGAGCCAATCCGCTCACCCTGACTACGAGAGATCTCCTGGTTCCTTTCAGGAGGAGATGGAGAGTCTTGGTCTTATAGGCCCCCACAGAGTTCTCCACACGTGTATCCCCTTGGAACCATAGCCTCCCTCTGTTATCTGTGCAGCACTGTGGGCACAAAGCTTCATTGCACCTCCAACTCAGTTCCCTCCCAGGCTTCCTCCTTCACTTTTGGTGGCTCCTGAGAGACAGCAGCTTCTGTTATTGTGTGGAGGGTGGACACAGTGATTTCACCAGGGCTCGGTGCAAAGATACCAAATCTTTCAAAGTGAAAATAAATTAGCCCACAACTGCTAGGCAAAACAGGCTTGATAAATGGAAGTTTTAGTCAGCAATGTTTAAAGTGAAATCAGTAAAGTGTGCATAATGATGGATGAGTCCAGAGATTTTTATTAAATACAATAGCCTAAAGAAATGTAGGGAGCTGTTATAAATGAAGTGAATGCTAGTTTAACTAAACCAGCTCTTGTTTAGAGAAAAATGTTGGGATTTATTATCCTATTAGTTGCTTTTTTTCTCCCCCTTTTTTTTGTAAGGAGCAGCTCTCAGGGTGTCCTGGGCAGAAAGTCAAATTCTCCATTTACCCAAGATGTTTAAAAAACATCCTCTTGAAAGTTGAAACTACTGAGTTTTCGATGGGACAACATAAATATATTTGAACTGTTGTCAGTACAAACTAGGCATCCTGAAAAGTGTAGTACATCTCCACTGAACATAATATTATTAATGTCTTTGAAACAACTCAGCATTTATTTTGAAATAGCAAAGAGGTTTGATTCGCTTCCAAAAGGAGCTGTAATCCAAAAGTGTCTCCTATTACAATATTTTAAATGACTGGATGTAGAGAAAGACAAACACAGCATTTTTGGAGGCTCAGCTGATTGAAAAATTGGTTTGGAAATGTCTGCTGGGAACCAGTTTGCTTTGTGTTGCTGTTCAGACTTGATGCCCCTACCTCATTCTTAGATTAAAGAGGTAGGGGTTTACCAGCCCTACAGGCAAATACCAGTCTGGCACGGAGGATGGGTCACAATGGGTTTTGTGGGAGTGCATGCTCTGATCTGCTCTCTTGCCCCTTTGTAAAGATCAGGTAGCCCAGAAATATCCCAGAGACCCTGCTGAAGTCAGCCTCTGATGATCCTAGCCCTACTGGACCTGCTCTCACCCTGATCAGAGTCGGTCACGCTGGAGAAGAGAAGAAGAAATATCTGAAGCATGGAAATGTTCAGCTCACTCCAACATTTCAGGTGATGTTTAGGAAACAGGATGGACAGAAGTAAGCTAATCTAGGTTAGATCATGCTCTCTCTTATTTTCATCTTCCAGTCCTCTCTTCCCTCCCAATCTGATATGAAGACTTGGTAATGAAATAATTTGCTTTTATAAATTTTCCCAGTATGTCCCAAAACTTCAGAGTTCATTGCTTCACAATGCTGGATTCTGCTGCACATTTTGAACAGCTGAGTGTCAGATGGTTAAAACACTCTCAGATGGTTAAAAATGGGGTTTGGTCCTGTGTCAAACTATTGCCAGTCTGCTTTCATCAGAGTGAGTGCTGTGAAATATGACTTACTAATGCTATAGAAAAAGAAAGAAAAACAGTTCAAAAATTCAGAGGTGAATGACTAAATAAGGCTTGCAATAGGAGAACTGTTCTCTGTCCTTTTAGCTCTAAACTATGTCTGGGAAAACTCCTGGCTTGTGAGTAATTTAGATGGCTTTTGAATGGACAATTCTGAGAGAAAAGCTAGCTGGCAAGAGTGGAACCTAGTTTTTTATTCAATCTTACTTCCTTAAAGATGTAAGAAGTCTCCAAAAATCACTCAACAGGAGAAAGTGAAAAGCAGCAAGATAAAAATTCAATTTCCTCTTCTGGTGCTGCTTTTTCTTGTCACCCTATGACCAATGAAGTGCTCAGCATCGGTGGTCTTATTGGTAAACCTGAGCTCGGGGAGAGGCTCGTGTACCAAGAGTTGCTTGGGGACTGCTGAAGCAGGCAGGTGGCAATGGGTGAGGATCAGGCCAGTGGAAACCCCTGAGTGTCCTGTGGACTGGAGAGCTAACAGGGCTCTGGGTCATGCCTCTCCTGCACATTTGTGCTCCCAGAGACAAACAGTGACCAACAGGGTGTGTGCATGTATGAGCTGTCAGCCATTAGCACTACCCAATCAAACACCCTTTTGCTTTAAATGTAAAGCTTCTCTGCAGCAGTAATGCTTATCCTCAAAACTCTATGTACTCTATCTGACTGCTGTTCTCCAATATTAGGTCATATTTAAACTGGTGCACCAGCTAGATCTTGGCTTTCTCCCATCCCTTTATCAATCTAAGACCTGGATTCTCCCCAGTCTCAGGATGCAGAAATGAAATGAGGTTCATAGGCAGAATGGAGCAGTGACACAGCTGGCCAGGCTGCACTTCTGGACTCTACTGGGTCAGAAGGTACATTTTTCGCTCAGTCCCTCAGTTCAGGCAGACTTAGGAAACAACTTCTTGCATTCCCTGCAAAGTCTCCACAGCCTGTGCAGCATATCCCAATGCTTCCCTGGGAGGAAACATGATGGACTGATGCCTGTGCCAGGAGAACTGTTCACATGGAGCTCACCAACTAGAAACTGTCTGGGTTGGGTTTTGCAGCTAAGCCCACTCTCTTTTCAGCAATCTCTCCTTAAAAGTGGGCAGATACATAGAATGGGACTTAAGACAGAACACAAAAAGATGAATTGCATCCCCAAAAAAGACTTTAGTAGACACACCATTCTGACTTCAGATATCCAGCAAATGAGAAGGATAGCAAGCCCAGGACTGTGCTCCTGGAGATGGCCACCTAAGATTGAATGAGCCCTAACTTCTCATACTTGACACAAGAACTGTCTAAGCTTTTTAAATTATGGCACTGGAGAAAATACAAAACTTCGTACAGCCATAAGCTGGAAATAAACAACCAGCCAACACAGTACAAGTAGTGTTTTCCTCTGTCCAGACTGGGTCACCTACCTTTCCTTTATTCTCTTAGAATCCAGAGAGAGAGACCCCAAAATATATTGCATTAGTGACAATTCCTCCTAGAGCCAGCCCTTGCTGCAGCTGCCGGCTCTGCAGGGCTGCTGTGAGCTGGCCCAGATCTGCACAGGCACCTGCAATTCCTGCTGAGTTTTCATTCCTGCCAGGCTCCAGCTGCCGTAAGGAGTAATTCCCATAATCCAGCACATCAGGACTATCAGCTCCAAGGTAAGCAGGTCAGAAGCTTGGGTTTCTGCAACACTGCTGACATATGACCATTTTGGAGCAATAATCCTTGGTTTGAGGCCCATGACTCAAGCTGTGCCTCATGCATCTGGCACGTGTGCTGACCACTGAGGGTGACTTGCTGCTCGAGGGTGGTGCTCACACTTGCAAGGCCTCTCAGGTGGCAGGATCCATCTTCATTTTCCTGCCAGGCAGGAGGGGAGATTGGCAGAAGAAACATCTTCTTCTACTCTGGTTTGACTGCCAAGGAGTGGTGCAAACCTCATTGCAGAAAGTTTTGCTGTTCTTCCTCAGGGAATTAAGAGAGGAGGTGAATAAGCCAGACTGAAAAGAGGAATATTTGTCCTGGACAGGAGACACCAGTAGAAATACAAGGCCAATAAAATTAAACACTTGCCTTGTGCCCAAAGTCTAGCAGTTTTCTTCTTTTCACACATGGCATCTGCACAGTAATAACAAAATGTAGTCCCTTTCACCCTATGCAGATTAATGGAATTCACTAGTTAACAGCTGGGTTTTTTTTTTCTTTTTCATTGACACTGGTATTAAAGTGTGATCTGAAATGAAAGAAGTAACCACATGTGTAAATATCTTAGCAGGTCATAGCAGCATGGAGGACCCTGAGCACCCTACCTCCTGAAAAGTGTCCTCAGTCTCCTTTAGAGATATGGATAGAGAGGCAGGCCAGAGTGCAGCCGTTGTTTTCAGCCTGGTATCCCACAAACTCAGGTGTCATCCACTTTTGGCCTGGCATAAGCAGGAATTTACCAGGACACAATAGGCCCCTTGGACCTGAGTGTCAGGACATGGATGGCTCAGCTGGCAGACCTGCTCAGGGCTAGGAAGGCACCTTTTTCTCACATGGGTCCTCAGTCCTAGGACAGTCCACCTGTCCTAGGTGGATTTTGCCCCAGAGCAGCTCCAAGGCAACCAACCAACCAGATTTTATTAAGGTGAATTTTGGTTAAGTAGCAAATTCTATCTCAAAACCAGTCAAACCCATGAACAATATATTTTCACAGCCAGTATCTAAGCTCTTACATCAACAGGATACATGGGCATTTTCATATAGGTGACAAGGGAATTTAGGAAGCAGTTCTTCCTGACACAGTCACTGTTGTAAATGGCTGCTGGAAACAGCCTGACATTGTTGGGAATGAGAGAATGTTGAAGAACCAGCTTTAGGAAGAGATGTGAGAATCCAGCTATGCTAGACCAGTGTGCAATGTCAGGATTGACTTCTTCTATTTAAGACTAAATGAAAGGAATCCTTTTACTTACTTTGGAAATATGCATTCTCAAATAATTCCCAGTCTACCTATTAGGAGCTCAACCCATTAGTAGACTACACATTTCTACATTCTTCTGGCAAGCTTTAGACATCTCTGATCAAGACAGAGTCTTAGTGAAAATTTGCCAAAGCTGTGTGTCTGTAATCATATCACTTCATTGGCAGCGGGGATTAGTACATATGGCAGAGTTCAAAGATTTGGCAAAGCAAGCTCACCTTCAAAGAGAGTGTTCTGAGTTACTGGAAAATGAATTCTGTTTGACTGCTGCTAAGTGTTGAGGTTTTTTTCTTGCAGCAATAAACCTGAATCCAATTCGAAGTGAAGAAATGCACTTTCAAAGACAACGATACACAAATATTTATAGGATAGCTAACTCTTATAGATTAAATTACCAGGTTAAAGCAACCCAAGGCAAAATGGCTGGTAATTCAGCTAAACTGGAGTCCATGCTGCCTTGAGACTGATTCTTCCACCAAATTAATTCCTGATGTTTCCTCTGTTAAATCTGACTTTCCTGAAATTTGTATTTTTTCAGGAACTGCACATCCATGCAGATAAAAGGTCTGTCTTTGCTGTATCTGAGCTGCAGGTAAAATGGTTTAGAAGAACAATGTCAAAACTGGAAAGTCAATCTGAAAGGTAGGAAACGCTAGAACTGAAGTTGCTTCCAAATTGATGATCTGCCCTGTGTTTGCACATGTAACCTTGTGTACACTGCTCCAGATACATTTTCCTAAGGAATCCTTTCTTGTGCCGTGCAGCCGTGACACAGAGGGAGAGGCTAAAGTCTTGCCTGCTCACATGCAGGTTCTGCATTACGGGGTGGATGCAGGTCCTCCTCCTCCAGCCACCACCACCATCTGGAGCCTTGCCTCTGCTCTGGCCACAAGCCATGGCAGACACACTCGCCTGTGCCTGGCGCAGACCCTGTGGGGGTGCTCCAGCCTGTGGTGGGTGATGGAGAGGCCCAAGGGAGGACTAGGATGCCTCTTCTTCCTGGCAACAAATCTGTGCCTGTTACTCACCTAAACACTGAAGCTGCAGACATAGAATCAAAAGGTCTTTTGCAGGATGATTCAGTACACTTTGTCCAGGGATGCCTCTCTCTGTTAACTTTCAGGGGTCCTAAAATACTGGATCATCCTGGTGTTAGCTAAGGGATAACTTGTGGGGTGCAGGGCAGTTCAGAGTCAGCAAGCCAGACAAAAAAAGTCTGTTTTCAGACAGGCATGTCCTGCTCTACGTGGGGCATACACACACCCATGTGGAGCAAAGCAGAGGTATGGAGTCTCCTCTGACAGAATTACAGCACTCTGAAGAAATATAGGACCAAGGACTGGTGGTGTGCTTCAGTGGTCATGCAGAGTCAGCTTCTTCAAGCTCATAGCATCCACAAATCCAAAGTGGTCACAAGTTCTCTACTACAGAGACCTTCAGTAACTTTTACATTTATTTCTTTGAAGCAGGCAATGTCTCTGCTTGATTCAGCAGTTGTTTTTCCATTCTTGTTGACTAGATTCCTTTCTTTAGCTTTCCAAGGAGAGTCTCTCAGCCTTTTCTTGTCTCTTTGTGTCTTGAATTTTTTTTGACTACAGGTCAAAAAAAATTAGTGATTATTTCGGAAGTGGGATGCAAGTATGGGTTACTTACGCTAATAGTTGATCATGTTTACTGCAAGATACTTGGTCTACAGTGCCACTGATCCTACTTTATTTTAATGCTGTCACTGTTAGCCATCTCTTCTAAGAAGGTAATCTAGGCATTTCCTACTTGCCCACAATGATACCAGCCATTTAGTAGCTGGGAGAGCTTTCCAAAAGAGCGATTACACAATTCAAACACTATCAATTCCTGAATCAAAACAAAGAACGATTGCAGGGTTCTTTTGCATGAATTGAATATACATGGTACACTGTGGTTTAGAAACAGCTGTTGGCTGAGTTGTATACAGTAAAGATACACAGAACTCATGGCACTGTCATTTGCATACAGTATGTCACTGCTGTATTAAAAGTGGAGAAAGATCACAAAAACCTTGAAAAGACAGCAGAACATATGATGACACGTGTAAGTCATGGAGAGCACTGCGGTAACAGCAAACATTAACAAAACTGACAAATTTAGAAAGGATGCTTGCAGTAAGTTTTCAGTAAACTATCAAAGAGATGGTAGCTGTGCTCACACTAGGGAGTTGTTGAAATGGCCTTAAAGGGAGATAGATAGCCTTTGTATATTCTTTTTCCACTATGGTGCATGAAGAAATTTCAAACAGTAGTTCAGATTCCTTCCTGTTCCCCTCATCTTTACATATATATCTGGCCTGATAATAAGTCTATTTTAACTATCACCAGAACCTTCTTGTTCACAGGAGCCATGTACAAAAATCCCTACATGATAGAGAGTCCCAAAAGATCTAGCACATGCCTCAGAGGTCTTAGGGAATATTGAAACCAGGAATGATTCATAAGTAAGAGCTGAGAACCAATCTCCCATATTTGTGTTTCTAGATGAGGATGGGCTTGATGCACCTCCTCATCCTGGGGAGCCTTTGCATAGCTGGCTGGAGCAGCTCCCACTGACTCACCTCCTCCAGTAACCAGGGATCTGTGTCCCCATGTCCTTGGTATCAGCATGGTCACGCTGATGGCCACAGGGTTTGTACTCAGCTGGAAGTGCAGAGCCAAACTCAGGAGCCACATACTCATGGGTAGACAGTGTTGGAGCCTTGCCAAGCCATATAACTCAAATAGTTATGAAACTGATTTTAAAAAAAAAAGTTTACTTTTCTTGGTTTTCTGGTGTGCAGGCTGTGGTGATTCACTTTTAAAGCTCTTTTTCTGCCATATTGGTGCTATGTTTTTCCTCTAAGCAAAGACTGAGATTCTTCTACAACCCCTGATTTCAGAGCTTAGGCATTTGTGAAAAATACCACCTCCTCTGAAGTCATGAGGGCTTTCAGTATTTCTGTACAGAGTACTGCATTTTCAGGAGCTGGAGTGAGAGTGCACAACTCCATATCTGGTCACCAAAAGCCATTTGTAAAGCTTTGCCATACATGGTAGTTCCCATCGAATTCCTGCTATGGCTAGTTCTACAAAGTCACTTCTTCTTGAATTACCTGTGTACATTACCCTGAAGCAGATTGTCCATCTGACTTCCTTTCTGTAAAGAGGAAAGTGCGGTTCTTTTTGGTTGCTTCCTGCCCCACTTGAGGAAGCTAGAGAATTCCTGAGGGCAACAGAGTTGTGTTCAGCCAGTCCTCTCTTCTCCCACTTTCTCTGGGCACAAGCCTGCCTGCAACTTCAGCTTAATTGATACCAATGGGACTTCAGTGTCCACTGACCACAACCACAGCTCCAGCTCCAGAAATGGGACCTGAAGTGGCTTGTGGGTGAATCCATGAAAGCATCTTGATTAAACCACTTCAGTTTAGTAAAACCATAACTTGACAAAGATTTGTGATTTTCTGAATTTGTTGGAAAAATCAAAGACCAGCACTTGGTACTTCAGTTTATAAAACAATTGTCCATGAGAGCGACTAATCTTGCATCAATGCCTGCAGAGAACAATTTCACAGGAACATACACAACCTATGGTGTTATATGTTAAAACAGAATCCTTACAGATGATAATGGGGTAAACACAGTATGGTTTAGGCGGTTTATAATGGTAGACAAAGCATTTAAAAGAGAAGGTTAAAACTGCATAAGATTATGTCTGTAGAGAGCAGGTGGGGTGGGACAGGGTTAGTCGTCCACCAGAGCACTTATGCACTAACATGTTCAATTAAGGCACAGTGATTTTCAAGCATATATTTTGTCAAAACAAAAAAGCCTACACAGTGCTGTTAATATTAAGTCTAATGATCAGTCTGTTAAGTCAAATACTTTAGCTGGCAGTGTTGATGGGTGAGACGATCAGATGTTTAAGGGTCCTCTCAATTTGTGTAGGATCAACTAATACTGCTGTTGACTTCTTTCTATGACAAGATGGTTTGTACCCTTGACTTATAGCATGAAATGCAGCCCCTCTAGGCTCTGTGTACAGCTGGCTGCTGCAAAGCATGATCCAGGATCACTGCTTAGGTAACAGCTTTAAAATTGACTCTCTCAGCAAATAGCTGCCAGGAGTTGGCCAGGATGAAAAGTGAAGGTTAGATGTGTGTTACAAATCTGGCCCCATTCATGTGGCTGTAAGGAGTCAGCTGCCATCCTGAGTCTCCCACGGGAAGGTGTTATAACCTCAGTTTTGGAGCTGGCAGGGATCCCTTTCTCCTGCCAATGCCTGGGGAGGTGGGCCATGCCATGCCAATACCAAGGCATGCAACCCTTGTTTTGTTTCACATAAACCATCCTTTGCATGATTTATAACATAGTTTTTCACCATATTTTGCAGAAAATTCTCTAAGCAAGTATAGCACTGGCAGAGTCACACTTCACACTCCATTGTGTTCCTGTTGGATCTGAGGAACCAGTTCTGAAGCTCAGGCATGCATGTCCTTCTCCAGCTCCCAAAACTCTTACACATGCCTTGATCTTGTTCACTGTGGCTCTCCACAGCCTGAGTAGGTTTCCTGCACATAAGACGTGTGTCTCACATAGTTGCCGCTCCTTATCCACTGCTTGAGGTGGGAGTCCTCCCTTCTGAGCAGTTTGTCTCAGTCAACGAGCATTAGGAGATGGTCAAGAGATTTGAACCATCCCAGATACCTGGGGATAGTATTTACACAAGATTGTCTTGGACTTGGCAAATGGGAGCAGTCCTGGACACTTACAGGAATGGATGTTTTGGCACCTAGAAATCCTGATTTATTCAGAGTAGGGCACGTATGAACTTCAAGCATCTCTGGGGCTGTGCAGTAGGTGAGCAATTTTGGCTCATCGTTTTACTGAAATATAGTCAGACATACACAGAATCATGGAATGGTGGGCAGGAACATCATTAACTAAATCTGATTGTTCCAGCTTGACCTTGAATTCTTTCAAAGATGGGACATTCATAATTTCTCTGAGCAACCTGTTCCAATGTCTCACCACCCCCATTGCAAAAAAAGGTCTTCATTATATATCCAATCTAAATCTACGCTCTTTCAGTTTAAATCAATTGTCCCTTGTCCATTCCCACAGACCCTGCTAAAAAGTTTGCCCCCTTCAAGTACTCAAAGGCTACAATATGGTCTACCTGGAGCCTTACCTTCTCCAGGCTGAACAACTCTATCTCTCTCACTCTTTCTTCATAGGAGAGATGTTTCAACCCTTCTGATCATTTTTATGGTCCATGTGCTGGGCACCCCAGAGGTGGAGGCAGTGTTCCAGGTGGGGTCTCACCAGAGCAGAGTAGAGGGGCAGAATCACCCCCTTGACTTGCTGGCCTCCCTTTTTGTGATGCACCCCAGGATACATTGTGGTTTGTTCCAGCCCAGGTGCAGGACCTTGCACTTGGCCTTGCTGAACTTCATGAAGTTTATCTGGACCCATTTCTCAAGGCTGGCCAGGTCCCCCTGCTTGGCATCCCTTCCCTCAAGTGTATCAGCTGCACCACTCAGCCTCCTGACATCTGCAAGCTTGATGTGGGCACGCTCAATCCCACTGTCGATGTCACTAATTAACATATTATAGTATTGGTCCCAGTATGAACCCTCGAGTGACACCACTCGCAACTGACCCCCACCTGGACATTGAGCCATTGAATATAACTCTCTGGAAGATGGCATCCATCAAACCTGTATCTCTCCAATTTAGTGGCAAATATACACTGTCCTTTCTTGCATGAGGCCTCAAAATACTAGGAAAAAATATCCTGTTGGGATAAAGGCATCTACAGCAAGGACTATTACCCCAAAAATGTCTCAACTGAGTTTGTATTGTATGTTCTTTCTGTTATTATGAACTCAGAAATAGCCATATTTTCAAAATCTGAATCTCTTTCTGGGAAAATTTATAGGCATGCTATCTTGCCTATTCATCTTACCACCGTTGCCTTCCTTATACAAATTTTCAATAACAACAATTTTATTTCAATGAACTAACAGACCAAGGGAGGATATCTGAGTTCAGTGCTCTGTCTGTCTTTAGTCTGTTTCTCTTTTCTCTGCACAGATTCCTTAGGGTTTGGCAAAAAAATAGCACTGAAATTTACTTTGACTGATATGTTTCTTTTGGTCTAGTTTTCTTTTACAAGAGAAAAAAGGTCTGCTAAATATTTAGGAATTTGCCCTCTTTCCACAAGAAACCTAAGCAACCAGGGGCCCAGTCCTACAAGATTTCTTGAGCGTCTTCCTCGCTTGGACATGGTTCCCTGGAGACAAGGGGGAACTTGCATGAGAGAGGACTGTAAACTGAACCCTGAGAATGGAAATGCAATTTTTAAACAAGCAAAACCAAGGCATCAATGTGGTTGACATTGCTTCCCACTTTGGATTATATATTGTATATAATCCAATTTAGACCAGTCAAGGAGGGCAAAAGACTTTCATGAGCCAAAACCCAAGGAAGGAGAAAGCCTAAATCCTGTGAGATTTTGTTTGTATTTCAGAAACTAACCAGAGAGGAAATGCATTTTAAAACCCAAATTCCATTACTTAGAGTTGACCTGTGATTCTTGCAGTCTCCTTACACTCAATCTACATGTTCCCTCTGGCTTGCACGCTACCATCTCTGAAGTTCCTGCTGCTAATCACTACAATATGGATTCTCTAGCCTCAATGTTAACATTAAATGTAGTGGCTTTCAGCTGTAGCCCTCAAAGCATTAAGAAAATAAACCCCCCACTAAAAGCCATTTTCACCCTCATGTCATCAGGGACCACAGGGACCACCAGCAACTGTCTTGTACTAGGTTTTGATATATTGCTTTTGCCTTTCCCCCTCTGATATATTTTTACAGGGTTTACAGCTACAGAAATGCCAGAACAGCAAATCAATCTCCCACAGGTTGGCACCCAGACTTCTTCAGTGCCCTGCTCTCTGTTTGTAGTTCAGAATTGGTTCTGAGCATTGCCATGACTCTGTATGTGGCTGGCTGTTAGACAGGTACTATGGATATGTAAAGCCATGGAAACTCAAGCATGAGGAAGACCAAGAGAACTTCACAAGATGTCTTCTTCTGCTTCGAAGGTGGTAAGACTCTACTTTTCAGACTTTTATTCTACTGAAACTATGTCCTTCAAGTGCAAAAGTGCTCTTCATCACTTGTGAAGTTCCAATTTACTACTTTCCCTTCCCCATCACCCTTCTGACACTGAAGATTTTCAGCAAATCTGTAAGAATCTCTGAGGAGTCCTAGTGATGGAGCTAAGGTGGAGGCAGAGGAGTGCCTTATCTCTGGCTTCATAAGATGGCTGAAGCTGTATATCATGATGTGAGTGAAGACAGGAGGAGGCACTATTTGTGTATCTTGTGCTGGTACCTGTTCTGTTTGGCAGTTTTACAGGGAAAGGGATGCCTCGGCTCACCTGAACGCTGAGGGTTTGATCACTGTCTTTGTCAGATGTTAGCAGCAGTGCTGAGCAGAAATATGATACCGTATTTTCACAGGCATAGTTTGCAGTCTACCTGTCAGAAACAATTACTTCAGCAGCAGAACATGCTGTCCTGCAACACAAGTAACATAAGAACAAGTCTGTGAAGTGGAGTCTTTCCCACTACATGGAGTGGGCTTTTCCTTCTCAGATGAGGGCAGAAGACAGTTTTTCCCTTTGTGCAGGTTATTAGATAAACCAGTTATCTGAACACTTTGCTATACTTGGAATTCTTATTTAATATCAGAAGCAGGTTGAGTATATTTAATATGAGAAGCAGGTTGAGTACCCAAAATGTAGCTATTTCTGATCTTGTGTATGTTTTAAAAACACTTCTCCTTTCCTTTTGGGGAAGAGTGGCTGGGAAGTGGCCCAGCAGCAAAGGACCTGGGGTTGCTGGCGGACAGCAGCTGAACATGAGCCAGTGTGTGCCCAGGTGGTCAAAAAGGGCAATGGCATCCTGGCCTGTATCAGCAATAGTGTGGCCAGCAGGACCAGGGCAGGGATTGTCCCCCATGCACTGGGCACTGGTGAGGCTGTGCCTCGAGTGCTGTGTCCAGTTCTGGGCCCCTCAATTCAGGAAGGACATTGAGGTGCTGGAGCGAGTCCAGGGAAGGGCAGTGGAGCTGGGGAAGGGTCTGGAGCACAAGTCCTGTGAGGAATGGCTGAGGGAATTGGGGGTGTTTAGCCTGGAAAAGGAGACTCACAGGTGAACATATAGCTCTCTTCAAGTACCTAAAAGGAGGTTGAAATCAGGTGAGAATCAGCCTCTTCTCCCTGGCAACAAGCAACAGCGCAAGAGGAAACAGCCTCAAACCGTGCCAGGGAAGGTTCTGGTGGGACATCAGGGAGAATTTTGTCATGGTAAGGGTGGTTAAGCATTGGAACAGACTGCTCGGGGAGGTGGTGGAGTCACCATCCTCAGAAGTGTTCAAGAAATGACTGGTCGTGGCACTTAGTGGTATGGTTGGTTGGTATAGTCGTCTTTAGTCAAAGGTTGTACACGATGATCTTGGAGGTCTTTCTCAACCTTAATGATTCTGTGAGTCTCTATTGATGCCTTAGGATTTTAGCTTTTATATTATTCATATTCTGTAATTCTTCAGTGTATCATTCTAAACTCCATAGAGCCTGTTAGCTACTGTTCCCCCATTTTGATCAGTCAAAACAATTCCTCTCTAGGCCTGAAACTCAAGGACACCTTACTGTCTCAGGCCCCGAGAAATGTAAACAACAGTGGTTTAGGGGGGAGCAAACTTGGGGTAAATTACTTAATTACCTGAAGGTGTAATTGGAGAATTAACCCCTGATATGCAAATGGACCAAACTTAGAAAAGTATGAAAACATGTGACCCGGTCATCCATTTTGGGTGTTGCTTCTGGGGCTTTGACTGCCCTAATGTACCTTAAAGGCCCTTTAATAAATATAACCACTTTTATTCTCTTAATTTTGTCTAGCTTCTGTTTTTAGGTGGCCATCAAGGCATCACTATAAGGACAACTTCAAACTGAAGACACAGGAAAAATATTCATTAGAGGTTGAAACCCAGCTTAGCATTTCAAATGGTGATGTGCATAAGAAATATTTCTGCACATTTACCTCCTTGTCATATTGGTTCCCTTCACTTACCACTGCAGGTTGGACCCGTGGTCTCTCATCAGATGCTGGCAGTCAAGCCAGTGGGGCTGGGGCATCCCATCTGGTGGCACTCCTGCTTCAGGCAAGAGCAACTGAAAGTCACAGGATGGTCTCAAAAATCAACGATTTCTTGAGTAATTTTGACTTCTTGATGCAGCTTTGGCTTGTCCCTAAAAGTTTTTCAGGGCTGAATGCTTGTGGACCAGGGATGATGACTGGGCAAAAGTCACCAAGGACTCAGGTGCCCCTAGCATGTGTGAGTACTATCATTAGTATTTTAAATTATAGTAGGGCTGGGTATAATACATGTGGCTTAAACATAGGTGCATGAAGCCCAGAGGGGAACACAGGTGCATGCAAATAAGCCTCTTTTCTCTCCTGCTTAGAACTGCAGGATGAGACTTGAGCAGTGCTAGGGTGCTGTGCAGACCGTGGTGGCATCAGAGAGGGATGCTGGACACTGCACAGGGACCATCCCACTCAGTGGAAGAGTCAAGTAGAGCAAGGTGGAAGGAGAGGAAGAGCAGAGAAATCAGCCCTCCACAGTTCCCTGCTGGATCACACCTGTCCATGCATGTCTGTGGTCATGGGCATATGTTCCCTCAGTCGATGGTTGCTCACTGTAGGCTCTGCTCCTGCTCGGTTATTCCTCACTGCTCCTGGGAGGAACAGCTTGAAGGAAAAAGTTCATGAGGAAGAAGCAGGAAAGTTGCCTTCACAGAGGTCACTGGAGTATTAGTTTTGCCCAGGTTTCATACCCACCTGCATACCAGCAGCGATGGGGGGGCAGCAGCCACCACCTGATGAGCAATGAGGGACACCTGGGCAGGGCTACACTTTCCTCCATGGCACCTGGAGCTGGGAGAGGTTATGTCTGGCAACAATCTGTACCAGCACAAGACAGCCAAAAGGGGGTCTGAGCTTGCTCAATACTTGTGTGAAGAAGGACAGATGACAGTGTTCATTGAATTGACTTAGTGTCTGTTCAGATTTCCTAGAAATGTGGCCTCTGTTCATCCAGCTGTTCCTCTGACATTGTGGAGAAGAGGGCTACAGAAGCAAATGGACCTCAAAGAACACCTTCTGCAGTCCATTCTGCAAGTGACTGTATTTTGCCCTCAGAACAGGCTGGTTTTGATGGCCTAATACATGTTTTCTGTCCTGTGACACTGTGATCCTACCTGACCATTGCTGATGTTCCCTCCTCTTCACCACCTGGAGTCTCCAACTGCTCTCCTGCTCTGTCACTCAGGAGGCTGAGTGTTTATGCCAAAACAGCTGCTCCATATGAGATCTGACACCGAAGAAGGAGGAATTTTATTCCCCTGAAGAGAAAACCCTGTGTAAATTTGGGAGTGCCAGGAAGGAATATTCTTGGCTTGTCTTTCATTCACACTGTAAATGATGTATCTAGCGAGTGGTGAGTGGTGATAGTGAGCTGCATCCAAATCCTAATCAGCCTGGAGTAAGGTTACAACCAATAAACTAATGAACCCCTGCAAATTCCAGCCTCCCAGGAGGGATCAGAACCTATTTATATAACGTGAGAGAAGACATCTCTTTCACAAGCCCTGCAACAGCAAAAGCAGCTTTCCACTGGCACTTACTCTCCCTCTTCTGAACAGGGCAGGAGAACAATTGACCCCTTCTTCCCTGTTACATGGCACTAGCATATTTGGTTAAAATGAAGCAGGTTTTTTTCTGAAGTTAGGAAGTACTCATCTATTTGTTAATTTGGTTGAATTTCATGAGTGGTTCTTGTTGGATAAAAAAAGAGAAGAGTGGGTTTGAGAACATCACAGTATTTTCTTTGGTTGCAATATTTGTAAAATGGAATATTTGGGTTCAAAAAAATATTTTATATTTGAGATGTTGCCTCAAAAAAGTCTAAAAGAATTTTAAAAACAGGTTTTACCATTTCCAGAGGAGCTGGAACTTTCTCTTTGAAGTCAAGGGATGCATATAAAGTTTATCTCAAATGACTGATTTTTCAACTAGCTTTGCCAGCTACTGTCCTCCCTGCTGTGTGCTTCACTTTGGTTTGGCAGGAGCTGGCTCAGTGTGTTCCGCTTCTTTCCTCTTCTTCTCAATTTCTTCTAGCCCTCTCTAAGCCAAATGGGCACTATTCACCCAACCCAGGTTAGGCCCATTTTGACTAGAAAAGGATCAGAAAACATTTCTGGAAGAATATTATTTCAATTTCATTTTTTATTGAAGTAAAATTTCCTTGGAGTCCTTAGGTTTCATGATCTAGTAAAGCGCAATGAAGACACTGCATACACCCCAAGGTTACATAGTTTGCCTGGTCCAAGAACAGGTATATTTGGCTCGAGAAAAATCTTAGTTCACTGAAGATTCAGTATTAGTGGTTGTCACTGTTCCAGGGGAAACATCTTCCTCCTAATATATTACTCTATCTAATTACAGAGAAAAAAATCGAATGATTTTTGGACAGCCCTATGAACACTTTCAGTCCTATGTGAAAGAACCGTGTGAACCCAACTGGTTCTATCTATCTTGTGTTCAGATGACTTCCTATCAAGCAAAGCCTGCTTGTATCATCATCGTCATCAAAACCCAAGTGCTTCCTGAGTCTTTTGGGTGAGTCATAGCACTGTAATCCGAAAGAGTTGCAGTCACTTTCACATTTACTTCACTGGTCTGTTGGCCTTGGAGTGACCAAAAGCTTAACTTATTTCTTCATTGCAGTACCTCAGTTGCATCCTGTTAACCAAGGGCGCCAAGGCTTTGGATAACGAGGAACACACAGTTATAGCATTTGCCATGGTTGGCAGAATGCTGTAATCATTTGATCCCAGCAAATGTGTGCCTAGCCTTACTCACAGAGCCCTCCTCTGCAGCCCAGCTTTCTCTCCCTTGCTTATAAATCCCTTTGATTTAAATCCTGCTTCATTGAAATTGGTGGCAAACTTCTTATTCTGTTTAGAAGGGAAGATTTCATATGCATTCCAAGAAAAAAAACCTCTTCCTCTTTATAGTGTGTACTTCATGTTACCTGATGTTAAATTATATCTGATGATATTCCACTGATACAGTGAAAAAGAAAAAACATCAGGAAAATTACTGCATATGAGCTGTAGCTAGAAGATCCAACGTGACCATGACACAATTAAATAACCTACATGGTTTGCAACTGCGACGTGGAGATGTGACTTTTCATACTGAACAATCAGTTTGTTGGAAACTGGGCTAGACACAGTCAAACATTAAAAAACTTACATTTTTTTAAAAGGGATGATAAGGAGTTAACAACACTGACCTAGACACATGATGGAGTTTTCTACTCTTGAAGTCATTAAATAAAAGCATTTTAATAAATGACACATCTTTGTGTATCCAAGATTTTTTAGTTTTCTGAAATGATACTTTGACATTCTCAGACCTCCAGGCATACATAGATCAAACTAAATGCTGAAAGTGCTTCTGCCTTTAAAATTTGCAATTTTTTCCAAATAAAATCATTACTTCATGGGTAACTGTAGCTATATTTCTGATCACTAGAAATTACAATAATTACTTTCTTGATTGCCAGACTATGTATTATATAAGGAAAATGTATAAACTGTTTAAATATTTATTGAATTTACAGAGCTGCCATGCTCTGTAAATGCTCACATGTTGTGAGCATTTTTTGATCACAGTGCTTCAGGGATGAGGAATAATACTGCAAACACAATTGAAAATATAGCCCTAGTGACTCATTTTGTTTTAGCATTAATTATCATCGAACTTGGAAGTCATATTCTGCATGGTAATGCCTCATAAAAATGTTTCTGAATATTCATTTTGACCCTTTCTTTTCTATAAAATAAACATTTTTGCCCATGGAGTATCCTTTTACCTTTAAATATCTGACCTTTCATGAAGAAGAACTTAGTGTGCTGTTTATGCATTAAGAGACATAATGCTTATCACACTTCCCTTGCTTCTCTATTTTGTTGTAACTCAGCAAATGGCTCCCTAATAATTTCTTTATTAGTTAAACCAGATCATTTCCTCGTGTGGTAATGGATCAGTGTAAAAGTCCAAGCAAGTGAAATCTTGCTCCTTTCAGGGCAAAAAATATCTTTCACAAAAATAACATAAGGACAATGGCATGTTCTCATTGTCACTATAAAAGTAACCATTTTCCCCAGGTGGCAAATGAACATTAAATCAGTAGACATGAAAACATTAAATAAACTGCTCCTTTGCAAGTAAAATTCTCATATAAGCAAAAGCTGAATTTTATACAACTCAGCAAAATAACTTATTCCCTTCTGTTCTGAAGAGGAATGACTAGTAAAGATCAATAAAGTTCTGAATTCTATGGCAAGTGGTGTCAAAGGAGCAGCTCATCCAGGGGCTGAGATGACAGGTAAGAGGACAGAGAACAATGCAGAGGTGCCAGCGTGAGAAAGAAACTGGCAGGTTGGAGAGTGACCTGCTGGGCTCTGGTCCCAGCTGAGCTCCCCATCCTTGCTCTGGGGGACCAAACCCAGCGTGTGACTTTCAGATCCCCCTCTAGGTGGGTTATTAGTCATAAGGGAATAGATGACGGATCCTTGTTTTTTCCTTACTATAAGCAGATTATTAGAATTTCCTTTCCCTATGCAAATTATACTCCTGAAAATAGTTTTGGCTTAAACCAGAGCATTTTGTCCAGTGATTTAACATAAAGCTATTTCATCCCTTTTTAAACAAATAGACACTACTCTTGTTTTGCTCTTGCTCTCTCTCTTGGAACTATCTTGAGCTAGTTTCTATGACCTGTTGTTTCATGTTATGAATAAATTGGTTTTCTTCACTTTGGTTATCCCCTAATCCCTTTTAGGCAAATGATAGTTCTGGAACTTTATACAGTGTCTCTGGTTAATGTACCTCTGAGAAGTTAGATAAGGCTGATCCTTATTTAGCCTGCATTCAGTAGAATTACATTGAGCTATTTTTGGCTGAGTGCCCTTGTAATTTTCCAAGCTCTCAAATGGAGTCATTTAAAGTATAAAAATGTATGAACATCTTTCCTCTGGACTAAATGGCACTCTTTTTCTTGGCTTAATTTCCTTTGGAAGTAAATGCTATACTATGCTTCACTGGTACCAACAATCAGTAATGTAGTATAGGTTGCCAGACATAAAGATTAGATAAGTATTTGAATTTCCAGTAGTGTTTTCATGGAATTATCTATATGCAGCTCATATTCTATTTTGAGAGACCAGCGGGGCTAGCAACACTAATTATATTTCTCATCTAAAAAGAAATTGTATTTGCTGCAATCGAAGGACTTGAAATCTATTTGATGTGTATTTATACTTTTTAAAAATCAGCCCAAGGGTCAATATTGAAGTTGGTGCTGATTGTATTCTAGAATCTGAGAACCCCTTGAAGATGGAACATTTACACTACACAGTTTGCTCTAAATGTTTCAGAGTGAAAGAAAAAAAAAAAAATGTGGTGTTTAGTTTCTCCTAACTGAATTTTCCTTCAAGATGATCTCAGTTATTTGATACTGGAATAACACTGACTTTCTAATAACAATCAATTCTGCTCTAAGGGGTAACCATGTAAAATTGGCCCAGGATTCCTCAGCAGAGCTATTCCTTGAATGCACTGACTCATTTCTGTGGATTGAGGTAAAAAATAGCTTTTTATTCCTGTCATTGTGGGAGAACTAAGGCAGGTTGGAGACATGGAGCTGCAATTAATTTCTCTTCAGCATCGTTGATTTTGAATGAAATGAAAAAGATTTTTGTGGTAAAGTTTCCTGAAATATACATGTTTCTCAACAAATCTCTACTGCAAGAGTAAAGCCTCTCCCCTGACTTCCCTTTTAAAACTTTTCTACACCAGTTGAATTTTCTCAGTCTCCCTCTTCCACTATGAGGAAGCTGTCTGTACAATTCCTTATTTATAACCCAAGCCTATTAATATCATTTAAAAAAAACCAAAAAACCCAATAGTAGAATTCTCTTGCTAGCCAAGCCAGCTTAGACAACTTAAAAGAAATACCGGTTTTGTCTCTTTCAGAATATGCAGACAGATCCTTGGATTCCAGAGCTAAAATACTCATCAATCATAATCCATTAGGTCCTCAATTATTGTTCTTATGTTCTTCTGTAATGGCTAGAGGAGTGCTTGCCCAGGATGAAAGGAAATGAAGTCTGGTTGGTAGGGTTCGTTTTGCCACCCTAGGAAGTGCAGGAAAATGACATTTTGCCATTGTATCTCACATGCTTTTTAATCCTTCCAGCCAGATCTGCTGCTTGGTCCATGTGTATGTGAGGCATGAAGCTGTTCTTCCATTGTCCCCACAGAAGGGTCAGGAGAAATGATGTTCTCAAATGTGACCTGTGCCTTTTAGGACTGCTTTGGCCAGGGGCTTTTCATCATTGCATCAGGACCAGATGCGTTAGGAATAAGATATTTTTTTTTTCTTGCCACTCTTCCCTTGCACATTGCCTCAATTCTCCCTCCTAGTTGAATGTTTGAAATTTCAGAATTATACTGCAAAACTGTGTAGCTGGGCATCTCCTGAATCTGGGAGCACTTCAGGATGGGGATGCCAGTGCAGACTTCATATGGGGTGTGATGAACAGCCACAATGTTAATGCACCCAGTGTGCTTCCTTTGGTCTCTGTGCCTTGACCTCAGATAGTTTCAGTGCTCTTCAGAGGGTGTGTTTGTATAATAAGGAGTGTGCAAGGGTGTGAGGTGAGACTGTGTCTCTTTATATACTATTTATTAATTTTTACCCACTTCCTAAGTCCTTCGCCAGAGCCTCAAGGGATCATTAGTTTCATATAAAGCTAACAACTTGTGTATCTTTCCAGTATTTAGGTAAGTGGAGAAGAGCCCATTTTCCTAATCTCATTGGCATCTAGATTGTATTTTATGAATTTTATCATATGGAACTAATATTTCAATACATGTCAAAAAGATTTTGCTTAATGCAATCCAGCATTCCTGATTATACTGGCCAATTTATACAACATTATGAAACAATTAGGATGATACATGTGCAGTATGAATATGGCATAAGTAAATATGAGCTGAGAAACATGATGGTGAACAGACCTATTTATGGGATATTCTTTGCTGGATACTTGACTGAACAAAGAGGGACAGAGACAAAATAGATGGGAAGGTGCTTCCCTGTAAGCCTGAGGCTTGTGTACACACAGCACATTTAAATGTAAGAGGCAGCAGTGCAAAGGACCTTGTCAGAGCTACCCCTTCTGCAAGCCATGCTGAATGCCTACAGAAAACCCACAGGAGTGCAGGAGTTTTGCTCTTCCAGCTCATCTTGATGCCTTAGGTTTTAACTTTTATATTTTTCAAATCCTGTACTGCCTAGTGTGTAACTCTGAAGTTTGTTGTAGCCTGTTAACTACTGCTCTCTCATGCTAGTTAAACATAACAAAGCCTCTCCAAGCTTGCTCTTCAAGGACACCCAGACTGTCCTAGGCCCAAAATGTGTAAACCAAAATCTTAGAAGGGAGGTAAGCTTGGGGAAATTACATCATTAACTGAAGCTTTAATTGGAGAATTAACCCTGATATGCAAATGAACCAAACTTATAAAAGTGTGAAGAACCCATGACTCGGGATCCATCTTGGGTGTTGCCTTTGGCCTGCCCAAGGTGTACCTTTGAAGGCCCTTCAAATAAATACCTACCTTTATTCCCTCATTCCTGTCTAGCCTCTGTTTTTTAGGTGGCTTCTCAGGGATCAATCTGTGAGCCTGAGGCCAGTGCTAAAGCCATAAAAATTACTCAGAAAAACTGGTAGGTCTTACACTGTTGGACTTACAGAAGGACAAGAGTTTACCAGGCTGCAGGCATGGAGACATGAGAAGGGATCTGCCCTGGGAACTTTTCTGGGAGGGATGGAGATGAAGCTGGCCTGTGAGAGGAGGGGGATGTTGCTGGGAATGAGATGGTCTCTCACAGAAACCAGCCTCTGCAGGGTCCTCCCAGCAGTGTGCTGGGTTTCAGTGCCAGGAATAGGGGCAAGGAGTGAAACACAGACATACATGCACACAGCCAGACCCCTTGCTTTTGCCCCAAAGCCTTTCATGCAAACATGGGCAGAGAGCTCCCAAAGAAAGCTGTGGAAATGGCTGACCCCAGGTGGTTTATTTACTAAGTGGCAAAGCACTAGTTTGCCTGAATTTCCCCCACTATGCCACGCTAAGGGCAGTGGCAGGGTAGGTTCCTCAGTTTTGTATACATGGCAAGTTAGCCCAGTATTAGACACTTTTGCAGGGCCAGAAGTGGAAAATTTTAGGGTCAGAGAAAAAATATACACAGGCAATACGTCATTTGGCAAATTTTTAAAATAAAAGCCGATGAGGAATCTTGTGTGTGTGTGCTCCGGGAAACAGTTTTAGCATCACAAGAACCTGCTGTCCCCTGCACAGTGCTTGGCAGGAGTTTAGCATGGATGGTCTCATGGCACTGACTGCCACTGCTTCCTGAAGCCAGTAACAGTGCATCTGAGTCTAACTCTACTGTTCCTGTTCCTGCAGCACTGCAGCAATTTCATCCATCAAAGACCTACTGCAGTCTCTCCCCCTCTTCACCTTTGTTGCCCCAGGATCTTGTGGGACTCTGAAAGTCTCTCACTTCATTTTCCTTTAAAGAGATTACTTCTGGATATTCAGCTGTGAGAGAGGGGAATGGGATTTTGGCAACTTTAATGTAGTACAGGGTATTTAGGTTCAAGTGATGACAAATGAATGTAATTAATATATTAAAGTATGAGTCTGTAAGTACTCCCACCCTCAGATTAGTTTGCTTGTTTTTAAATGCAGTTTCAAAACATAATTCATTATGTGATCCGAGTGAATGTCGAGCCAATTTCCGCTTGGATACGTGTCCTAGAGGACTGTAAGAAACCTGCTATTCTGCCTAGCACCAGGGATAACATGTAATTCTCAGACCAGATTCATGTGAATTGTTTTCAAGTAGCTGTACTCAAGCAAACAGCTGGTGGGACTAGAAGCTCCAGAGAAGTCCCAGGTACACATGCAGTTAGATTTGCTTTTCCTGAGCAATACTGCTTTCACTCAGATGCAGGCTTTGGTTTGAAAATACTTGCTGGCACTGCCAGACAGCAGAGGGTAAAAGACATAATTCCTGCCCTAAGTTAATAATCTCATATTTCAGAAACATGATCCGCACCACCAACTATCTGTACTTGAGTATCTAATCAAAAACGTCAAGATATTACGACTTTCTAGTTCCAAACTTGGTTCCAATGGCTGTATTCAAAACTTAGACAGACTTTAAAAGTGAATGAGTATTTGGATTTTGTTTTAGATGTTTTCAGGATTTTTTTCTTTGATCTGTAGGACTGGTTGATATTTGATCTTTTTTGATCTTTATTGTTTGCTCCATTGGCTGACACATTTACCACCATAAGGAACAATGTGTTTGAATTGCACAAGATCTTATGATGATGGAGACCTGTCATACACACCTTTGGCTTTTCTGGATTTGTCTTTTACGTAATGCAGAGGTAAAGTCCGAGCAAGAGCCTGAATAACTCTCGATTGCCTCTGTCTCTAAAGATAATTTACAGAGCCTATGTCAATCAGCAGCCCTCACCAATGCAGGAGCAGTAGTAGTAGCATTCCATCCTCCACAGGATGGATAGGAAAATTGTCCTGATAACCTGGAAAATTATGGCACAGCAGAGGAATATTTTTAAAGTATCTATATTAAGTCAAATTCAATGTAGATACATTAAATTAATAAATTTAATATTTAAATTTCTACATAGAGAAGCACTAAAACATGAAATGCTGAGTGAATGAGACCAAAACCAGGAAAGACTCTTTAATGAAAACAACACTTTTTAAGAACTTTAAGATATTTTAAAGCATTTGCCATAGTGAATGTATATGCCATCTTGACTTACTCTTTTATTCAGAACTGTCCAACTGGATTGCATTTGCATACAAAATTTGAAAATGCAAACTGGAATAGATGAAGCAAGTATTGTAATTATGGCTTTTTAAGGTATACAGAGTACAAAGTACAAGCAGTCAATACTTGTTCATGCAGTTCATATGTTAACAGTTCAAAAATCAGGTCCTCTAAAATTTGCACCCATCGTGCTTTATGCTGTGTGAAAATACTGTTTCCATTACAAGTGATTTATACCACGCAAAGCTAACCTGCTTCGATTATGAGTCCAAAAATGCCCCCCAAAAAATAACTACACTGATTTCAGCAAGGAAACCAACATTATGAAACAGCTCCCTGAACAGTAATAATTGTACTATTTCTCTCTAGCCAGTTGTAAAAATAATTATTTTATATTTCCCAATGAAAACCAAAATGTCAAGTTCCCAGGTGTGAACTTAAGGTCTAATAAAATATTTACTTAGGCTTGTAACAAAAATTGTAATAATACATGAATGTAAATTCTGAAAAATGAGACTTTGTACCATTATAAATATTTAATCATTATTTTTCATCCAGAAAGAAATATTGGAAGGCCTTAATCCTTGAGACATCAAGTTTTTCATAAACACTTGGAGTCACTAGCAATATGTAGTCTGTGTACAGGACAGATTCTGTTTCTAATTATAAGAAAATTATCTATCACTTCAATGTGGAAAGGGCTTTCCAGACTATCCCCCCCTCCCCAGCCCCATTGCATCTGTTTACTACAAGACATGCTCTGTGTGATTTGAGGGGACAGTGATCCTGCAGCTACACAGCTTCTCCATCACCTCACACCTGGATGTGGCAGGCACCTCTGCAGGTTACAATTAACTAAAATTATTGCATTTGATATTAGACTAGTATTTCCTGATTTGCATCAGCAATTCAATGTTGAGATCCAATACAAGACAGGTAATGGATGACCCACATATTTGATATGTCTACTGTAGTTACATAGATGTGGCAGCTGAGTGTAGGACAAGGCACATGCCAATTAACTTTTTGATTGAAATTTACTATAATTATTTCCTACCTTTAGGCTTTGGATTTTTTGCGGTTGCTGCTACACCTGAACTTTTGAGTTCCCAGCAACTGGGATCAGCACACTCCTCTACTTGCAGAACTATTAAAACTCCTACTATAGATGAAAATTGGTAATACTTGAAATTTAGTTAAGCTTAGACAAAAACTAAACCAACAGAAAGCATAAAAGCCATGAAGTTTCCCTTAAAAGGCCTAATGAGGCAGCTGCCAAGATTCTTGGATAATTTACAGAATCACAGAATTATTTAGGTCAAAAAAGACCTCTAAGGTCTTCGAGTCCAAAATTTAACAAAGGCCTGCCCCTAGGTAGGTGGATCCACAGTCTGGAAATTCCAGACCCTTTCACTGACTTCATCAGGGCTGGGATCAGCCTCTTTGCATCACTGACATTTCTTGTCCTGCTCAGGCTTTGTTTGTAGAGCAATTTATTAGCTGAGGCTCATGCTTACATCATGCCACATGGACATTGCAGTTCATGTGTTAACGTGAATTTATCTGTAATAGAGAAGGAAGTAAAACCTGTCTTCTCATCCTCCCAAACATCATTGTCCTCTAGGCAATGGGATCAACCACCCTGCTCTCTCAGATGATTTTAAAAGCTGCACGTTGCTGATTTGGCAGTTTCCCCTACTTTTTTCGTTTCCCTTAGCTTCAGAGAAGGGTGGTGGGCAGTTTGATCTGTTGACTTGGGCTCATCCAGGAAGGTGGACATGTCCCAAAATGCTCAGATTTTTTATTGGGCAATACCTATCTACCTATCTGCAATCGTATTCAAGGTCTCCCAGACAAATTTCAGATTTATGTATTTTATTCCACTGTCATTGAATGTTTCCCTATCACCCTTGTCAGATACATAGTAAACGGATTCCTAGATGAACTTCAAGCAGGGACATGAGCCTCCCTTGTTCATTCATATGCTGTTGGTGTCATGCAAGCAGCACCAGCTCTGTGGTTTTGTGAAACGGACTCATTTATCACTGGATGTGATGGTGATGATAGTACCACCCTTTAATTACATCAGACGTCTCACAGCTGTCTGATGAGATAGATTTCTTGTTCCTCTTGCAAGGCTTAGTGAAAGGCACAATGCTGAAGATGAACAGTCAGTTTTATAAAATGGATGAAAACAATGCTGATTAAACTTGCTTTCTGGTAAATTGTGCCATTATTTTCCAGTAAATAATGTCATGAATTGATGAACAAAAAAAGTTATGAGATAAAGAAGATACTCATTAAATGATGGAAAATGATGCAGTTTTATGAAATCAAATATGCCTTTAGCTTTCTTTCTACTAGGATCTAGTCCTTGAAATATTTACCAAGATGTCATTTTAGCTGGGCTAGCTAGTGAAATCTGCATACAAAGTAGGGCTAAATTCAGTCTGTAGCAATAACACTGTTTAAGCAGCCCTGTTCCTAGATTTGCAGATAAGTGAGATGGTACAGAGAATGCAGCCCCTTCCAAGCAGCACATAAAAAAAGACCTTGAGCATCCCCTCATACTTCAGACCATTCTGAGAGCCACCCTCACTACTTGCATCACAGCCATTTAAAACAATAATTTCAATTCCTGGTTGAAAGTCAAAAGCATCTCTCATGCTAGCAGATAAGTAAAGTTTCTTTGCAGAGGTAGAAGGTTTTGTGTAGTTTTGTTTCCAGGGGAAATTACAGCTGGCACAACTGCTAGCCAGTACAACAAGGGGAACAAGTCTCTTCTACAGTGGAAAGGAATTCCTTCAAAGAGGAAAGATTATTTCCGGCCTAAAATAACTCAATTCTGTTATCTTTACAGAAGTAGTAAAGCCAAAATCAGTGGGGAATCTTACATGAAGAACAGGAGGAAATATAATCTGTTGAAGTAAGAAAACATATTTAAAGTAACCGTCTTTCAAATAACTCCTTAGCAGTGCTTGGAAAATCCTAGAGAGCATGACCATTGCTTGTGGTATGAGCAAAGAGGCTCTGCAAAGCACTTCTAGCAGGCATAGAGGAGGATTATAAATGTAGCCTTTCAAAACTGAACTTCATAAGCAGAGGAAGGAATTATAATAAGCAGTTGCCAGTGACCTTGAAGAGACTCAGATTAGCAACCCACTAAGGTCCTTTCCAGTTCTGTCACCACACTTAAAGCCACTTTGCTTAAGTGTAATTTAGCTTCTTTATTTGCTTTCATAAACACTTGTGCCAAAGGTTTCTATTTTCACAGATAAGTGGGGAATGATTGCTGAAGATGTGAATGTATGCACTCCTGCATGCAGGTACTCGCAGAGAGGGCTCTCTGTGCCAGGCTGTGCCCTCTCCCTTTCACTTTTAAGCTTCAATCACACAGGCAGAGAGCAAAACTGGACAGAACTGTTACTTAGGAAGATGGTAGCATACCCTGAAAAGTAAACCAGGAAATATTCAAATGGTCACAACCGCACCTTTGCCATAACAGATGGAAGTGGCAGTTCAGTAGCATTAGGCTTGCATTGTGTGTGCTCTCTCTGGCACACTCATGAGCAAGGATTTTGGCAAAGCTGGTCACAGCTGTGCACATGGAAACTAAGACACATGAAAGCCTGTGCCTCCCTCTTGGCCACCTCACCCTGGTCCAAGCCCCTATACCCGCTCACAGGGAACTCCAGCTCCACAATAAGGTCTTCTTCTCACATCTTTGGTGACTACCAGCCAGCCATCAAACTCTGCTAATGAATAATCTGTGACAGAACAAAGGGCTTTTTTTTCCCTGGGCAAATGGTGCTGGAGAGCCTGCTGAGACTCCCTCTCCTCCCCTATCAGAAGGGGCTGCAAATCAGATGAAGATGTTAATCTGACAAACAAATATTTATACAATGTCATTGACCATTACAGCCCAAGGTCACTGTGGAAAAAACAACATAGTAAATTTGTATAAACATATTTTGCTTGTGTCTTCTTCTTGAGAAATTACAGCACATTTACTCTCTGAATTATTTTCAAAGAGGGCAAAGAGTAAACCACAAAAATACACATGTTACAATTATAATTCATCTCCAATGTAGACACGGGAAGTAGATTTGCAGATACATTTTCATCCAAACTTGCCTTCTTGAATATTTCCATCTTTTTCCATCTTGCCCAGATAACCAAAAACAGATACCAGAAAGATTAATTTCTTCTTTCTGGCTGCAGTAGGGACCTCTGCTAATTGTTTCCCTTGGAATATATAAGAGCTTTTCTTCCTTACATGTCTGTTTGCTGCCTTATGCTTCATCAGGACACTTTACCCTCAGTCAATGCACAGAAGATTTTACTGCTGGGAGATCATTCTAGAGCACCTTTTTTTGAACTGTCTAGATCTATACCTAGAGCCTCGCTCCCATTTTTCTTTCTGGTATCCACACTGTGTGTGTATGGTGGGAATGTGGCTCAATCCATTGCCCATACACCTTGCAGTGGCCGTAAGTGGGACAGGACTTCTATCCAGCTCCTCAGCAAAGACCTCACATTACCTACACAGATTTGACAACTGCCACTTGATTTTCCATGCCTTTTACACAAACAATTTATTTTCAGCAAGTAATTTCATTCTCACTACCTGCATTCCCACTCGTCTGTCCTGCACAGAGGTTCAAGCTACAATAACCTTTCAGGACAGATGCAGTAGGATTTAAGAGCAGAGCACACTTTTTTGTCGAAGAGTTGATTGAACCTGTGCAATAGACAGCTGTTCTTCTTGCTCCATGTGGGAAAATCAAGATTTACAGACTTGGTCCTTAGCTATTTTGAGGAGTGAACTCTGGTGTGAGTTAGATTTGACTCATTTGACAGGTGTTGCAAGAGTGAGTGATCGTGACTGTCTCAGACAGATACCTGAGGACAGCACAAGTGTTCCCAAGGAACTACCTGCCTCTTTTTGGTGTCCAGCTAAGACAATATGGATGCCTTCTAGATGAGCAAAAGAAGGTGAGGTGATTCCTGCCCCTCATGACTTGCTCACAGTTGGACAAGAGATGTTTGTGAAAGGCAGGCATGACACCAGGACAGACCGTGTCTGGATTGGACGCTCACTGTGGCAAACTGTGTACTGGTTTGTTAGTCATTCTGCAGAGAGGTGTACCTTTGAGTTCCCTGAGGAAAATGTGGGCACTCACCATTACCCTGCAAAAAAACAACTTGCAAAGTTGATAAATAGGTGAAAAGTCAGGCTTAGCCAAGTAAATCTGGCTTTTGTTCCTTGCTCTATTCAGACATTTTTAAATACTAAATTCACCACTTGACGTTTTGTCTCAATTACCCTAAATTGTTAAAACTATAAAGGAAAAGTCACCACCAATCTGGAAACAATAAATCTCAATCCTGGAACACTAATCGGGTTTCCAAACACCCTCCTAAATAGCACTTAATTTGAATTATGGATACTAGTTGCAGCTGTGTTCAAATAAGGATGGCAAACGTGGTTTCATCACACCAGGATGTGACTGCAGCTTCACAGTTTTACCACTGAACTAAGGAGTCATTTCTAATCTCCATGTTAGCAGAAATCCACCACTGTCAGCCCTGTTTGTAAATGCCATTGAGAGGTACTCTGCAGCAGTATTTGACAATAGTTTTGAAAATAAAGCATGATTTCCTGGTTGTGGCTATTGCAAGATGTTTCCCATAACCCAGACCTGAACTGTTTTGGTTTCCATTCACATGAAATTCTGGAATTTCCTAGTCACCCAGCCCAAAAGAGTCACACTGCATCTCTTTGAGGCTGCAGCCAGTAAGTCTGGGAATCATCAGCTGTGCAGTAGGTATGCAGCATCCTTGACCATGCAAAACGTGTCATATACAGAAGAACCTAACATATTCTGAAGAAGATCATAGATATTCATATATATATAATAAATTTTTAATATGTCAATGGAAAAAAAATCAAGACATGTTTGATGTTACTTCTGGTTTTTGATGTATCCTAAAATCAGGCTTTATAACATTTTATCTTAAAACTACTCTTGCTGCACCCCTGAGCGTTTTTAAGGGCTGCTTTATTGTTATGATCATCCAAAAAAACAAGGGAAAGTGTATCTTTCTTTCACCAAATAAAAGTGAAAATCAAATTCTTAACAACTTCTCCTTAATTTCTGGATCCTAAATATTGAAAAGCAGGAATACTTCCACAACTCCAGTGTTTCCACAGCTCTCCAAGCATATATATAAAAAAAGAAAAAATGAAAAAAAAACTTTAAATCCTGTTAATTTTTCGCTTCTGCCCAGTGCTGCCCAGTTTGGCTCAGCCCAAGGAACCTCTAGCTCAGATTCCAACAAGCCCTCCAGCATATCACTGGATCATTTCTGAACTGTAAACAAGAACCCGAAAACACACTGATGGTGCAGCTGTGCTTGTGGCCAAACTTCAATGTGCTATTACTTTAATTTGACTCTTATAAGCATGAACAGATTCCCATCTTCAGGCAGGAAAGCACCCCATCAGTGGTTTCTTTGCAGTTGATTTGTATGCATGCCTCTGACTCTCGCTGTGACTGCTGCAGCCAAAAGGAGAACCAGATCTCCATTTCATTCAGCCTTGCATAAATAAAAATATCATTAAGCACTATTTAAAATATGTTACATTTAACAAATTGACATGTAATCCCTTACAATTTATTGAACTTGGCATTATTAATAAGTGTGGTCTATATTCTATAAATCAAGAACATGTTTGCTGGAGGTATGTGCACTTGAAGTCACTTCTAGCCAGAATTCTTACTTCCATTAGGAAGTGTTTTCTCCTGTTTTACTGGATACATGTCTATGGGTGTGACTACATGATGTATTTTAGTCTAACAATGTATTTTTTCTCCTCCCACCAGATGGGAAGTGTTTTTTCTGTGTTGAAAATGTCATCTTGTATTGATTATCAATCACAATAAATACATTTTAAGGGCTTGAATTAAAATGTTCCTTTAATTATAAAAGAGAATTCAGAAGACAGAACAATGGGTACAATTAAATACTGAAAAATGCTTTGCCATTTTACTGTGAAAAGTCTTTGGGTTAAGTTAGTAATGTTCTGCTCTTTAAAATTTACATATAATAAAATATGTAATTTTATACATATAATGTATAAAATTTACATATAATAATATGTATATAATAATATACGTATTATTATTACTTATAATAATAATAAAATTTACATATACTACATCTTCTAATGTAAGATGCACATTTTAAAGAGCTGTCACAAACACAGAGCTTTATACTTTCCAGATGTGCCAGTAGGTCCAGAGAGGTGTGTCAGTCTATGACCCACTGGTGTTCCAGATACGTGTGTGATATGGATCTGCTCTACAAAAGATCATGGAAGTCACTGTTTTCCATCAGTGCATAATGCTACAGCTCATACATGCAAATCAAGAAAAGGAGAGAGCATTCAAGTTATGGATTTTTAACCAGGTCTTTGGAGTGTAGCCTTTCTACACTTCCTCTGAACACCTCCCGAGCCAGCCAGACACAGGTAATGGTGAATCCTCCAACCTCCAAGACTCTCAGATCGAGGCATTTGACCAGATCACCCTTTGTTACCTCTGAGCCACCAAAATCCCAAATTAGTCCTGTTGCAGACTGTGCTCTTCAAGGAATAAATTAAAGCAGACATGACTAGGAAGGCAGCAGAATCTCCTGAGATACAGGAGCCTTTGGTTCAGACAGCAAAACTGAACCAGGGAAGAGTGGATCTGCTGAAATATATCCATTGGTTTCAGCCATCACTGGAGAAGGTATTATCATTAACCCTGGGCTATAAATCAGTGTAGAGCCAGTGAGGGGCTTGTGCAAAGTGTAGTGGTGGGAGTTCTGTGTTTTAAATGTACTGTAAAATGCAGGGACTGATTGTCAGTCTACCTTCCTGGAAGAACCTGCAGCTCATTGGGAAGTGCATTTATCTCCTGCAATCCTGGGGCTCTGCCTCTTGTTGCTCCCATTACTCTTGTGTCAGCCATTGACACTTCCTTTGTACATCCAGAGGCAAGCTCAAGTTATATGGCCAAACTTACCAATCAAAATGATAGACTGTGTTACTGCATGCAAGTATTTTAAGTATTTTATATATTTTTTCTTACCATGACAGGGCACCTTACATTCATTGTTAAAACTGTCATAAGTCATTTTTCTAAGTTTGTGGGTTTAAAACGAAGCCAGCTATTATGCTTGCTTCTGATGAGTACAATAAATAGGTTTCACTACCTACCTTGGCCTTTCTGTTATGTATTAACATTTTTATCCCCCCTTCTTCATTGATAACACTGCAAGTGTGGTATGATGAATCAGATGTCAGGAGGCTGTCATTTGTTTCAGCTTCATATTTCGCAGATGAAAAGATGTTGGAGAAGAGATTATATACTCACAAACACACGCCCCTCTCCCTCACCCTTCTTTATAGTAAAACTGATTTTGACTAGCTGACCTCAAGACAGCAGAAACCTCCCATGTGTTCACATTTAGATTTTTAAAGAACTTTTTTATTTTTCTGTCCTTGCATTCTCTTCTGTCTCTCACTTTCAAACAGTGAAAAACACAAATGAAGTATTTCTAATTGACCTGATTTACTTTAATAATCATAGCTACAGAGAATAATAAAGACCATTAATTATTCTAAAAATATACGTATTTTTGTAACCCCTACTTTCCTTGGACTTGGAAAAGATGGTCCTATATCACTTTTGCCACTATCACATCCCATTTTTGTAGTCAGCATCACCTGTTTTCAAACATGTCTTTTTAATCAACACTCTTTAAGCTCAGATACACAGGCATCCTCTTGACTCATGTTTTGTCTTTGCAAAAGTATCATAAGCATCACCACTGAAGTGTGTTTACTCACCTCATCGGTTAATTTTCCCCTGTACTCTCACCACTTCATTTTAGCAGTAATGGATGGGATTTGGACCCATGACTTAATGTAAAAATATTGAAATAAATCATACTGTCAGAGTGAAAAGCAAGGAAAAAATTAGCCATAGGAATTTACTGCCTTATGAAAAAGGATGGGGGAAAGGTGGACAGTTTTAATAGTTACTAATTTCTGAAGTGAAGTTTGACCAAGGAAAATGTTGGGTCCAGGAAATACACCCACAGTGAAATATGTGGATGTATGGGAGGACTGAACATTCTTCCCAGATAAATTATCCTGATATTCATGACCATGTTTTTAGCATTAAATGACTATTCCATACAGATTTGGGACAAAAATCCAGGAATTTTGTAACACCAAGCGATGTATTCAAGAGGCCTCTTGACCTGAGACCAGAATTAAGGCATTCCTTTGCCATGTCTCTGTGCAGTTGGGGGGAGGAAGAACGCCTTGGATGCTTGCCCTTGGAAACAGGCCAACACCCAGCCACAAACACTCCCAGCTCCTCTTCCAGGAGCTCTTTGCTGAAATGTACTGTGTGCTATACTAGATAAGGGCAAGAATTTCAGGAATTTTTTTCAAATTATTGAAGAAGTTGCATCATTGCTAATACATCATCTCTAACACAGTGCTCCCTGCCAAAGAAAAACCCACACAATCACAATAAAGGCAACATTAGCAAAGCAGCAGACATGAGCAAACCCAGAATTCCTGAATGCCTGCATTAGAGTGCTACTGTTGCCTGCAACACAGACGCCACATGAAAGGCCCCGTACACTGATCCATACATTATTTAGACATCTAAGCTGCTTACCCACAGATCCTCAAGGCTGGGCAGTGCAGAACTCAAATACCCTGCGGGGAAGAGAAACCACAGGCACCAAGACCAGAGCCCTAACCTGCACCACAGTGCGCTCGATTTATGGATAGAAAGGCAACCTGGGAAACCTTTTGAAGGTTTATTTACATATAGGTGGGAAACGACATAGCCTTACTTAATAGAAAAGTATTCTAAGAAAATTGGGCATTTTGAGAGCTTGTATGTGATGATATATGTTTCATAACCATTGTCAAACATCTAAACTCATCAAAGCCACTGAGGGTAAAAATGGTTTGGTGACCTAGGACAGCATGTAGAGAGTCATCCAACAAGGGGGACCCCAAGGTTTAATTCCATCTGCAGCTGGAGAACACCAAGGTTCAGACTTCATCCTTCTTGCAGGGGAGGCTGGGTCATGGCATGGCAAGCCTGCACCATCTCCCGTGCCCCAGCTGTGCTGCTGGTGAGGAGCAAACTTGTCCATCTGCTACAGACAGAGAGTGAGAGCAACTCCTTGGCCTTGTCTACTGGGCATTTGACCCTGGGACACTCTGCTTCCAGTGGAAATGCCATACTGGATGTGTTTGTGCATAGCAATACTGAGAAACAGGTTTGGGAGAAGAGCTAGAGGGATCAAGGCCAGTCTGACCAGTGCAAGTGCCCTGTGCAAGGCCCAGTGAAGAACTCTCTGCCCAGGGTCACAGCTCCCACAGGAGCCAGTTGGAAAGCCCACAAAAACCTGTGTGCACTCAGAGGTCTCTGCCCTCCCGTGTAGAGTCAGAAGGCTGGAAAGTCCTTCCAAATGGGATGCACTCCAGTCCAAAGCTTCAGCCTTCAGGAAGAGGTGTCTACCTTTGCCATCCTGATGGACTTTGATTTGGCATATCCCTAAATTTCCCTCCACAAAGCGACATGCTGTAGCTGTACTCACTGATCTGTTAGCAGCCTTCTTTGCCTTGCTGACAGAAACATTTTGTTCTTTCTGACCAAAACTTTTCTTCTGTAATTTAAGTCCATTACTTCTTGTCCTAATCACAACAGACAGAAGGAAGTTATTCCCTTGTGGTCAACAGAAGCCTTTTTATCTTGGATGTATTTGCTGGCCCTGGATGTATTTTTAGTCTCAATTTTTCCTCCTTCCACTTCTGTAACTTCAACTTACTGAGTCTTCCTTCCCTGACCTGTTCTCCAGACCTCATCATTCTCTGTATAAAGAGTTTCTGATTGATTCACACCTGCCTCAGGGCGTGGCAACGCAGTGGGAAGCAGCAGTCCAGCAGAGGCTTTGCTGAAGCTGAGAGAAGCAGGAAGAAGGCTTAGTCTGGTACAAATCCTGGTAAAGGCAGTCCTGTCATGGTGGTCACCGTTCATGACAACAACGTGATGCACACCCTCAGTGCGTGGTCGACCAGCAGGAAGCCTGCAATCCACTATAACCAAAGGTCCATTACTGCAGTTGGACACAAGCCAGTGGTTTCCCAAGGGCATTTCAGGAGTAAGTTGTCTTATCTTGCAAAGGCATCTTACAAGGCTACCCTTTTTGAACTATCTTACAATAGTACACGTTTGCTAGCATCCTGCTTTTTTCAGACTAAATCTGCAGTCCTGGAATGCCTGGGAGTCCTGTCCTCCAGTGCACATGAAGTCGTTCCAAGTTATGACAGCTTATTCAACAAGCATTTGAGCACAGCTCGATCTTCCTTGTGCATGTCAGCAGGGAGGAGACCACAGACCACATGCTGCAGTTGTTCTGATCTGCTTTCTCAGGTCCAAGAGATGGAAGTTGTCCCCATCTCCAGTAGCACCTTATTGGAGCCGTGGTGCTGGCATAGCAGCCTCACCCCAGGAAGTGCAAACAAAACCCCAATGCAAAGCTTAACTAACCCTGATTCACTCTTTGCTTAATGTAAAATCCTCTTTAACAAGAAGTGTATGCTTTTGCCTTTTCATGTTTCCACTACAAACACTAGGTTGTGGGAATTCAAGTCAGGAAAAGGAGAATTAAAATTTGTTCACTTTGGTCTCTGCAGTCAGATTATTCAGTATAACCAAAAACTATAGGAAAAAAGAATGGGTCTGAAGCCGAGTAGGCATAGCTCTGCTTTGCATGGTGTGTGTGAGGCAGCAGTAGCTTCTCAAGCTTCTCAAAAACCCTGCAGAATACACACTATCTCTGAAGCTGGAAGGCTCCAGGTTATGCAGTAAATAATGTATATTTAGTAATTTCATGACAAAACTGTTAGCTAAAATATTTCTGACATTTCTTTTTTGCCTCTTACTTGTCTTAGATTATTTGAAAGGAGTGGTGAAGCTGTTATGTAAGACCTTCACTATGTGATTGCAATTAATTAAGATTCTTTATCTAAGCTGTAGAATATCTCTACACATTCAGCTCTTCAGAAGTTTGTGTCCAGCATTCCAAACTTTCAAGTCAGACATGCTTCAAAGTAGGACTAGGAGGGATTGGTGAGGGTTCACCAGGAACACCCAGTCAACGTTTTCTGTTTGTGAATTATGCTGTTGGGCAAACAAAACATTCTGCATCTCAAATTTGGAATTTTTCTCATAACACAAGACAGAAGCAGTCTTTTGCCTCTTGTTATGACTATTTTGAAGACCAGAACTAACACAAGTGAGAGACCTGGCAACTAGGAGCAGAACCTTTCTCAGATTTATTACAGAATCACAGAATATGCTGAGTTGGAAGGGACCCACAAAAATCATCGTCACTCCTGGCACTGCACAGGACCATCCCCAAGTCACACCAAGTGCCCAAGAGTATTGTGCAAACACTTATTTTGTTTTATTTCCTAGGAAAAAAATACCTAAATTCAAATTTTTATTTCTTTACTTTTGCATTTTGACTTTCAAATAACTTCAACAGCAAAAGTTGTTTTCCTGCTCTTTCCATTCTGCTCCTGTTAGTTACTGCCTATTATTACAGAACTGAACACTAACCTTTAATAAAATTTCACTACATCATTTCAGTACCTCATGATACCAAACTGTTTTTAATTTCTGCTCTGTGATGTAATGACTTCCAAGTACTTCTTCAAGAAATTACTGAAATTATATCATAATTTTATTGAGATGAGTAGGTAGGGAGAATTGAGAAATTTCTAAGCATTACAGTTGGTTAGGATACAGACTAAAAAATCCCTTTTATCCCCAAATAAAATACCTCATGACCAAGAAATATATTTTTAGTATAACATCATAGTTTGCATTCATAAAGAAGTATTATAAGTGTACTGTTCTAATTCTAGCCCTAATGCAGCATACACAGGGACTCAAATGTTCACATAGATAATGAAAATTAGAAAATATTAGGGGTTTTTTTTAACATTCCTGGTTACACAAGTCTATGCAGTCAGGTATTGGCAGCAACATCTTGGGCAGAGGTGATTCTGGTACTGTCCTTTTACTTAACTCACCAGAACTTGCAGGTATATATGACATCTTCTAGATCTTGCCCTGAATTGGTGTGTTGGTGTGTTGCTTCCTTCCAGACAGTCATACAATGGTTGTGGTTTCTGTACATTGCTTTCCAAAGTGGATTTTCTGGGACTACTGATGTAAATCTACTTCATAAAACCCTTCAGTCTGGAGAGCTGTAATGCACCTCAGTACCTTAAAGTACATTAAGATTATTGAAAGGACAAAAGACCTAAACACCACCTACCAGGCTGTTGCATTTTGCATTGAATCTGTGAAACTGCAGGTTTACAGTTAATGTAGCTGAGATCTTCTGATGGTTTAGAATTTGGGTCTGATTTTGGCCCTCCATACTGCTGCAGGCTTGAGACGTGTGCAGTCATATGCAACTCCCCTCACATCTCCTACAGCAAGTCCTGTAGCTGTATTATTATAACTATACATAGGTACACATAATATCTGGAATCCAACCGGCAGCCAGATTTGAAGGATCATCCATAAAAGTTTCACATAGCTAAAGAAAGGAGTCAACACACTCTTAATAAATTTAACATTTTCACAGATTCCCTGGTCAGCTTCACAGTGTAAGGTACTCTTTAAAGAGACATATACATTTATATATAAGTATGCAGGTCACCTGGAAAACATCCAAATTCTTCCTTAAAGCAGTCAGACACAAATTTCTAGATATACTAAGCAAGATCTATAGTAACGATATTACTCACAGCACTGAAGATTTATTTAGTGTAGCAGTGGGTTCAGCAGAATTTCAGACCTGCAATTATGTCATAAGATAAGCATGTCAGAGGCTATGGGCATGTCAGGTAATTTGACTTGTACACCTATCTTTGTTCTGGCATCTGCCCACTTGTGATACACACAAATGATATTGCCAAGGGAGTACTGAAGATCTGACTGTTACTGGTACTTGTTAAAGTAAGACATAAAATGGTAAATACTAAGAATCTATCTGCTTGGTTCAGAGAAGTCAGGCAATGTATTTCTGGCAGGATGAAGCACCAGCCAACATGGTACATGGCATTTGTATCTGATACATGATTAAATACCAACATGTAAAATGAAACACTACAGATCTGCTTTACTGCATGGATTCTAGCAAAAAGATGTTTAACAGTGGTAGGAGAAAATACTTATTAAGAATAATCTCCTGAGAAAGAACATTCCACATTTTATGAGCAAGGGATCATCTCGAAGATTTATCACAGCTAGCCTGCTGTGGGCCACAGTGTGGAGGTGGAAAATAAGGAAACAGAAAACATAAAAAATCCCTGGACTTAAGTGTGATGTTGAAGGTTATCACTCATCTGGGCTGAACAATGTGGCAAGAAGACTGGCAAAAGGAGAAAATTTGAGGTTGTATGGCACACAAACCTTCATATGAGCCTAAATGTTGCAATTAACTGCATTACTTTTTCCTTAACTGCAGTGCTAAACTCCCAGGCCCCAGAGGAGGTGAGAAGTGGCTTGTCAGACTCCAAATATCAGAAGAATTGATGTGATGAAGATTTTTGGTCAGCTCTTTTACTAGCCATCCATTTTCCTAAAGCCTTTCCGTTCAGTTTCTCCCTATGTTTCCTTGAACTGTTTTGGGCAAGACACTGTGCCTTAAGGGCACAATTAGGAGGGCATCAATAATGTTATAATGCTATTAAAGTTTAACAATAACTCATAGATGACAATTTCCTAATTGGAAAATCAGGTGCACAATGATTGATGCTTTCAGTTTCTGACGATGCCTACTAGGTGGCCTAAAGATTAAACCAATCTCCATTATATTTTTCTTCATCAAAGCTGTTTTTCTGGCTATTTCTCAAAACTATGAAGTCACACTCCTTCCACTTTATCTTTAGTATTTGCTTTCTCTGGGCTACCAAATAAAAAAAAAATATTTAATCACAAGAGAGGAAAATACGAGACTTGGTTGAAAATAGGACCAGCAGATGAAAACACCCTAACCAATTACATCCTTACTGACATCGGCTGCATGTAACTGCTTGGAAAGGAAGAACAAGTAATAGATTAGCTAGTAAGTCAAGTTTAATCAATTAAATTCAATCCATACATTATTATAAAATCTTTTAGGATAAAACCCCTATATAAATCTAGTCTGTTGTTGTTGTTGTTGTTGTTTAACTGTATAGAATATATCACAGAATCATCAAGGCTGGAAGACACCTTTAAGATCATCTAGTGCAACCATCAACCAAGCACCATCATAATGACCCTTAAATCATATCCTGAAGTGCCACATCCAGATGCCTGTTGAGCCCTTCCAGAGATGGTGACTCCAGCAGCCCCCTGGGCAGCCCATTTCAATGCTTAACCACTCTTTCAGTGAAAAAATTATGTCTAATACCTAATCTGAATCTCCCCTGACGGTTCCCTCTTGTCTTTTTTACTTCAGACATGACAGAAGAGTCTAACTCCCACCTGGCTCCAACCTCCTTTCAGGTAGTTGTGGAGAGCAGTATGGTCACCAGTGAGTCTCCTTTTCTTCAGGCTAAACACCCCCAGGTCCTCACAGGACTTGTACTGCAGACCCTTCCCCAGCTCCACTGCCCTTCCCTGGACTCACTCCAGCACCTCAATGTCCTTCCTGAATTGAGGGGCCCAGACCTGGACAGAGCACTTGAGGTGTGGCCTCACCAGTGCCCAGTACAGAGGGACAGTCACTGCCCTGGTCCTGCTGGCCACACTATTTCTGGTACAGGCCAGGATGCCACTGGCCTTCTTGGCCACCTGGGCACACACTGGCTCATGCTCAGCTGCTGTCCACCAGCACTCTCAGATCCTTTTCCTACTGACCACTTTCAAGACACTCTTCCCCAAGCCTGGGATTGTTGTGACCCTAGTTCAGGACCCAGCACTCAGCCTTGTTGAAACCCATGCTGTTGTCCTCCGCCCATCAATCCAGCCTGTGAAGATCCCTCTGCAGAGCCTTCCTACCCTCCAGCAGATCAACATTCCCATCCAACGTGGTGTCAGCTGCAAATTGACCGAAACTCTCCTTGAGCAAGAAAAACAGCTTGAAAGAGTAAACACAGGAGGTAATTTAATCAGCACTTAGAAGATATGCCTTGTTCATTCTGGAGGGTACTTTTCAAAGGTATTAACTTAAAATAATTTTGACATTATCTGCACTGAAGTGTAGTTGGGGGATATTCAAAACATGGCCACATGTGTAGATGGATCTTGCCTGTTCCACTGAGCTACACTGAAGCAAGTTTCAAGAGACTTTTTTTCAGGTGAAGCGGGCAATGCAAGATTTTCTGGGGAGGGTTTATGACAGCAGGATCTCAAAAGCTCAAGTAATTGCTAATTGTAGTGTTCACAAAGCTTATTTCAAACCTGCTGTCTGAAGTGGTCAGTGTGATTCACTGGATTGGTAGGGCTGCTCTGGATTAAGATCAGGATTGGGAATTAAAATAGGATTTGTGACACCAAGCTCCAAAGAGATACTTTTACTGCAAAAGCCTTTAGCCTCTGCAAAGTCTCTGCCGACTGAGGTTAGTTGGGATCATTAGCATGTACTTTAGATGAGGATGAGTACAGGCATTTTTGGCTATGGAAATCGGGTGATTGCTGTAACTCCCCCCCTCTACATGTAGGCTCTGGCACATAAAATAGGTCTGCATCTGTCAATGACTCAAACAGTATCTTTAACCATAACCCACCTACACTTTGTTAGAAATACAGTTTTTTGCCTCTGCCGACACAGAATCATAGAATCATTGGTTTGGGTTGGAAGGAACATTTAAAGGTCATCTAGTCCAACCCCCATGCAATGAGCAAGGACATCTTCGACTTGATCAGGTTTCTCAGTGCCACATCCCACCTGACCTTGAATGTTTCCAGGGATAGGTCATCTACCACCTCCCTGGGCCACCTGTGGAAGTGTTTTACCATTCATCATAACAAATTTCTTCTATTTATCTAGTCTGAATCTAACCTCTTTTAAGTTAAAACTGCTACCCCATATCCAATACAACAGTCCCTGCTAAAAAGTTTATCCCCAACTTTGTCCCCTACATAAAAGGCCACAATGAGGCATTCCCAGAGCCTTCACTTCTCCAGGCTGAACAACCTCAGTTCTTTCAGTGTTTCCTCATAGAAGAAATCTCCCATTCTTCTGATCATTTTTGTGACCCTCTTCTGGACCAGTTCCACCAGGTTCATGTCCTTCCTGTGCTGAAGAACCCAGAGTTGGATGCAGTACACCAGGATGCAATACCACAGTGGAGTAGAGGGGCAGAATCCCCTTCCTTGACCTGCAGGTCACACTTCTCGTGCAGCCCAGGCTACAGTTGTCTTTCTGGGCTATGAGCACATGTTACCAATTCACATCCAACTTTTCATCCACCAATACTCCCAAGTCATCTGGAGGGCTGTTCTCAATCCCTCCATCCCATTGACAGTGGGGGATGCCCCATCTTCCTCCTAGCCTTGAGGTCTTTCTATGGTCCAGCAGTTAACTTGGTCTACCAGACTCAGATGTTCAGATCCTAAATCATACCTTAACTTTAATTGCTGATCCAGTTTATGCCACTTACAAGCACCAACCTGCTCAGACGAAGTCTCGGTAGAAGGAAGAAGAAAACTAATGATCTAGAAAACTTGAAGACAAACAAGGATACTTGGAGTGAGTCCATGTACTGTGCAGGAGTTCAACTCACTTTTCCTGGAGAAACTTTGGGTGTCTAGATCTCTTGCTGGGTGTACAACCCAGTTGTTTTGTGCCTAGATATACTGATCTTTTTTTCTTGATGTGATCTGTTGAATGATACTGCTCTATGTTTGCAATGGTTTCAGTGACTATAGCCTGAAGTGAATACTACAGTATTCACAAAAACATCTGAAGCCAAATGTTAACAGGCTTTTACCACAAGTAGTGGTGCATTTTGATCTTCTACTCCTTCAAATATTTTTAGCTGCTATTCACATGTTTAAAGTCCTTTATTACTATTTACAATGATGATACAGTTCTTCATAGTATAGATAAACAATGTTGGACCAGGAAAAGCAGACAATAACAAAAAAACCCAAGAAGTTCTGGAAAAATGCAGATACTGAAGTTCCTTTACATAATCTGTTCCTTCGGTATTTATGAATAACAAATTCACCCACTGAAATAAGGTTGTGAATGACTCATGTTCAGGAAAAGGCCAAAATTCATTGGACAATCCGTTCATAACAAATAATTTAACCAGCTCTAAAAATATTTGTGGGGTTTTTTCTTACAGGGGGAAAAAAGTGTCTCACCGAAATGAACTTGTTAAAAGGCAAAAAAAAGTCCCAGGACTGGTTTGTAACCCTGCAATCCAGCCCAAATAAGGACAGTATGTGGTTGCAGTATCCCAGGAGCAGAGTGCTGACGGGTCTGTGCCTGACAATCTGATACTTCCCCTCTGAAGCGTGGGAGACAGAAACCACTTGGCTGGTGTATTGCAGCTCTCTCCCTGCCCCGGAGCAGGACAGAGAAGCACAGGGATGAAGCTAGCAGGGTCTGCCATCCCCCTGACACTGACAAACTCCAGCAACACAAGTCATTCACCTGGGGAGCCAAGCAGCACCTAGCACTTTTACTCTGCACAATGCAAATACTCAAGAAATATTCACTTAGTCTGAGTTTTCAAAACTAATTTTCCAGATCTTGGGTGACAGGTGTGTTTTGAGCATTTGCATAGTTAAAAAAAAGAAAAAAGAAATGTAAAAATATCTTATGCTTTTTCTTGTATTCTGCAGGTTTTGGGTGCCCCAAATTACTGCTGAACCATTTGCTTTGACAGTTCCTGCCTCATTATCCCTGTAATGCTTTCTGACTTACTGAGACTGCACTGATGTGTGGTACAGCACTAAATACATTCCTGAAATCCAAAGAAATTATGTCTATCCAGCTAGGTTAATGTATCTCAAAAAATCCAAACACACTTCTCAGACATGAGATTTTTTTCAATTGTTTCATGCTGCATGGCCTTTAATAAATCAGAGCTAAACAAAGTCCTTATCGGTCACTGCATGTATTTCCTCCCCTTAATGTGCTCCAGTTTATAGGTATGTAATAAAATGCTGTAATTTTTCAGCCTCATGCAAACATCCCCTAAATGAAACGAGAATTGGTGCTTTTCTGGCTGGGACCCTGCATGCATAAATTCTTATGAGTAAGAGCTCTTCGTACAAAAATGTTTCTCCCTTGTATGACAAGGGTTAGGTAGACTCAGCCTTACTCTGCTAGGACTGCCTGTGCCCAGAATCCCCTGGGAATATGATGCCACCATTCAGACAAAAGCAACATGGAAAAACGAGCTGGATGTATGCAATGTCCATTGTCCATGATATCTGTAGAAAAATGGCTTGAGAGCCAAGAACAGAACCAAAGAACAAGGAAGTCAGTGTCAACAATGACTGATGAGGCTGAAGCCATTCATGGCAAGAGGTTTGATTTTAGTGTGGAAACAGCTGAAGGAGGCAGAAAACTGCCTGATTCAGAGGGGAAACAATATACCAAAAATAAATCTGGAATCTAACTCAAACTGTTTAGGAGCATGGAGGAAAATGAGGCAGGGAAATGGTCAGTGCAATTTAGTTAAGTTTTGCTTGTTTTTTGGGCTACTGAAGGAGTGATTGGCCTGTGAGTCTTTAAAAAACTTTTCCAAGGCCTGTGCAGGTGTTTGCCTTACAGATTAGTATAGGTTGATACCCCAAAATAAAAAATTCGTTGTATGAAAATATAAAAATTGGTAAATATAACAATTTATCATCTTAGTTAAGAAATTGCATTCAGCTGAGCATGAGATGGGCAGAGTGGCTGTATGCCCTGGCTGCAGTGTGTGTAGGCTCATCATATGCCATGTGAAGTCAATCTCAGGGTAAATGAAATCCAAAGTCCTGCTTACAACAGCATCATAAAAAGTCTCGGCTCTCTGAGAGTGTGAAAGAGAGCCTGAGTTTGATGCACAGTTGACAGAAAGTCTCTTGAGCACTTGCACACCAAGGGTGCAGTTGCTCCACCAGCACACAGGCTGTGCACAAATTGCCTTCCCTCAGAGCCTCCCACCTGGGATCAGGACATAATCCATATCCACCACTTACAGTGCCACTGGCACCTGGAGTACTGCTAGTGCTCCTCATCTTCCTAGCAGAGCATACAATGATTGTTGCAAGTTTATATAACTGCAATGATTCCCTTGTCAAAGCAGGATCAAAGAGATATACAGCTGCAGGTTGGGGAGAATGAAAACGATTCAGGGTAGGGCACTGGAAGAAAGAAGCCAGGAGGTCGCTGCTCATCCCGAGCCCTGCACTGAGCTCTGGGACCCCAGTGTTGCACATTTATGTCCTAGAGCAAACAGAATGCAAATTCCCAGCATATTAGATACAATAGAACTTGCACAGTTAAGTGAGATAGAAATGGAAAGCAACTCATCAGTGCTAAAAAGCAGCTGAATGCTTTCAACTGTATGGTCCAAGTACAGCTTCAATCTTTCAGTTAGTCCATGAGGAGGGACTTCTTGCCCATAAAGAGCATATTACAGGATTGGGGCCAAAACTAGCAAAATTCTTCTGTAGCACTGAAGACATGAGTGATTTTTGTAACATAGTATTTATTCCAGAGCAAGCCACCATATATCTTGTTTCTACCACATTCTAGAAAAAGCACTTCTCAAGGTATTTGCTTTTTATACCAGAATAATTGTACCTCCAATTGAAGGACCTCAAACATCACTGGCCATGGTTCTGGCTGATAAGCCAGACCCCCAACTACAATATCTTTGTAGCTGTCACTGGTCTCTCTTTTGGACTGGTGTCATTTGCAAGAGGAGGATAAAAAGGGAAACTCTGTGTTTACAAAGGAAAGAAGGAAACCATCTGTGACAGGGCTCTTTTTTGAGCATTGGCTGTTTGAGCACTGCTCAGAGGTTTCTAATGCCAGAAGTGGTCCCAGCAGAAATGGATTAGTGGGCAGAGAACAAGTGAGGAGGTCAAAAGGTGAAAAATAAATGCAATTTATCAAATGCCTGTGCTGTTTGTCACCAGACTAGAGAAATTAAGGAAATCACATGGATATCATCACTTTGCCTTGGAATGGGCTGACCCTATATACATACAATCTGAGCTACTGCTCTGGGTTAGCTTGTTAAACTTTTGTAGAGGGGTGGTGAACTAGACCCAGCTAGTTTGCCTCATCTGGCAGGCTCCTGTTTGGGGATTAAACGTATGTCAATAGCTTTAACATGACCAACCTTTACAGTAAAAGGCCAGAGAGGACATTTCATACCCAGACTGGGAATTTTTCCATGCCAGTTTTACAATTCAGAAAATATACGTATCACACAGGCACATATGCAGTAAGCACAAACGATTAGCATTGGAAACGACAACGTGTAAGCCAAGTTTTAGCTTTATGTGATTTGAAACAGCTGAGTGATAAATTAAAATAAAAACAAATGCCAGCAGCTCCTTAGCGCTAATGGGATTGGTGGGTGCTCCTGTCATGAGAGCCTGGTGAATACATATTGTTATAATTGTCTGGGTGGAGGTGATAGAACAAACGTGACTCTTCCAAGCCAGTGTTGGCACTGACAATAATTGTTAACAGATTTAGTATCCTATTCACCTCTTTTTTCCCTTATAGCTCCTTCTTAACTTATCAGCAGATTTTATTTTTGAGTTATTAGAAATCACATCTTTCTCTTATTGATTCTTCTGAATTGCCAGCCAGCCACTAATTGTTTCCAGCTCTGATGGTTCAAAATCACTGATTTCCTTTTAGATACTTTAATCATTCATATATCTTCCCCTCCATCCCTCCACCCCCTTTTGACTTTCTTTGGCTTGAGGTTTTCTCAGAGGAGTTATCAGCTTAGTTAACCCTACTTGTTCTAGCCAAACTTTGCTCTCATTCCTTTGGCAAAGGGGTATTCAAGAGGAGTTGACAAACATAAATCCTCATCTAATTCAACCCTAGCACGAGCACTCTGAGTCCAAATACTCTGAACTTGAACACCTAGTTGATGTGCAGTCCAGGTGTACCTATATAGCTGTCTATACACACACATACACACACACATACACATATATCCATATCCATATCCATAGCCATGTACATAGTGAGTGTGGGGGTTTATATGTAAATATATGTAAACATAGATATACTGTACAAATATGGCATATAAATAACATATGCATACCTGCATTTATAAATTCATGCATGTGTTTGTATTTAATGTCTGGCTTGCTGCTCCCTTTTGCTTGCTACTTCCACACGGCTCCTAGAGCAGAATGACTGTCACAGCACTGAGATGGTCAGAGTCACCCAAGAGTCACACATCAGCAAGTCACCACAGACCAGCTGCATGGCAGGAGCTGCTGACAGACTCATGGATAACCCAGGGCAAGGGGAAGGAGAGGTGACTTCTCGCAAGAGCTCTCTGACTGTTAGCAAAGATAACTTCAATTACACTGCCTTAGCTGGGCACTAGAAACGTGCGGACAATCTGCTGCTGGGACATCTCTGGCTCAAAGCACTTGTCAAGAAGGAGGAACTGGTGCACGATCCTGTGCTCTGCCTGCTGACTGAGGCCCCTCTCCTGCTGCTCTGCACAGCGGTGCCAGTGCATCCCCCTGCCCTCTTCTGCCTTGCATGAGCAGCTCAGCTGCCCTTCATCCCCCTGGCACTGGCAAAGTGCTGATGGCTGCCAAAGGAGAGCTCTCCCACTGCGGCTGTGAGAGCAAAGGCACCGTAGCACTGCTGTGCTTCAAGCCAAGTGGAGCCCCGGGGCAGGGCACCTGCAGCTTGTCTCCTCTGTAGCAGGCAGCAAAGCAGTAAAGCCCATAGACTAATACAAAAGTGCCATTTACCTTCATGAGGTTATGGGGCAATTTCCTTTTCGGTCCAAAACAATTTTCATTGCTGCTTCTTCAAGTTTTGCCCTCTTGAGAAATCCTGCTGACTTCACTAGACCAGAGCACGTCCTAAACACCACACTTTAATTCTTATGGATCAGAAATGGTCCCAGATTAAAAAGTTCCCTTCCCCCTCCACACTTGTTCCTGGCTTCCTGGAGCCACACACACATTTGGAGAGGTGCAGGAGGGGAAGTCTTTTGTGCTGCCCTTGCACAGGTGCTGCTTTGTTCCCTAGGGTGGAAAGCCCCACCACAGCCTTGCCAGGTCTTTGTCCTGGGAAGCAGACTACACTGACATTATTCCCTGAGCTTCCCACCCAACCCAGAGACATCCTGGAAGCATGGCCAGGCAGCTGCCAGCACTGCAAGCCTAGCCTGCTAAAGACGGTAACTTTCCAGGCCCTCAGCCTTGTTCAAGAGCCCAGCATTACTGTCCCAAGTGCACATCACTGAGAGGTCCAGATCAATATATTCTTGCAGAACCTAAGACAAATTTTCCTAGGAATAACTTTTTTCTGTCAAAAATGCAATGCTCGGAGCTTCCAGCAGAGCAGGGCTCTTTTAAAAATACATAAATCATAAATGAATCAATATAGGACTAATGTGAATCAGTGCAAGGGCACTTGAGGACGCTCCTTTCCCTGTTGCATAGTTGCTCCCTCTCCAGACCTTGCCAAAACTACCCCATTGTTACACTGAAAGCAGCTAATGGCTGCTGTTAAACATGTGGTTCAACTTTAGGGATCAATCCCAGGCATGAAAATTAGTTTTTGCTTGGGTTAAATGCAAGTAGCAATTAAGTGCCTCTTTGCATAGTGAGAACAGAAGTAGTTGGAAGCTGTTGCCTAGAGCAAGATCCTGCCTGAGAAGAGAATAAAGAGAATATCCCTCAAGGTTCATCCCTGACCACAGGCACAAAGGTGAAGGAATGGACTGGTTGCAGCTGTATGCATTAGTGAAGTAAAGGCTTGAAGACGGATATGATTTTGGGAGAAAAACAGACTCCTTTCAGTCATGAGATTCATTGGAAAAGCAAGCTTGTTGAGGGTACAAAACAAAGTCTGGTCTGTCTTCATGTAATATTGCCTTGTCATATTTAGAACTGTTATCCAAAAACATACAGTATANGGGGGGGGTGAGTCTAATAAAAAGGAAGAAGAAATTAACTTAAATATCCAGAAGGGCCATGTTGTTACTTTTTCCATAGGCCTCCTCCAGTCTTATGCATTTTGGTTTGATTGTGTGTTTACTGCAGGAAGTGCACTCAGGTTCTGCAGAGTGGCAGTCAGTATCCTGGAATGATGTAGATGAGAAGTATCAGTATATATGATGAAATGAATCAGAAACCCACTCAGTGCATGCCATCAGACTTTGAAAATCACCCTTCTACTGTGTATCTGCAGCAGTGATAGTGACTGTGACAGTAAGTGAGAGCTAGTGTCCCTCTGTGTGTCTTGAATTTAAAATAAAAAACTTGTTACCTCCAGGCAAACCAAATCCTCTAAGCAAGACTGGATATGTTGTCCCTGTCCCAGCTGTTAATTTAATGTAGTTTTCCAGTTCAGCAAAACTTTAGTCTCTTCAGAGCTCTGAAAGTCTGCAGTGGAGTATGTAGCCAAGGAGGTGCAATTCTGTTCCCAAATCCACAGGCTCACTCTTACAATTGCACCCAATCTTGAATTCTTGTTCTATTTCTGTGGGAGAACCAGGATTCTTGAGTTGTGTCTCAGCCAAAAGAGAATTCTCTTTGCCTACAATTTTCTAGAAATGTCAACATATCACTGACGCGTTGGCTCTTGACAGATAAAGTGGGATGTTACAACTGAAAAACAAAAAGAAAAAAAAAATCTGAGTGTTGCAGAAGATCCTTCTTCTCAAATTGAGCAGAGGGAATGGTTACCCTGTTGAATCACAGTGGGGCTGTGGCTGGGTAATTGAAAAGATTTGTTGTCTGAGAAAGCACATTTAGAAATTCCTCTCCTTTCTTCAGCTATCAGGATACCACTGGGACTTCACCAGGTCCATAGATCTGCTGCATAATGTGTGAACGGCCATATCTCACCATGGAGTCAAGAGTTGAGCTGTTCTGAGTACAACATAAATAAGATCAAAATCAGAGTTGACTGTGAGGGGAGATAGAGTGGCTGTGGGTAAGAGCAGGAAGGTGGGGCTGGAGAAATCAGATAGGTAAAATACAAAACAGCAAGATGTGTTGGGTAGATAGATTTGAAACATTCAGCACCATCTCAACAAGTTTTATCAAAACCTACTTATCATTTTGAAAATGGCAGGTCATTTAGGTCATCTCAAAATTACTGAAGGAATAGGTGGCACAGTTTAATTAGACTTTCTCATGGTAAGTTTCTCTACAGGCATTTAAGGTCATCCCAAGTATTGCTGTATCACTCTGGAATAAGAAAATCCACTGAAAAAAATGTATTTACTACATATTTACAGTGGTATCACTTAATACAAGGTCTGTCTGAAAGATTTCAAACATGATATTTCACAAACAGTGGCATTCACAAACAGAGCTCAACACTGTAACACAGGTTAAGGTCAAATAAATCCTAACACATCTGAAGATTAATGCCTTGGACTTTTTCATGTCCAAAGGACTTTATTACTGTGTCCTCTTTCCTGCTATTACAACAGCCTGGCACAGGACTGTAAATAAATTATATTTCTCAAAAGTTTTTTTCTCATCAGTATGTGAGACAGCCACCTCTGTTTATATGGCAACTACAAGAAACTATGGTTAAACTGCACAGATAAAAATTAGAGTATAGCAGTGTCAATGGAAGTAAGGACAAATTGCTCTTAGGTTAGGCTTCAGTGAGCGGGATCAGTGGATATTAAGGGGAAACACAAAAGCAAAGAGAAACAGAGCCTGCATCACTTAAATGTCATTGGCTTCTGCTCTGTTTCAAGGCATTATCAGCAAAGTCTCATGATCCTATCCATGCCACTTGATGCTTTTTCTGCAGTTCAGAGCTTGCAGTGATGAGCTCATGTGAGTTAGGGTTTTTTTTGTCCCAGTGGCATCTCATAGGTTAGAGGGTGGTTTTTTGAGGTTTTTGGGTTTGTTTGTTTGTTTGTTTGTTTCGATTTTGGGGATTTTTGTTGGAGGCAGGGGAAATTGCTCCTCAGTTTCGTGCCATCTGTCTTGGGATGACTTTATGATGTGTATCCCCTATCACCACTCTATGCCCAGAAGATGAATCCTGTGCCTTTAAGACTGGGTGCAAGAGGAAAAAAAGACTGAGTGAACTTTTCAAAACAATTTCTCAAGGACACACGCAGCTCTCTCTGGGCTCGGCGGCAGAGTGTGGAGGGCAGCGACCTTGCTCTTCAGACAGGTCTCAGCTCCCTTTCTCCAGAGAGAGAGAGTTTTCCTGAGACCTTTTTTGGATTTCTTCCTCCTTCTTCTTTTTTGGGACTGTTCTACAACACCGGACCACACCAGGGGAGAACTCCTTTTCCAAGGCCTCCTGGAAGGGGCCCCCATCGAGCCATCTCTGAGGAGGGAAGAGGCCACACCCAAAGAGGACTCTGAATTTTTCCAGGTTTCTCTCCACAGTGAGAGATTTTGTTTTGTTTTGTTTTGTTTTGTTATTTAGTTTTGTTATCCTTTCTGTGTGTTTGTTTAATAAATAGTGTTTCTTTCACTTTCCTTTGAGGAATTTTTTTTTTCTTTCCCGAACCTGGGTTTGGGAGAGGGGTGGTGGTAATCTGCCTTCCCTCAGAGGATATTTCTCCTCTAATTTGGCCGACCCGGCACACCATCCCTGAGTTTCCAGACTTGGTATTGAAACAGTGAGAGGCCAGTCCAGCAGCAACAAGGTATTTGCCCCAGGGATGAGTTACACTAGGTACTCTAGGAGCAGCTTTCCTTTGGCAATGTGCTGTGTAATCTAAGTAACCTAAAATCTCAATTTTTATGGATACACGGTAGTATTTCAGCTAAGGGATATTTTTAACTTTGAGGAAACAAGAACATGAGACTGCTGGAGTCATTGAATTGGTTTCACTCTTGGACCCTCCCATGAATGCAGCAACATCCACCTGGGCAGCACAGCTGCCACCCGCCCTTCCAGAGCTTTCCCACCTTCATGGCTACAAACAGCCTGTCTATTTATGTTCACAAATTCTTCCTCTGTTCATTCAAAACCAATTTATACGCAATCATCCTCAAATCAGTACAGACTATGACTCAAATAAGCTTCTCTCCTTTATTCTTTATGCCTATTTTTAAATAATTTTCCATCTCTTTTCAGGCTTTTAAAAATTTTTTTTAATGAACTGAAAAGCATGCTCTAAGTCTTCTCTTGTGGTATCTGTCTTACAGATTTACCCTACCTCTGCTGTGCTCTCAACTCACCATCCCTTATCATAGATGACTTGAACAGTGTCTGTCCTGTCAGGTGAGCACTTGCCAGAGACCTGTGCAGCATAGCAGCATTTCACACCTCTCCTGGAAATGCCTCACCTTTATATTTTTCATGCTGTTATAACTTCAGAACACTGTAATTATTCTGAAACTAATACATTGTCCTTGTCTGATATTATATCCATTTCATGAGCTCCCAGTTTTCACAGGCTACTTACACTGAGTTATTGACCATGAATTTTGTATTACTGACCTTGGCCTTATTTGTCCCCATTCCACGTCCTCCATGTTGTGTTATTGGCAAAATATGCTTAACCTATGCTATTAAATGGTGCCCTCTTCCAGCCAATAATCTGTGATTAATCAAGTAATTTTTATCTCCTCAGAAGTGAAAGATAAAATTCCTGCCTCTTTTCAATTAACTAGTCTCTTCTGCTCAAAAAGCTGCCTTGCCAGATGGTTTGTGCTTCCTCCTCCCATCTCAGACAGATCTGGCTCCCAGAGACTGGGAAAGAGCCCAGCACCGACAGCAGGGAGACTCCCAGCCAGGGGTATCTCCCTGGAAGTGGTTCTTTTAAAGAACTTTAGAGTCCGTCCTGCCTATACAAGTATTGTTCATAATTTTGGTTCTCTGTCAGATCAGCATAATGGACTGGCAGAGCTTGTAAAATAAAATGGCAAACAGAAAGCTAGCATCCAAATCCACCCTTCAATTTAAAGTGCAAAATGTCATCCTTTTCAGGAATCTGGAGGGCTAATGTAACAAGGAATGTATCCTCCCCTGAAATGAAGGATTCATTTCAAAACACGCTGATACTTTGGCGCAGAACAGTGACTTCATCAGCATAGTCAAAAATAAGAAAAAGTATTATTTAGAAGATATTACCTCTGGGCCAGATCATCATATGTCACAAATTTGGATTAATTTAAACAGAGCTACATTAGTTTTTATCAGTTCCAAATCCACCTATTTCCCATGGTCTGGAGCATTATATTTCCAAATTTTTTATTTCCTAATATTTTCCAAATGTTGTCAGAATTTTAGGGAAAGAGTATTATATTTTCCAGTTTCCTTTTCCCTGTGTTTTTCGACTTAACAATCTTTCATAAGGTTTTCTTTTTGATTTCACAGAGAAGATCTTTAATAAAAACAAAAAAGCTGATCTGCTAGTTCTTGCTACAAACATTGTAAGATGTCGGTTGGGTGAGGAATCATTAAAGAATTGCATATTAAACCCCTGTAATTTTAGAGTACCAGATATTAAATACGTTAAAGGAAACTTACTGCCCAGTAGTTTAGAAAGTGGCTACCATTCAAGGCAAGGTTCGAAGTAAAAGCAAGGAAAAGTGACTGGTTTTAAATTCTACAGTCTTGATTCATTTTTCATCCTCATAGTGGCAAATGTCTTTAAATGTCCACTTAGCATTAAGTTGAATTATCTACTTGAGATTGGAAAAGTAATATTCACATACTAAAATTTTGTGCAATGTCTGCATTAGTGGTATATTCTTTCAATGCCAATTTTCTCTGCAAAGAGTGAAGCAGAGGTTTGTAAGTCACATCTGCACCATCTCCCACAGCTGTGCCAAAGCCTGCACCACACTCCAAAGCCTGGCACGGAGCACTTGTGCACTGTTCAACACAACCTCTTGCTTGGACCTCAGCTTCCTACTAGGGGAATTATTTCATCACAGATAGAAGTCAATAACTAATTAGTGTTCATGCATCATAGGCAAAGGGGGCACCAAAACACGTGAAATATGTGGAGTTTCCTTTCAGCACAGTAGTAAAAGCCAGAGCTAGGGTGTCTCCTGACTATCAGACTCTGAAACACTCATTTTTCTGTTGATGTTAGTTGTGTAAATACTTGTGCCCACATTATATTTAGAGAAAATATGAACAAGTTGAAAATGTGAAGAGAATTGTGTTTTTGAACTCTGAGAAATTGTAGGTACTCAAAATTAGCACGTAGATTGATTATTTTTTTCAAGTTACCCTCTTGACTCAGTTTTAATTTGAATATTCTTCTGAATGTTTTCAAAATATTCATTAATAATCCGAGAAATTACTGTACTGAACATATTTGAAATTCAGCTGTAAAACATCTCTGCCTTTTCATAGTTAATGCGATAAAGACATCTTTGAAGAATAATCAGTCACTCAATTAAGTATGACCCGTATCTCATAAAACCATATTTGCCATCTGTAATAAAGTTGTACTTTTTACTTTGTTCCCTCACTGAATAATTTTTAAGTGTTTACATGGTATCCTGACCACCCCTGCAGAATACAATGGCTTATTGCTGCCTCTGCCTAATCACACTCACTGTACCCACATTTTCTAGTCCTTTCAGGTGTTAATGCCGACCTACATTTATCAGTGGAGGCATCACTCATTTTGATTCTTCCTTCCTTCAAAATTCAAGACTTGAGGCTAGCCAAAGCCCACTCCTTCCAATTCTGTCTTGCTCGAGAGCTTCTAATCTTTGACAAATCAGTGGTAGGGGATTTGTTTGGGGTGGAATTCCTCTTCTGTTCCACTTGAGGACCTCTTGCCTGCAGTGTGAGGCTCTGCTCAGCTTTGCACTGTAAAGTGTAGAGGCTAGAGAATAGTTTGCAGTGAGTAACTTCTTAGGTGAAGTATGCTTCTGATGTTTTTTGGCAGATTTTCTGTGTTTAGCAATCCCTATGTGCTATGCTATAATCAAAATTATTTGCTAATTAAGACCCATGAATACCTCTTGACACCCCACGAGCCCATGGGTAGTTTTACTGGGGCAGCAAGAAGCCAAATTCAGAACCGTAATGGGATTAATGAGTGCAAAGATGATCTCACCTGGATGGAGGTAACTTTTGGAGTAAGCACCTCTGAAGCATCATTCTGTCTCATGTTGGGTATTGAGATAAGCTCCCAAAGTTAGAAACTCTGGTAGTGCCTTATCTGTGGCCGTGTGGACACACTCTGTGGACACTCCCCAGTATGCAGAAGCGAGACAAGTGTGTTTCAGCCAGCCCCTGGTCTGGGCAGCAGCAGGGCCAGGCCCATCAGGAGTCAGGAAACCTTTCTCCTGTGCAATTACTCAGAAAGCTGCTGCCTTCACATATGTGAGAAAGAACCAGGTGCTCAGAGCTATTCAGATTTAAGATAAACTGCTTTCTAGAATAAGCCTTCTCTTCATTGGGAACTCATGTCAGCTATTGAAATTGAACTCTTAACTGAGACACTTCAGGCTAGTTGCCTAAATTTTGGTGGAATATATCCAGGCTCTAACACATACACTAATTCTTCTGGGTAGCTGCACACACAGCAAAATTCATTATTTCCATGAAAGCACTTGCTAGTCAGTCTTTGCCATACCATATCTGCTGGCAGCACAGACGGAAGTGTGTGTTTATAATAACAAGACAGCAGAAAATTCAAACAGTGCTTTGAATAATGCATTTTGCAGTACTTGCTCAGGCTTGTTAAGCCCAAAGTTGCACTTTTTTGTGAGGTCTCTACCACTGTTTCTTAATGGGAATTATCTCAAAGGATAAATTAATTTCTTTTACATATTATTAACCATGCATGTATCTATAAACCTCATTGCCACTTGCATTGTTCTGTCAATATATATTCTTCTAATCTTAGCCTCACAGTTCTGTGACTGGACTTTATCCTGACTTGGCACTCCAGACATTTCTAGCCTCATTTCTCCAAAAAGATAACACTACTTGCATCCTGTACTGGGACTTAAAGATTTTTCCTGTTCAGCTAGTGATCAGATACTCTAGTAAAGCCAAGTAATTCATATGGACATGAACCTAGTTAGGACTGATAGCCTCATTGTTACTTAAATTCAGTGGAGGTAACTTCATGGTAGCCACAGAATTGTTCAAACCAGTGTCTATAAGGTACTGTGAACAATCAAAAATTTTGCTACCAGCAAAAGCCACAACTGACCACACCAAATATGCAGCAGCTTGACTCTTGCACATGTACAGAAATTACTGTAATTGTATGAGTGTACATAACTCACCTCAGCATATCCTGCTAAGAGCTGACTTCAGGATTCTTTGTTTGAACTTTGAAAACCTTTCACAGTGTTACTCCTACCTCCTCATCCAAATGCTTAAGTCCCTGTACATTTAAATATCAAATCTTATTTCTTATTCTCAACTAGTAAATCTTATCTCTTTCTAAAGCCCTCTTGAAATATTAGTGTTATTGGGCATGTTCTGTCATAAGTATTACTTTGTGGATTACATTGCCAAAATACATTTGTGATCTGTCTGAGCTTAGTCATTTTAAATCCATCCATTAATACACATCTGCTCACAGCTGAGTAAAATTCTCTACTGGAACTGTAAAAGATAAATTTCTTAACTAGTCATTTTGGTAGGTGTTTTCTGTGTGTGCTTTTTGTGTTATTTACTCCTAGACACTGGATCCTGTGACTCCCAGATCCCGGATCCCATCCCTGACTGGGATGAGACACTTTCTCTTGGCTTCTCTAGAGCTCAGGGGAGTGGCTTTGGTGGGTCAGATTTTCACCCATAGGGCCAGTTTTGAAAACTGTCTAGTATCTGAAGGGATCACATGGCCTATACTGGTGCATCTGTCCTGGCACAAAGCTGCAGTCTGGTCAAATCCATTCTTGGGTTTGCAGAGGGGAGGTGAAGACACCATCAGCAGTACCATCAGAAGGTTTCTTCTGTCAGCCTTCTTGCTTTATCAGCCCAGGCAACTGGGTTGAACCCTTCCACGGATGTCTGGGAAACACAACCAAGTCATTGCTGTTGAGGGCATGATGAACAAGAAATTATTTTGTACCAGTATTTTGTTACTGGTAGTAACAGTCTGTGTTGACATTTTTGCCTTGCTGCACCTCTTAGATAATGTGACTGAGTTTATCCCTCACTAAAATACCTTCATTAGAAACAGTACAAAGTTATTTCACATTTCCAGTGGAGAGACAATTTCAGATGAGACAACAATAGAATTTAATTTGGTTTCTGTATACAACAAACCTTTAAATTTTGGTATCGCACCTGTTCCTGCAGCCTTTGAATGGTTAGAAACATGTTTCAGAATTAGATCTGATTTGCTTGAACGGCACCAGGAGAAGAAACTCCCGTTTGCCAGATCAACCAGTCATCCAAATTAGGTATCTGGAAATTAACTGAGAGCATCACACAGTTGGATTTATTTATCTTGTATACTTTGACATTGCTTCTGGAGACTTCTCAAACGAGAAAATTATGTGCTTGCAGCAAGCAACCACAAGGAGTCTGAGCACGATGGAATCAAGGTTCATCTTCCACCTCAGATGGGTTCAGCTAGAAAGGCTGTACTACACCTCCTGGGGTACCAGCCCCCAGCCATCCTCTGCACACCTTTCTGAGTGAATTCAGCAGTCTGCTTGTGGCTCTCATGTTTTAGTTCAAAACCTGGGGCTGAGGGAGTAGTCACAGACTTCTTGTATATAGCAGTGACCAGTGGCTCCAGGCCTATATCCTGAGATGACAACATGGGTCCCGGAGGGATCCTGTACCCTTCTTTCCACATAGAAATAATTCACACAGGACACTGCTAATTTTCAAAAGGCCTTACATATTCAGTGACTGCTGCCCAGGTGACTGAGGTGTTGGAGAGGGAAAGTCCAAGTCTGAATGAAGGCTGGCATGCATGCAGACTTAAAGAATAAAACATCTTTCTATGAGTGGGAGAAGGTAAACTTCCCAGGAGATGAAATATTCTGGGACACCTTTGTGAGCAAGTCAGCAGGCTGACTGCCAGTGGGAAACATCATTTTTTGAGACATGGAGCACTGTTTGGTGGCACTTCTCATGGACATGTCAGTAAGATGTCTGTCCCCAAGAGGTGTACATCAGTTCCACCTTGACAGGAACCAGGACCCCAGATTGTGCCTGCACCTGCAAAAGCACCCAACAGACCCTTCCCAGACCTTCCTGCAGGTGCCAAATCCCCAGCATCAAGATGAAACTAGGGGTTTTCTCAGTATCATGGCACAGCCCCTACATGGCTGGTTCCCACCAAGTCTTTCCCCCACTGGATGAGAAGAATGATCACCCTTAGAAGACTCACTCTCCGTGTCTCATATTTTTGCAACAGAATTTGTATCAGGCAGGGGAAGGGAATCAGTGGGAAACCAGGCCCCATGGACACCGTTTCCACATGGTGCCTCCAGTATGTCTCCATCTCTGTGACATAATCATTCCTTGACTTTGTATTAACTCTAGGGCACAGTGGCCTGTCCTCTTGTCTACAGGTAGCGATGCTGAGTCCTTTCTAAAACTGCATGTAGCACTTACCTCCCCTTCACTGTACCTCTCCAAGCTGCTGGTCCACCTGGTGCCCTTAGTGGCTAAGAGAAAACAGCTTGGTTTTGTCCCCTCTGTTTTGCAAGTAATATTATTCCCCAAGCCTCTATACATATAAGAGTTGCTATGTGCATTTGGCTTGGACCTGTGAGCTACTTCCCCAGCCACTAATAAAGAGCAGTGTCTCTTGACTTTCCTTCTTGAAGAAAAATTCCTCAACTGATCCTGCTCCTAAAGCAGGATGGTCTGTGCTACACTATGCTACAGCTGGCAGCTCCAAGCCCCAGATTCCAAGCCCTAGTGAGAGGTGCCACTCTTGCCTTCATGCTGTCCTGCATCTTGAGCAACACACACTGACCTGCTCGAGGAGAGAAAACTGTCCCCCGATCCTGGGATGGATGACACACTGCTATGGGTGCAGTAACAAAAACGCGGCTGCAGCAGCTGCTACTGCTCCACCTTCCACCCTGAACAGTGTGGGGAGCTGTGTGATAAAAGGTGTTTATCACTTCTAGACTTGTACAGTCAGCTGAGGACCCATCAACCCTGACTCCCCCACTCCAGCTTCATCCTTGCCTGCAGAAAGTCACTATGTGATCTGTGATGACAAGCAAAACTGGCCTCACCTTTCACGAAAACCTTCCTCCCCCTCCAAAAATGAAGTGGCATATGTCTCATAAACCTGCCTCGGGTGGGAGATGTCTGTCAGGGCATAAAGGCAAGAGGAATACATTCAGGCACAGATGTACACCATAGCAGATACAACTGCAGAAAAAAAGGGGAAAAAAGTTGGCTAGGGAACAAGTATTTTTAATAGTGTTCCCTTTAACAGAACCTTAAGAGAAGTAACACTTCATTTTACCTTTTCTATTAAAGCAAAAAGCTCACCAGTGTCGGTTGTGTGCAGGTGCTATGCACAGTGGGAAACAACTCAAACCAGCATGTGTTCTTTGAAATATTTCTTTTAAACAGACACTAAGTATTTTCAGCTTTTGGAGAATGTGCCTCAAAATAACAAGTAGATAAAATATCACCATGCTGTGCAAGGGAGGATATGTGCAGTTATCTGCTGTGATTTCATACTAATATTTAGCTATCATATAGCACTCTCTCTGGTGACCCCACTGTATAAACACTCAGTAATTAACCAGCACACTCCCTGCTATGCAACAGGTAGGTAATATTGCTCTTACCATCCCCGAGCTACACAGAAGGAATTTAGACAGAGAGATGACAAACCTTATCCAGACCCACTTGGGAAGTCTATGGCAAAGCAGAGAGTAGGATCAGTTCCTGCAAAATGTGTTCGCTTTCCCCCACTCTGCCTTTTATGTTACAGTCCAGAGACACGTAAGAGTTCAGTGCAGCCCTGAGCAGAGAGGAGTCCACCTGCAAAAACTCCTAAAGCTGTTTCACACCGCTGACAGTTTCTGGAGCAGACACGGCTCAGAGGGGAGCCGCGGGAGTGCTGTAAATCAGGACTGAGCCATATTGGCAGAGCTTTGTGGGAAAGCTTGCCTGGGGTCTGCCTGTAACTCGTTGTTTTTCTCAGCGCTTTTGATGCTTCTTTTTCTTTATGATGAAGCACTGCCCCCAGTCATCCTATACTCATCATTTGTTAATTTTCCAGTGTAATTATCACGTTTAGTGCAGTTGTGAAGGGGGCGCGAAAACAAACAGAACACGATCATTTAATTTACTGCGGAGGGCAGCTGCAGACTCCCCACTGCAGGAATGGCTTGTGAACCTCCCACAGCCTGTTGTGCCCCAGCCGTGACAGTGCTCCTCACCTGCCCTTCAGAAAGAAGCTCTGGTTCATCCCATTTGCATTTACTGCCATTAGAAGCAGCAAACGGAATGATGCAAAATGGTTCCAACAAAAAAACCCCCAACACCAAACCAACAGACCAAGCTCAACAATATTACACATGTAAGGATTAACTGCTCACACCTTGCACTTGATTTTGCTTCAGGCTTAAACTGATGAGGAAGCAGAGTTCATGGACCACTGAGATTATTTTCACCACAGGAAATTATGTGAAGGAAAAGGCAACCTTCGTAAGGAAATTGGTAAAATCTTGTTAAAACATCAATTTGCCTTAAGGATCCCATCTTTTTCTACAAGGATTTCAGTAAACTTGGAAAGGTCCTAAAAAGCACTGTCCATTTTTACCATTTTACCCCTGAAGGAATCAATAGATGCAATTGCAGGGACATTTAGACAAAAACAGCCTTAGAGAAAGCAATAGCATTTTGCTAGCACAATATTCACAAAGTTTTGGCTTGACTATTGAAAGAGACTGTTGGTTTCTTAATTTTTTTGCGTGGAAACTGCTTATGACCAGTGTTTTTCTTAGCCCAACACATTCTTATTCCCTAGTATAAAAGACATCAGCTTAAACTGCAGCAACATTGCCACCACTTCTAAAACAGGCTGGTGCAGTGCAGTCCTGACTATCAGAGCTCACATCTCTCACAAAAATCAAACCGCATGTTTTTCCAGGTGCTGCCATCTTGGAAACAAGACACATGGGGACCAAAAAATGTGTTTCAGGACTTAACCTGAGGCCTACAATTAGAATTTTTTATTGAACATAGTTATTGCAAACTTCTTTCAACTGAAGTGTACATTTGTCTAAACACCTTCAAACTCATATTTGCTCTGGCTGTTGAAGTAATGTATATTCTCAGAGTCAGTAGAAGAAAATAGTACCGTTTAACTGGCAATGTAATTTCTTGTAACTTGAAATGCCTTATTTCAAGCAGTACAATTTTGTAGAGATTGCACAGACATGCTGCAAATGTTTTAAATGTGCAGGGTAAAGTTTCTCCATGGAAGCATGCTGTGCTGGACACAAGCAACACAGCAAACACACCCCAGTTCAAATGCCTATTGATACATATGCATAGCATGAATCAGAGTTCCTGTGTAACTCAGGCAGACTGCTACAGGCCTATTTTCTTGTATCTTTAGCTGCCTTCAAATAAAGTTAAACCTGAAATCTAAACCATTTCTTTAGATGGAATTTTAAAGGCGCCTAAAGAAACTATGCAGACCATGTGCAAAACTCCCATCTTCCTTGAAAAAGAGATTTTGGTTCCTAGTTTTCCCTGAAAATGGAAACAGTGATAAATCTTCTTGCCTAACATTTGCCTGTCTGTTTTACATGTTCATATAACTCTTAACCCACCTTGACTGAGCCCTCCAGGTGTTAATCTGGTTTGAATAGCATAATACATACCAATCCAGACAGCACAATGCCAAGCTCCCAGCTGTTGTCTCACGGACCTCAGGGTTACAAGAGAACAGTCACTGACTCTGCAGAGCAACTCCTGGAACATCTCTCCATGTCAGATCAGAGCCTCGGCATGTGAGCTGGAAAAAGACTTCTGGCCTGTCCAAAGATGTTAGTGAGACTCAGTCCAGCCCAAATATCCATGTGGGGACTCCTTTTCCGTTAGATCATGACAGTTAAAACATGAAGTGCAGAAAGAGAATTAGGTGTTGGGAAATTTTGAGCGCTGTCTAGCTCCGGGCTTGACCAGAACAAAAAACACATAGAGAAGTGGTCGCAGCACCAAGCCTGAGAGAGTTCGAGAAGCATTTGGACAATGCTCACCGGCACATGGCGTGATTCTTGGGGATGGTGCTGTGCAGGGCCTGGAGCTGGATTCAATTATTCTTGTGACTCCCTTCCAGTTCAGCACATTCTGTGATTCTGTGATATATCATTAGTAATTTTCTGTATTACAACACTTTACAGATTAACACCATGAAAATTAATTAAATACCTGAAATTACAGCTCTTTCAAATGACAGTGTGTTGGTTCCTTTCTTGGATTTTTCTCTTAATCACCAGGATCTCTCAATGGACAGATCTTTACACATAAACTTCAATGTGTCTTTGACAGCATCTACTTTTCTTGCAGTCCTTGTCATTTCTAGTCTGTTTTGGAAATGCAGAGTGATATTAATATAATTTCAGGTATCATTTCAGGAGACTTCACTGCCAGGATATTTTTTTTTTTACTCCACCAGCCACTGATTTTCTGAAGGTTTCACTGTTTTCCTGGAGAGCACCCACTAGACTCTCTTGACAATGATAAAGGGCTCTGTATGTCAGTGTGTTCAGGATGAGTTCAGGGATAGCCCCAGCCACTGCTCATCCTGTGGTTTTAGCTGATTCTAGATAGCACATGAGTAACAATTGCTACTATTTCCAACCCAGCTGCATGAGGTAGAGCACAAGCTTTGTAACGATTTTGGTAGGAAGAATAAAAAGACACAGATATTTTCCGGGGTGGTGTTGGTACATCTGCATTTGTTACTCCAGTTATAGTGAAGAATTCCCCACCCTTTATTCATAGTTTCTGGTCAACACTAGCCAGATTGATCAATAAGGAGAAATCCCATTCCAGTGTAAGTAAGTAAGGCATAAACTGGAATAATGGCATAAGAAGTCTCCATCTCTATTCCACTCCTTTATCCTGAATACTTCTGCAATCACTTTCTCCATGAAGACACAAAACACTGGAAGTCAGAACAGGTATGAGTGGAAAGAGAAACATCCCAAGATTGGCAGCCAAGATGAAAAAGTTACTGACTTTGTAGTAAGCCCTACAAGTGCTTAAAGTGTCTTCACATGTCCTTCCCTGACTCTGCAGCCCTCAATCAAATGTAGTCTTTACTTTGCTAAAACACATGAATTTACTTCTCTGAGCCTTTACAGTTTCTCTCTATATCCTCAACTATGTCTCTGGCTTATCACAGAGATCGAGACTACTCACAAACCAAGGAGCCCAGAACAGCACTGAGTGTCTAATCCCATGGGAAAATCGCTTGCAGCGCTTTGAGAGGGAAAACTACCTCGCTGAGAACTCATAAAATGCCTCTGTCTGCATGGCTTACAAACCCAACTGCATCTTTGCTATGACAAGATATTACTAAGTTACATCTGATTTGTTACCTATTATCTTCCATAAATCTTTATAAACTCAAATGCTTCCAACTATTTCCCTCCTGATGATTATGCAGTTAGGATGTTTTTCTCCCTGAGATATATGTTTGTGTTGTTTTCTCAGTTGAACCTAATTGTGCTATTTCCTGCACATATTTCTAACCCTTAAAGTCCCCTTGGAGAAGAGTACATGTGAGGAAGACTGTGCAGTCACTGGGGCCAGAAAAACAGGAACCAGAAAAGAAATAAAGTTTCACAGTTCCCAGGTCCCATTTATTTCATATGCACAGTGCAGCTTGTAGTTAGAAATCAGCACCATGCAGGCAGGCAAAACACAAGTGATCCCTGAGAAAGAGGGACAGGAGAGCTGGTAATGCATTACCAATCTCCTTTTACAGATATATATATGTCTGTAAAAATTCTCATATCATGTAAATAATTAAATAAAATCAGGATCAGTTATAATCCCTGCAGACTTTCTTCCAACTCAGTATATTGCTGTTTACCACTAACATTTGTTTCCAATCTTTTATTCAGTTTTCGCTCCGCATAGTAAAGTTCATGTCCAAGTAAACATTCCGAAGTCTAATAAGAAAGAATTAATGGAGTGTTTTCATCAGTGGAATATTACATTGAAACTATTCAGGTACTGCAGTGATCTGCTTTAGGATTTTGATAACACATAGACACACACACGTTTCTCTCTTTTTGCACAATTCATGGGTCACTTAGATTGTATTATAGGCAAACTGGTGATTTGCTATTAAAAGTTTTTTTAAAAGATAGTCTGTTGCTATACCAAATAGTAATGATTTAAAGATTTTTTCTGGTAGCCAGGATCATTGCATCTTCTCATCCTCAAGATAAATCTTAATAATAACTAGATAAATACTGTAATTTATCAAATTTTTAAACATTTAATGGCTTGTATCTGAGACAATGAAAAACAATTACTCAAGTGTTCCTTATCACACAGGAGGTGTTTAGTGTAGGAGTTTTACTTGAGAAATTAATAATTATTCCTTTCTAGATTGCCAAAACACTTCAGAAGACCATTCCTGAGAAATACAGTTACTTTACGGAGTTAGAGAACTTGTTTCAGGAAACCTTAACATGTCTTAATGTCCTTTAGACTACAACTTTTGTTAACACACGCAAAAAATTGGTCACAAAGATCAAAATATTCTCTTATACTCTGGAGGCTTTGAGAAGAACCTAGGTTATTTTCAAGCTCTGCACTGAAATATTTATGACATTTGTAACTTGGGCCAGTTTCAGTTTGGAAAATAAGTGGAGTTCAAGAGCTCTGAATAAGTTTCATTCTGTGATTTTTGCAGTATTCCTAAGTTTACTGGGCTGAAACTCACACAGATCAAAACCAGGGAAAATGTTCCCATGAATTCTTGTGAAGACTGAATTTTTGGCAACTCTGCTGAAACCTAAAACAACCATGAGAGAGCTGCAATTGTCAAAAATTATTCATCAACATTTTCACTGTATATGAGTCTGTTTTATTTATATAAAATTTTCTATGTGTTAGGATGTATGAGCTGTTTGCCTGTAACTTATCATCAACAAATCTCTGGGCAAGCACCAGGATTTGAGTGTCTGTCTTCTTGTGGCCTGACTACAGAGGTGGTGATTTCCTACTGATCTCACTATACTGAGAGCTGTAAGCACTCCCCACCACCAACTGTGAGACCACTGGTCAAGAAAAATGCAGACATACTGGCTTGTTTGTGTCAAAACTGCCAAATCTGCAGTTCCCTCAAAATTTGTTGAAAGGCTTTAGGCATGTCTGCTGATCTGTGTCATCTGAATTACAAAATCCTGAGATGATCCTAATGTTTCCATGCCAGCCCAAATCAAACTAAATCAAGCTATACTAAGCCACCTGAATTTAATTCTATTATGCAAGAGAGGGGAAATTCCCAGCTATAATAGCAATAGGTGCTTTTCTTTGGAAAAATAGTTACAGAGGATCTGTATTCATAGCATAACCAGCAACAAGAGAGAAGGAAAGATAGAGAGAAAGAAAGAAAGAAAGAAAGAAAGAAAGAAAGAAAGAAAGAAAGAAATCAAAGGTAACATTTAAAGCAATGTGGTAAAAATAAATATATTATTATATTACATTAACCCCTGTTTCTACTATTTTGTCAAGGTGAAAAAGCCTCACAATAAGAGCAAACATGTGCCAAGTTTACGTGAAGGGGTTCGGTGTGCCGGGTAGATGAGCCTTTATTCATCTCAGTCCTCTTCTCTGTCTCTGTCTCTGTCTCTGACCTTCCCTTCAGCTCCTCACATCTAAGTTTCTTCACCCTCACCCAAAGAAAGAAAAATGTACAGATGGGTATCATAACTGTCCAAATAGTTCCTTTGTGAATATTTGGATTTCAGGAGTAAGAAACAAAGTTGAACTTGTTCAGCTTCCAAGGTTCTCAAGAGATACCTCTCTGACAGAGTTATAGTTGCCCCAAAAAAACCTTCCATACATTGTATTAATCAAAAGGGGAAAAATAATGGAATGGCAAAATCTCTTCAGAGCTTTTGCATATGAGAGATGATCCTGTTAGTGAGCTGGAGAACCAATCTCCAAGTCACCCCCTGGAGCATTCTTGACCTGGAATGCAAACTAGGAAGATTATGTGCAATAATAGTCAGGAGGAAAAAGCCAAGCCATTCCTGCAAAAGACCACCTATTACCATGATACAAATGTATATATAACATTGTGAATAAATAGCTAACTGGATGGTGTTGACAGCTTTGCTGTCTCTAACAGGAATGAATGCACATTTAGACACAAATTAGGAGCTGCTTTTGAAGTAGAAGGGCGTTCCTTTACAGTGCTCAGTGTAATGGATCAGTACCTGTGCAAGAATTGCAAATCCATGTTTCCATGAACAAATAACTGCTTCTATGAGCTTTTTAAGAATGTAAGAACAGAAGGAAAATTGTCTTGTGGGCTGCTCTTCTGCAAATTTCATACGCAAAGAAATTCTTTGAGTATAGGTCATCTGGTTTATTGGTAAACTAAGAAGCCTGGAGAGAGGAAGGGGACTGATACCACACGAGGTGCAGAAGAGTCTCTTTAACTGCAGAAACTCAAAGCAATATTATTCTGGATGTTTTCCTCTCCATTTCTCTGCTTAAGTTTCTTGTTCAGCCCACAGCCTGTTTGCCAATGCTGTTCCAGTGCAATGCATAATGCAGAAATATTGGAAATGGGAAGCAATTAGGGTTACTGTAACAGTAAGACTCCAGTGTTTAGAAAGCAGGACATTTCAAAGTCGGGTAAGGTGAAACCAGCAGTTTCTGTTTCTCAGTTTTTGTGTTTTGGAGCTGGCTGACCGCACTACAGGCAGACGGCGCAGTAACAGCACCTACGGGGAGCAGCGCTGCCATCTGGGCCCAATGGAGCTACGCTGATTTACCCCACCTGAGAATGCGAGCTGTAATCTTTCACAGGTGGATTTGGCCAGAATGAGAAGTAGCAAGATGAGGAAAAATGAAAAGCAATGGTAACAAAGTTACCACAGCCTCTTTTGCTTGTAATGAAAAATTGCTTTCAGACTTTTGCAGTTTCTTTTCATCTCCTTTTCTGTTTCCCCCCACTTTTTTTTCCATTGTCATTATCTTTTGCTCTGCTTGTGTTTTCTGACTGGGTTCTTAGTTCATTCCTGCTTGTGTGGTATTGATGCAACATTTTTGTGGCTGTTCAGCCTCCTGATGGACCTGGGTCATGGCTGCAGAGCCTGTCCCTCAGGCCACTCTGCCCCTTATTCTACTGAAAGAAAGCCATACCTTACAGCTGTCTTCCTCACATATGACGACCAGCCCTGTGGCACCATTACCTCCAAACTATCAACATTTAGCCAGTTGAAAGTAGGGAAATTTTCCAGTGGTCCAGCCAAGTAAATGCTTATGAGGACACAGAGCATACACAGCGCCTGTATGTATACACAGAGGAGATGATTAAAAAATTTCCTGTTACTGTAGTAGAGCTACTAAATGGAAATTAACAGAATGTGAGGAACATTATCATGGAAACGTCAGCAGGCAGAGTAGCCTGTGGGAAAACATCATAAGAAAAGGAAAAAAGAGATCCCCTTCACATTTGAAAATTTGGATGAAGTGCTAAGCTGCAGGGGTTGGTTCTTGAACTAAATGTCAGTGCTTTGAGGTCAGTGACCTTACCTCTACAGTACTTTATTGGTAGTGTGATAGATAATTTATAGCTTTAAAAAATGCTGGAAGGACATACTCTTTCATGGAACATATGGTTTGGATTTGTACTGTGTCCATTATTCTTATTTCTGACAATCTGTAACAAGTCTATATAAATTTGTTACTAAATTGCTATTTTCTAATAGATATACAAACTTGCCATTATTTGACGATATTATTGTCACAGGGGTACATATGTCAAGCCCAAAAGCTCCTATGAAATGTATGACTATGTGCCAGGATTTCATTTGACGTACAGACTTTAATTTTAAATGCAATCATATAAGCAATAAAGTTGCACTGTTTCAGCTTGAATTCCTTGTAATAATAGCCTTTTGTTTTTTTCCTTCTTTTAAATAAAATTGACACTGACAGCATATTGGCAAGGCTAAAACAATACTGTTATTACAAGCATTTAATCCCAATAAAAAGGAAATAATGTCTTTTTTTTAAATATTCCTTTGAAGCATTACTGCCTGATTACTTCATAATATCTTTATCTCTTAGTTATTCCTTGCCAAGACGGTGCTTCACTCCTCTGTCTGTGAAGAATGTCATTTTTTCCCCAGATAGAAACAGAATTTCTTTCAGTGGCTGTGAAATTCTTTCCTATTTCTGATACTCTTGCAAGGATCTCCAGCAGTGATTTATCATGGGACGTGGGTTTTAATTACTACCATAATTTGCTTTGACATTGCAACAATCTGTAAGCTTGTTTCCGTTGTTTGGCCAAATGTGATTGTTTGCATAAGCAATAACTTGCCATTTCCTTCATGCTGGCAACACTGAGTTCTGTGACCTGGAGAAATTAGTGCATCATCTGCTCCCATATAAGTCAATTGGGTTTTCCCTTCAACTTGTATGGGAAAAGAATAAGGTTCCAGGTAAGAAATTGCTGAATGAGCTTCTTTTTACACCTTTTTCTTTACAGAAAGCTAGTCCTTTCATGAGATTCAGGAAAAATCATATAAAAACTTTTGTTTCTTTCATTATACTATCCCAGCAGCCAAGGGTCACTGCAGAAATGTTATGTCTTCTAGAGACTGCCAAGGTTTGTCATTAAGCACGATCACTTGGGAATGTTCCAAACATTAATGCTTTTATATTTGAGAAAATGATATTTTCAGTCAAGCAATATGCAATTTTTGCCAAACCCAAGCAATGCAAATGCAACTTCTCTTTGGTCGTATTGGCGGGACCTGTATCACGTGGCAGGTGTTCTCCACAGCTTTAGTCCCCTGTGAGGTTGCTATGGGGCCCTTCTGGAACATTTTGAGATTCCCTCTTGACTTTGAGCCTGGGTTTCCTCCGCAGAACTAGCCAGGATTGTCTGGAAATGATGCACATCTGAGTCTTGTCCCAGCAGGAGAAACACTCCTGGATCCCACACTGTGGAGGAAGAATTTATCATTGCCTATTCCCGTTATTCTGCCTCTCTGTTCATTTTATGACAAACCATAACAAAACAACTAGCAAATGTTCAGTCTTGCCATTGTTTGTAGTGTATTTTTCAAACATTATTTTTCATTTTCACTTTTCAAAAATCAAGGTCTGTGACATGGCAACTCAGCTATTTTCATGCCACACATTAGCTCTAACTTCACCGGTGCAACAAACACATTGAAAACATAACCACTCATCCTACTGCCACTGGAGAGCAGCAATTCCCCGAGGCAAACAATGCAAACAAACAACAACAGCCGCAGTGACAACAAACAAACCCGGACACCCAGTGCCAGCCCCCTCTCGGCCTCAGGCGCCTTCCCCTCGGTGCAGTTCCACTCACGGCCGCCAGGGGCGCCGGTGGCTCCCGGCCGGGCAGGGCGGGTGCGGTGATTCCCCCGCGGCTGCAGGGGGCGCTGTGGCGCGAGCGCCGTCACTGCGCCACGGGGTAATGGCGGCCGCATGGGGATCCCATTCCGAGATGGGAAAGGACCTTCCTTTCCAAACTCGCAGTGGGCAGCCAGTGTCAGTGCCCCTCTGGATGGTGGGATCGGCTGTAGCAGGAACCTCAGAAGGAGCAAGCTGGAACAGCAGAGGCAAGCACACCCAGGGTGGTAAAAAAAGTGTAGGAAAAACCCCAAAGCCAGCCCAGGAGCCACGGGAGTCTGGGCCAACATGGGATGTGGGGTTGAAGTGTAGCAAGAAAAGCCCGAAGTAGTGGCAGAAAACAGTGGGGCTGGGCAGCGACAGCCGGGCTCGCACACACAGCCGGGAGACGCTCCCGCCGGAGGGGGCTGGGGGCCAGGTCCCGGGTTTTCCCCTGAGGCACCCAAGCAGATGGTGAGGGTTCCTTTCCAGTGAGATCGAGTGCTGAAAATGTCACAGTCCAATGGCTGCCTTTACGAGCAAAGGCTCGCCCACAGTAGGAGAAGCAGTAAAGGACAGAACTCCATGGTGGCAGCAAATTGTCCCTGCAGCAGCAGCCCGGCACCAAGACCATGACCACCTCACCTCCGATCCCGGGAGAGAAAGCAAGAGCTAAACCCATCCCCTCACCCCCCAGCTTAAATCTCGTGGTATTGCTGCATTTCCCAAGAGAAAAAAACCCCAGCTAAGAGACTGCAACGAGCTGCAACCTTTTCCCCCATCTTGGCCACATCTTTTGTCTCTCTTAAGAATCCATTGATCCCATCTCTTAGGCAACAAATGGGAGAAAATTCCCTGAGAGAAAGAAAAAAGAAAAAAAAAAAGAAAAATCCTAACCTCTGAGAGTCTGCTCCTACATTTGACAAGCCTGTATCTTCTATTAGTAGTAAAAATACTTTGCGCATATAAACTACATTTATTGCAAAGATCCCTGTTGCATTACAAAGGTTGAATTATCATCATCCTTGTTTTACAAATGGCCTGCCAGTGTCACAATGAAAACCATTATATCATTGTTTCTTAGCTAGATCTTTTTAATCACTAGTGGCCAGGGCTGAGCTCAAAATTAAGCTCCCATGACAAGTATCAAACTGGTATTTAACCCTCCTCATTGTCCCCTGGTGATGTTTCATGGAAGTAATAGCAATGAGCTTGAACACGTTGCTGAGTGCTGCATATTTGTAAGAGAACCTCCCTAAGACCAGTGAACACTCCATTCTGCCAGCAGTTTGAGCTGAGTAAAACAGGACTTATCTAGTTGGGCACCCCTTAGGAAGCTGTAAAACCAAACAGAAACACAGCTATAAACATAGGGTGATGTCAAGAGAGAAAAGATGAGTCCACAGCATTTATGGTTACAGAGCAGACAGTCCTTCCTTTAGGAAACAAACTGTTGGGGGTGAGTCTGTAAGTCTTTTCATTCTGCATGTGCACTGAAAGGTTTTGAGATCCTTTCGCAGAGACAAGACACAACAGTTGGTAAGAAACTGATCCTTCCAGTCAGGTCATAGAAGGCTAATCCGTGGCAAGAGAGCAAGGCAGTACAATTTGCAGCCTGGAAGGTGCTGGAGGAGCAGAAGAACAGAGCAAGAGTGAAGTACAGAGCAGAGTCAGTGTAAGTCCAGGGGTGAGTGAGATGTCCTTATTGCCTCCTCAGGCCTTCAGGTAGTAGCAGATGCTGGCTCAGCCTGCTTTTAGTCCGCAGGGTACACCTGCAAGTGGAGCCCCTTCTCCGTGCTGATGGGGACAATCCATTCCTATGTAACTCTCTGCTACACACACTTAACAGCAATATAATTTGGAATATATTTTTTCAGGGACTTTAACTTCACATGGGACTGGAACGGAAATCCCTGAAATAGATCTGACTGGAATTTTCGTCCATAAGGAATTGTTAGATAAACAAGTATGACTTTGGCTAGTACATAAGCTAGAGGACATCACAAACATGTTTCTATCCTTTAGGATCAAAGACTGACTAAACTAGGAAATTTCAGTCTTCAGGTAGCTTAACAGTTGAAGCTACAAGCAAAGAACAGGGTAGGCTGAGATTCCCAGATACCCAAGAGGTATGGCAAAAGACCTCCAGCATGAGAAAATTGAGGCAACCCCTCACCCCCCACAGAACCTCTCTCAAAGTGAGAAGTGGGAATTCCCTCCTAACCCCAATTTGTGGATCAGTATTGATCTGATGAGCAAGAAGTCGGAGTTCAGGCTGAGAAACTTCAATACCACCTTAAAGCATGTGTGCCCCTTCTGCATTCCCATTGCTGGCTGCAGTTGATCTCTCATACTTCAGGAGAAGGCAAAACATCTCCACGAGCTCTGAAAAGCATATAATTGCTGTTTAGATACTGAGGAGAAAAATCCCTTCCCCATGTATTTGCAGATTGTGAACTATCTTACACTGAGCTGGAAAAGGCTTGGATGAAATCCAAGCAAGACTGAGAAGTCCCAAAGTCAATGCAAAAGAAGGGGGTGAGTGTGGTTTCACACACTCAGCCTGTCACAGGCTAGCTAGTCTCCAAGAAGCTATGACAAAACATGTATTTTTCAAAGTCTGTAGTCCTGTGTTGATAGTGCAGCATTAACTTTGCCTGGACTACTTGTCAGCAATGATGGTGTTATTTTAATGTTACAGGGACAGTCATGGCAAAAGATAATGGAAAGAGGGTTGCCAATTACAAAAACCATTCTCTAATTTTGCTTTTTTCCACCTGCGTGCCCATGCTTGCCTTGTCCTATGAAGTTTCTTGTGAAACAGGACAGGCCTCTTTCTCTCTTCAGCAAAAACTTGGCAGTGCTACTATCAGCTTTACCAGAGCACAACAGAGCCATGTGGATGTTTATGGCAATAGCAGTGGTATTAAATACAAGAGAAAGTAGAGAAAAGATAGATTTTCGCTTCTGGACCTTGTTCAGTGCCGCTGTCAATACCCCCAGTTGGGCAAGTTGTCTGTCATTTGCACATGCTGAGCTACACCTTGGCACTGGTTAAATAGTTTTTAACTTTTCCTAATGATTCTACAAGCCTCTGAACAGAGGCTTGTATTTTTGAAATATTTGAAGTATTACCCAGGTTTTCCAGTTCACTTGGAATATAGAAGTAACCTCATCAAAAGTGGGTGGAACCTTGCAGTACTGATAAAGACATATTCCCCATCTTCCTTCCTCCAGATTCATACGTATTTTTTCACATGTATTTCTATTATAACAATAAAAAATATCTATTGAATATCCATACATTTCACCAGCATGCATGGTGGATGCCCCCTCTCTGGGTCAGCGCATGTAAGAGTTTTGTCTCCCATGGAATCTGTTCAATTCAGTTAAGTCTGAAGAATCACACATATGAATTCTAATAGGAACGTACAATTTATGTTTCTAAAAATATTAGTCTGAAGAGGAGTAACCAGTAAGTAAACACTGGGAATAATAGAAAAAATCCTATATTTTGTAAATTCAGCAGGATAAGAGGTATGAAATACATGCACGAAAGTTTTCGCCTTTGACTGTAAAAAATACATTGCAGTGTCTTGTGTGTGATGACAATTTCAGGCTATATGGCTGTTAGTTAATCTATTTTTCCACAGTTGTATGAACTGCCTAATAAGATGTTGATCCACTTATAAACCCAGACTCCAGTAATTTAAAATCCTCACACTTTATTTATGGTAGCGCAGCCTAGCAGTTCACTGTTTTAGCCCCAGAGGAGTCAGAGAACAGCTCTCACGGAAGGATACAAAACCCCAAACTAAATTCCTGCATTTGTATCCAGGTCGTGTATTTTTATTAAGTACCTGTACTTGCATGGGTGACCACCATCCTGCTGTGGGCAGCCCAGCAGAGAGCCCTGTTGCAGGGACACCACGCTGTCTGTGCTGTGGTTAGTCCTCAGAAGGCACTGTCAGCCATACCCAGCAGCTGGCAGGTGGGAAGCAGAGTGTCTGTGGATGAGTGAAGTAAATGCTGTGACGTGAGCAGAGAAACAATTTCCTTAAACTTACACAGCAAGTGGCTGTTTGAGTAGGGAGCAGAGGTAGGTCTTCTCTTACTCTGCCTCCCAACAAGCATCTCCTCCAAGTGTGTGTGCATTTCTCCTTTGTGGAACTCACTTCTTCCTGCTCAGCTTTGTTAAAGCTTTTCAGCCTGTTCTTACTTTAAATTCACCTAGCATCAACGTCCAGCATTTCTACTCCACTATGCCTTCATCTTCGAGGCATTCTGTTGCCTGCTTTACTGGCATTCTCCTGGGTATTCTGTATTTGCACCTCCTTTGGGTCCCCAGCAGCTGTTGGACTAGTGAAAAAAGGGAAATAAAATATTGGCCAAAAATGTAAGTAGGGAAAAGAATGACCAAAATACCTTGGAAATCTGGGTAGAATTATTTCATACACACAAAGGATCTTATTTTGATTTTTCTGTTTTAAACACATCTGGACTTTAGAAGGATGAGAGGTCTGAGTCCTCTGCAAAATCAAGTGAAGTTGCAAAACAGATCCAGATACCAGTGGCTGTGTGGCTCAAGGACTGATAGCTAGAAGCATTGAATTTACATTGAAGTCCTTCCTTGAAGCCTCTTTCTGCCTAGAAATTATCTAATGCCATTATTGCCTGTTGGCTCACAGGCATACTGTCTCTGGAGTGCAGGAAATAAAACCTGGTGATGTTTGTTCAAGTTTTGGAGAGTTGCTCACAGTCATTATTTCATGCCTTTTCAATAACTTCATTGGAGAGAACAAGTATGAAATGAAAGTCCTCTCATTCCTACAGACCAGAGTTGATTATAGCACTAAGTCAGCACTAGGATAACTGCTCTGTGTTGCCTGGACAAAAAAATGTAGCATAATGGGGTTTTTTTCTGTTCAGAGAGAAGTTTGCTTAGTTACTGTCTACAGCAGGTATGTGGAATGTGTGGCCCAGCCACGTTCAGACCAATAGACTTTGGCAAAGACAGTAAGTTGCCTGATTTATCTGCTACCTGCAATCAAATAAGCAAATAACAATATCCTTCTCCCTGTGAATCCTTGTGCAGGTTAGGGCTTTTAAGGAAATATGGGCTGACACAGCTGCCATGGGAAAAATGAAGGTCTGTCAAAAGTAGAAGATTTCATGAAACTATTTGGGCTTTCTTAAAACTTTTGTTAGGAATTAGAAATTTTTTCTAAGAATGCTAAAAGTGACTGGTTTGATATTTTCTGATTCAATCCTTTCTGACTTTTTTTTTTCCCAAATTAAAATTAGCCCAAAACTTTTAATGCTGTGAAACCCAAAACAGTTTCATTACCCAGAACTTCCCTCACCTCACAGATTTTTTTTAAATTTCAAAATGAAACCATATTTCAATATCCTAAGAGGCTCATGAGAATGAGTTTGTACTCTCTTCATTATTCTATCACATGTTTAAATTGTCTTATTTTTAAGCATTCATTCCTTCTTGTCTGTATTTTGCAAGAAGTGTAGTACTCAAGTGTTAATAGAAAAATACCTAGGAAACAAAAGTTGAAAGTCACATCACAAGTGTTTCTGGATGGAACAACCTTGATGTGATGGATGACAAATCTCAAACAAGGCATCCTATTTAACACTTGAGTTCATGTTCAATCTAGAGTGTAAAACAAAGTATTTAAAGAAATTAATGGGAAAAGATGAATTCACAAGAAGTTTTAGGTAATGGAATTTCCCTTTCTGTGTTTTTTCAGTCTGTTTTACTTTGTGTCTTATTTGCTTGGATCCATTAATGACATAATGTTCCATTCAAGTAAGCTATCCTATCTTTATCTTAGTATTTCTAAGGCACCTAGTACATCTCACATTGCTTCATTGCAAAGATGCCAAGAATTTACAGGATTAAAAGATTCAATCAGGTAATTACACAGATATTAAAAATCTTTACAGTTGTGTTGCATATATTTTTCTTAATCCTACCAGGTGTAGAAATCCTCACATTTCAAACCAGAAAATGACTCAAAGTGAGAAACATATATTTCACCGGATATTTAATACCTTAGCTGGTGACTTCTCAGTTGTCTGAAACATTTATGGTGGTTGACTGGTCTATGCAGAAACTTAAATGAGGAATGGGACTAAATGGGATGCCCTATTTATTCACCAGTTTTCTTCACTCATGTAACAGACTAAGAATCAGGTAACAGTGAAGAAAAGCATCACATTATCTTCTCCAAAACCGAGATGGTTTGAATTCAATTAACTTCTCACAGAAAGACACAGGCTGCTAAAGACATTTGTAAGTCGATGCAACCTCTAAAAGCTGAGCACCAATCCTGCCTTGATGCCTCAGCCCTTCTCCGGCCCAGCCTAGGTGACAGATGACCCACATGGCTGGCAGAGGAAGCAGAAAGCTCTTCAAGAATGCTAAGAGCTCCAAAAAGCATGGGGATGATTCCAAATTTCAGGGTCCTGAGAAATGTCTCCCTCTCTGAGAAAAGTAGGGTGTAGGGTACTGCACCTGGGGAGGAATAACCCCAAGTACCAGCACAGGCTGGGGGCTGACCCGCTAGAGAGCAGCTCTGCAGAGAAGGATCTGGGAGCCTTGGTGCATGAAAGGTTGACCATGAGCCCGTAGTGCCCTTGTGGCCAGTGGTACCCTGGAGAGCTGTGTCCAGCTCTGGGCTCCTCAGTACAAGAAAGACAAGGAGCTACTGGAGAGGGGCAGCAGAGGGGCACAAAGATGATGAGGGGTCTGGAGCATCTTTTATGAGGAGAGACTGTAGGAGCTGGGCCTGTTTTGTCTGGAGAAGAGAAGACTGAGGGGATCTCATCAACATCTATAAATACCTCAAAGGCAGGTGCCAAGATGATGGTGCCACACTCTTTTCTGTGGTGCCCAGGGACAGGACAAGGAGCAGTGGTCATAAACTAAAGTACAAGAAGTTTCATCTTAACATGAGGAAGAACTTCTTTACATTGAGGGTGGCAGAGCACTGGAACAGGCTGCCCAGGGAGATTGTGGACTATCCCTCTCTGGAGACATTCAAAACCCACATGAACACACTCCAGTGTAAACTAATCTAGATGACCCTGCCTTGGTGGGGAGACTGGGCTGGATCCAGAGGTCTCTTCCAACCGTAACAATTCAGTGATTTTGTGATGACAAAGATGATATTTAGATAACTAAGCACAGCCAGCCCCACCCTTATGCCTCTGCAAATCATTGTTAGTACCTTGTGCTTTGTTATATCTCAGTGCTATCCCATCACCCCACATACACCAGTACTCTGATCCCCACAACCCGCTCTTCTGCTGGTGCATTTTGCCAAAATTCTCCCTCCCTTCAAAGAGATCTGGAGTGACAGCAAACAACTTGGCAGTATCAGATAACCCAAAGACAGGAGCCACTTGGTGTTCTGAAGTTGTGTCATGTGTATATACAAATTACCTTGAGGCTGCTTTGTTGTTTCTACCAAACCCGGTCAGTGTGCCAGATCACTGTTTCGAGTCAAGCTGATAAATGCACAGTTAGAGCACTCTTCCAAATGTTTTCAGGAGATCCTGGTTAGACAGTGCCCAGGCAATGGAGAGAAAGTGTTCCTATGCAACTCCACCTGGCTGGGCTTCCTATGCAGTCCTCCAACTCACCTTTTTCTATTTGACATGTTCCTGTATCCATCTCTAAGGGAGTATTTACACAGGGGATTGCAAAACAGTGAGAACCATTCCAAACTGTATGTCCAAAATTTTGCATGCCATACCTTGTGCTTTGAAAAATAGCCACTGATCCTGTGCTTGCTGTATAGGTGGCCAAGTTTCAGGTACCAAGGGTTCTGTTTGCAGCAAAGTGGTTTCATGTATGTTTCCACAGATAGCATCCAGAATTGAAGGAGGATGATACAGTTGATGCTGAGACCAAAGCTGTCCTGACTGGCCTGTCAACCTGCCCAGGCACAGTTTCCTCAGCAAGACTGAGTCTTAGTATGTGGCCTCTTCCCACAAAAGTGTATTTTCACTAAGCTGTGTGCTTTGATTAGAAATTTTTTACCCTGAGGATGGTGAGGCACTGGCACAAATTTCTCAGAGAAGCTGTGGATGCCCCTCCCTGGCAGTGTTCAAGGCTTTGTTGGATGGAGCTTTGAACAGCCTGGTGTACTGGAAGGTGTCCCTGCCCATGGCAGGGGAGTTGGAACCAGACGATCTTTAAAGTCCCTTACAACCCAAACCATTCTATGATTCTATTCTGTGAAGGAAAAAACAGCAGCCTCAGTTGGGCCACGTGAGACACATACCACCCTGAAATAACCCAGGCCCCGACTCACAGACTGTGAAAGCCAGAGGAGAAATCCCAGCAGGGTTTTCTCCCAGGCTCTCTCAGTCTCATTAAGTGCATGCAGTTGCACAGGTGTTCTGAAAACATCCAAATAACAATGCACCATCTTTCTGCTTCTTTTCAGACTTTAAACAGGTATAACAGATTTTGCACTTTCCCATTTGTTTTACTTTTTCTTCCTTTCAGATTAAGTCTCAATCAATACAAGGGAGGGAAAAGATGGCACTCGGGTTCATTCCTGTTTTTAAATAAACCAGACTGGTGAGGTTTCTGTGGCTGATGGACAAGCACTTGTTTGATCTTAGAATTGCCAGGGTTGGAAGAGACCTTTAAGATCATCAAGTCCAATTGTCAACCCAGAAAACATTGCCCACATCCAGACATCTGGTACACCCTACCACCCCGAGCAGCACAGTCCTGCCCACAGCACTTCTCAGCAGCAGTCACTGCTTTAGATAGCCTTGAACCACGCCCCAGCAATGTCCAGGACAGAAATGGACTGAACAGGTCAAAAGCAACTCAAGGGTGAATGTAAATAATTAAATTATTCATGTCACTGTGAGTCTGTATCCTGGTCCATCTTTATTTATCACAATAGATGCTCTTGCTACCCTGTGTTGTGCTTAATCTGCACTCTCACATTGAAGCGGGTTTTTAAAGCTGTGGACATATCTCCACTGGTGCTGTGGCTCCCATGCAGGCTGCCAGGTGGGACCTAGAGACCCCTCGTTCCAGCCCCAGCCATCTCCATGCTCCCCACAGCAGACAATACTATCCAGCCGCTGCTGTGTGCCTTGCCACTGCATCCCGTGCCCGTCCAGGTCATTGCCCTTCCAAGATCACAAGTGGCATTATTTTACTTCTCTTAGACTTTGTGGGCCTGTTGTGAAACAACAGAGTCAAGCTGAGACACCACCTGAAGGAATTTGGACTATTTCTGCTGTGTATTTGGGCACAGAGATTTTATTTGCCTGTAATAAGAAACATTACCTTCTCCTCCCCCCAATAAAATGATTCCTCTAATATTTAAGTTTCAAGACCATACACTGTGTTTATAACCCCTCGGGCCCTGAAGTAAAATAAGATTGAGTTTCCCTCAGGTAAGTACTTCCAGACACTTTATCTGCTATATCATTACAACTATACCCTATTTGTTACTGTACTGTGTAACACAATACTTGCATTATATTCCACATGAAAAGCTGTTTCTGCAGCATCTTGTCATCATTTCACGAACGCAGCTTTGAAGCCGTTTTGAATTCTGAATTCAGTGCATAACAGCGAAGGCTCAAGTGCACAACACCGTATTATTTACTCAGATGGGGTTAATTGCTGAATAAAAGAATGGTTCCTTTCAGTTTACCTTTTTACAATCTCACTCACACTGGATATGGAAGACAGGTAAGTCTGTGATAAATATCAAACTTTCTAATCAGAAACGAGCCCAGTCGTATTTGAAATCTTGAACTCAATCCAGAATCAGGAAATGCAGCCACTTGTGTTACTGTTGCTGAAAGAAGAAAATGACCTTTTTATTGTAGCTTACATTCACTATTGTACTTGTGAACCATGGGGAATGAAGCAGAAGAAATGCAAGGGCTTAAGGAGACCTTCTTTTAACAAGAAAACTGAAATTGGGTGCAATAAAAATATATAGCCAATATAAAGGCTGTGATTCTCCAGGGGAAATCTATGACTTTGACACGGATTCACTCCTAACAAATTATTTCTGCTCCCTAGCTACCATTAACATTTGCTTTCAGGCACCCATTGCTTTAAATTTTATTTGCTTTTGCCTCATCTGGGTTCATTTAAATGTAGAAAAATTAATAATCTACACCTCTAACAGGAATATAAAAAGTGAAATGATGCTATAAATTATTAAGTGGAGATTGACTTTCAGCAAACTTTTTTTTATTTCTCAGTGATGTTCCAGGGCAAATGCCTGCAGGATTATTTCACAATGACTCTCTGCTGATGACTAAGTTACAGCTGAACTGGGATCCTGGACCAGCATCAGTAACAGAGTGCCATAACTCAGTGGTGTGCTTTTGGTAGGCAATGTTGGACCAGAAGAGATGAGAATCATAAAATTATACATAATTTTTTTGTGATGTGGAATTCAGATGGAATTTATACTTTACCTAAACTAAGTTTTTTACACAATCAGTTTATTGTGATGCCCTCCTGTGTCAATACTGCAGCAGGGGCTAGACTTGCCAAGCAGTCATAATAATGTGTAGGCATTTAAATTAAATGGATGGATTTTTAAACAGTTTTAAACTTTTTCAAATGTTTTAGAAATACTGAGAGCCTTACACATTCCCTAGGGCTGTCTGATCCTTTTTTTTTTTTTTTTTTTTAAATCAGTTAACTTAATTATCTAGAGAAATCAGAGCCTAGCTATGAGTGAAAGTTTAAGTTGATGGGTCAGGCAGTGGAAAGATGTGAGAGCTTTCTGTGCATTTTCACAAAGTCTCAGTATCTTGTAAAAGAGACAGCCTTGTCTTCTGATCCCTAGATCTCATTTTTCACTCTCTCTGATTTTGCGGATAAGATTTTTTTTCCTTTTCACTGTTTCTACTATAAAATTATCCAGAAGATACTTAATTTTAGATAAAGATTAAAAAAAAAAAATTAAAGGAAGTTCCTTAAGCTTGCATATTATTGAATGTGATACTGACTTTGACTGAAAGGGTAAACTCATACTGTTCTGGAATAAGGTCTTGTGGATTTTTTTCTCATCAGCTCACCAACTCTTATAAGTCACTGTGAACATTTTAGCACAAGTCTCAGTTGGAACAAATGCAGGCCTTACCTAGGTGTTTTCTTGGCTGTGATGTGCAAGGATCATCCAAGGCCAGCACTAGCAGTGCTAGTACCAGAAGATGGGAGGGTTGCTGAATAAATCCCACCGAAGCCTCTGCCACTAGTGCTGTGTGACTCCTCGGTGTCCACCTCAGCAATGGTGGTTATGCTGCGCCCCCTGAGTAATACTGTGTTCCCAAATCCCATTAATGGGTGGAGTGGAAGCTCTCCGAGAACAAGAGTCATTCTCAGAGTAGGAAGCAATTCTATAGTCCCACCTTGCTGCTGTGGAGATTTTAATTTTCCCTCTCCCTCTTTTTTTTTTTTTTTAATTCAAGAAGAGGGAAAATAAGAGCTTCTCAATGGAAAAAGAAGAGCAATGGCAAACAAGAAAATATCTAAACTGCAGCAGTCAGTCCTGTAGCAAGGTTGAACTTGAAATCTGGGAGAATAACCTCCATGTCACTATTTTAAATCACTTAGAGTAATAGAGGACAGAAGGGGACATAACTGGCCAGAAAAGCTGTTGTGAAAAGCATCCATGTCTCCAAATTAGCTCTGCAAACCTACTAATCTGTGTATGTCCCTAACTTGAGCACATGGCACAAACTGAAAAACACGTTTACTGAAATATAAAACTAGACCAGCAATCTGCCTCTCTTTTTCTATCTGAATGTCTGTTCAAAAATACCTGTTACAGAGAAATTTCCACTCATTTCCAACCAATATTTATATGCATACAGTGTACTCCTACTTGCTATTGCATGAACTGTGTCCTCCAACACAGTGTCTTTCCCTAATGTTCCTAAGATGTATTTTTATGGATTAGTTATGTCCTTTCTCATTCTTAGTTCTGCTGAGCTGAGGAGGCTGAACTGCCCACATGTCTTCTCACACAAGAAACATTTTCTCTTCCAGCCATCCCATCCCTCCTGGATGAAGAGGACTCACACACAGTCTTTCCAGGAAGCTTTGTCAGTAGCGTTGACCTTTCCCTCCCTCTACTGGCACCTCCTAAGATCAAATAAACCTGTTTCACATCTATCACGCTGAGGAATCACAGACACCCTGTAGCAGACCAGTACCCCCTGATCTTCCTTCTCTTCTGTTGTTTCATAGTAATGAACTAACATAAGAGAAAAATCTTGCATTTTTTACATAAAAGCATGGCTTTACCACAAGAACTGTTATTTTAACCTCATGCTCCTATTTCAGAGCTCCTCTGAGCTGATGATGCTTCCCAGTTTGATATCATCAGCAAATGCCACTAACATACTTATTTCCCTGTGTGTTAAAGCAATTCATGAAAACATTTTGTGAGATCAGTTCAGAAATATCTTTAATGTACTCTGTCAATAACATCTTCCAAGTCAATTTTAATACCACTGCCAATTACCATCCCTGTTGAAAGATTTTTTTGCGGTTTCAGCACAAAAATTGTGCACAATATATTTGTACAAATAAAAAGAAAAAAAAAGAATCTCTGTCCTAGTGATTTTGTAGTGGATAACAAGCATTTTGCAAGATTTTTCCTTGTTCCAAATATGCATTGTGTCACAGAAGAAGGTATCACCTTAAGTCTTGTTTGATCCACTTCATTATATCCATTTTGTACTCTATTCTATTTTTTGTTTCCCCCTGGGTTTTTTTGATTCTTCTTTTCAGGATTTTCTCTAAAACCTCACACACTGTTGAAACACACCTAAGAAACCTGGGTTTTCTAGAATCACCTTTCCTCCTTTTTCAAACTTCTTTCTCTCCATCTTGGAGGTGGACCTTTGCTGCTGGAAAGTTATCCCATGGAACTGCAGGATGGGGGTGTTGCACAACTCAATTTAAATCAGGAAACTCCTGACCTGAGCTTCCATCTAAGCTCAGAGCTCTGTGAGCATTTGTCCCTCCTTCCCTGACCATGCTGGATTCACTGTCAATGCAACTCTGCAGCTAACAAGAAGGGAAGAATGGCTGTTAACGTGCTGGTGTGGCATTTGGAAACATAGCATGCTGAATTCCTTTAGTCTAGCTCCAGTTGTGATTTAACAATGACTTTGTGATGACACAAGAAAGAGTTAACAGAACAAAAACCCAAGTTCTGCTTCAAGTATTTTTACAACTTTCTTTACGCACAGAGCTGTGGAGAAAAACATCTCAAGGGTTGCTCTTTTTTTCCATTAGGTTGTCTGCTTTTACAGGTGTCGAGTCGCTGTAAGATCTGAAAATCTCCATGCACGAAAATGTGATGGTGAGATGGTCTGGAACTGAAACACTCAACCTGCCTGACCCAATGCTTGCGGGTTTGTAACACAGTCACTTGCTAAACTGACAGTAACAGTCTGGAGTAGGAACGCCTAATACTATGAAAGCCAGAGATAAAGTTTTCTCCCTGGTAGCTGGTTCAACTGGTCCTGGAGCAGTGTATATGAATTCTCTTCCTCAGCCCTTGGGAAGGGGTCAAGTGGTCACTGCATCTACCCACCAATCAAGTGTTGAATTTCACTTGTAATCTCTGTAATAGAAGACAGATCAAACCAATTCTTTCCTTCCATTTTTTTTCCTGTAAGGATTTGCAAGATATCATTAAAATTGAATTACTTGTGTACCATTATTCTGCCAGAAAGCTGAATCAAAATGAATATTTGGAGTCAGAGTGAACGGAGCTGACATTTTTGGTGTTGAATCTTCTCATGGCCATCTGATTTCACGAGACTGCTGTCATGTTGGTAGCATTACTGGACAATTCAGGTATGAGGGGATGTCACAGGGCTTTTGACTGAGCCTGTTGCTCCAAGAATGGCCAGCTGTTGGCTCATCCCAGAGAGCTCAGGATTTTAATCACTCTTGAAAACCTCCAAGGATGGGGACTGTAGAATCTCTTTGGGTAAATTGCTCTCCTGCTTGATTTGCCACATGGGAAAAGGTTTCTCCTTTTACTCCATTGAAAACCCACTTTACTCAATTTCATTGTTGTCTTGTCCCTTCCAGGTTTCCTGAACTCTTTACTTTCAGAGCTCTTCCCATGAAATCCCATCTAACCATTTCCTGAATGAACCAAAGCCTGGTTTCCTACAACCCAGGATCTGTACCCAGCTATTCCCCCTCCCCACTCGCCTCAGGAGCTTCAAGTCCACTGACTCATGGGCACTAAAATAGCAGTAGTTGATACTGCTTTTCACATTGCCAACCATTTCTTCCTTGTAAATAGCAGATCAGGCTTTGTGTCATTCCTGATAGGTCCACTGAGTACCTCTGCCGAGAGGCGGTCCCTGAATCTGTCCAGAAACCTCTCTGACTGTAGCATCCCATATTATTGCTCTTCCAGAAAATGTCAGGAGATTGAAATACCCAATAAAACCCAGAGTCTCTGATCCAAGAACTTTCTTGAGTTGTTTACAGAAGGCTTTGGCCACTTTCTTACCATGTTCAGGTGGTCTGTAACACAATCCTACCAAAATGGCATCTTTACTCAGCTGTTTGACCCTGGCACACAAGCTCTCACTCAGTGTCCTGGCGTGACTGTATGATACTGTATTCCCTATTGTCTGCCCTATGCCAGACATAAATCCTGTGCCTTTCTGTACTTTCAAGAGAGAGGGGGGGAAGCCGGTGGAATTCCTTCAGCGCTGTGTTCAAAACCAGAGATAGCTCACTGGTTTCTTCTGCCTGGCTGCTCTGCTTCTGCAGCAGGGAAGAGAGTTACATTGCTTTTGCCTCTTAGCTCTCTTCTTGTTCATTAGCTAAAGCATGAAGCCCTGAGACTTTGGCTTCTTTTTCTTCTCTTCTGGACTGTTCAGCAGCACCAGAACATCATCTGGGAGGCCCTAAACTGCGGCCTGGAGGGGCCCACAAAGAATCCCAGCTCTGGAGAGGAGAAAGCCACACCCACAAAGGACTCTGAAATCTACCCAGGTTCTCTCCACAGTGAGAGGTTTTATTATTTAGCATTATTCTTTTTTCCATGCCTGCATGCACTTTACTTGTTAAATTAATAGTTTTTTTTCACTTTTCCTGCCAGTAATTTCTTCCTGAACCTGTGGGGGAGGAGCAGCTGAAACCTGCCTTCTTTGGAGAGGACGTTCCTTCCAGAGCATTTCCCTTAATTTGTGTCAAACCAGGACACTCAGCCCATCATCCATCCAGTACAAAAGCTCCATATATTAAGACTGTTCCTTAACACAGAGAACAAGCCACGCTCCTCTTCCCTGTCTCTCCTGAAGAACATGTTGTCATGAGAGCCTACCCCACCACATCTGAGTTATTCCAGTGATGCTGTAGCTTTGTAAATACATACAGAGTTCTACTTCTTCCTGCTTCTTTCCCAGGCTCTCTGCTTTGGTGTACCTATACACAAAAAACAGCTTTAGCCAATAGTGATGACAAAATGATAGAGTTTTCAATTCTCAGAGAAGTAAGGAGAGAGGACAGCAGAACTGCCACCTCAGACTTTCAGAGGGCAAACTCTGGCCTGTTTAGGAGACAGGTTGAGACAGTGTATATTTTTTTTCCTTATGCAAAGACATCCCTTTCTATGGAGGTCACAGAACTCATTGCATTACTGTCCTAAAATGCCAGGCATGCAGAATAAGGGCATGTACCACCACAGAGAAAGCACAAGGGAAAGGAAGGTGGACAAAGGTAAATAAGATCATGGTTATGCAAAATAATATTCCATTTCATTTTTTCTGATCTCAAAGAATACGTTAATCTATGAGGAGGAACCTGAACGAATGAAGAAGATGATGATAATATATGTCCTTCAAAGAACTAATAAAAATAATGTGAGTCTGTTGTCGGTTTTGCACCTCCCAAGATATCATTTCTGCTATTAGAATGTAGAACCTGTGCATATTTCTAACATCACTGAAGATAACCACAACATGGAGCAGATACTAGAGAATGTCCACAGATGACCAGGGGGATTTTAGTAAAGTGACTGATTTATAGTGTCAGACAACACAACATGGGCAGGCTGATGGAGTAAGACTTTCAATATTGTAGAAATGCTTGAGACATAAGTAGAATTATTCGCAATCTCAAATTAGAAATTTTGGGTCAATTGAACCTGATTTGTTACAATGGGGGAGTTGCTCAGTGTGACTTGTTTCTGTATCATCCTGCCCTCTACATTAGAAAAAAAATATTACCTGTTAGGTTTTTTTTATATTTTTCCTTATTTATGCTAAATCCTTCTGACCAAGAAACACCAAGAAGCCAAAGGTCGCTCAAGACTTTCTACAGTCTTTCGAGACAGAGTCCTCAGACAGACAGAACTGCTTTTCATGCAATTTATTGGCAGCGAAAAGGAATGGAAGAGAGGTGAAGAGATGGCCCGTAAAAAACGGTTGTTCTAGATTCCATCTGATCTGGAATTTCACATCTGGAAAGGTGGAAAGTCAAAAGGCTCAGTTTTGCCCTTTAGGTGTGGAAAAGTGAGTATGTTTTATAAATAACATGTTCTTCCACTTGAACATAAAATAATAGCATGCTGTACATGACATTCCTTCTCTGAATAGGTGAGAGTGATGTGGGGGCAGCAACATCTGAACTGAAGAGGGAGGTTAATCAAATTCTAACTCTTCTTACCTATCACAAAAACTGCAACTAGAGAGGTACAAATCAATCTGGACAGAATAACAGCCCTTTTCCAAAATGTACGCATGTCCATACTAGTGAATTAAATTAACTTCTGTTCATTTCTTGTTTCTTTTCATTTTATTTGTAGGGTCTTAAGATTTTGGGTTAATTTGGTTCAGATTTTTGAATAAATCCTTTCCCTTTTTTTTTTGACATTAGGTGTTCATTCTTCAGCCAGGCCAGAAGATGTAGTGACTGGGTTTTAGTGAAGTGATGTTGCTATTGCAGATTTTTTTGCAAGACAAAGATTTCAAGCTAACTAAAATGGTTTTTATGGCATTTTAACTTCCATTTGGTTTCCCTTTTAACAACTTGCAGAGAAGAAAACTTTATTGAAAGCCTAAGAGCCAAACCATTTTAATTATTACAAATCACAGTAAACACTGTTTGTACTTTCCAGCAATTCTCCAAAGAGCAAGACAATGCCAGGCATTTAACTCATTATTTTAATAATATGTGTAAGTGTAGAAGAAGAAAGTCTGCTAACATACAACTTGCATGTCACATAAAACTAAAAAGCACACATATAAAAAGGAACATGACTAAAGAAAATAAGTTTATAGAGTGAAGTCCTCTGGGAAGTAATAGCAGTGATACTAGCCAAGTTCTATGTGAATAACTGTAACCTCTAGGGTAGATATCCAAACAATTTCAGTGGTTTATTGAATATGACTATTGAATGCATTTTGGTTTGAGTTTTTTCAAAGACACAGATATCAGACAGATACACTTACCAGATAGAGATTTTTGACCTGCCCATTTTATGCTTTTTGAAGGTGGTTTGGTTTTGTTTAAATTGCTTTTCTATATCATTCCATAACATTCTATAACATTATGTTCTTCAAGGATTCCTGGTCCTAGTAGCTAAGGCAGAAAGGTACTGTTGGTGGCCCATCAGACAGTCTGGCAATACCAGGCAGCTCTGCTCAGCCCACTGTCTATTTTCTGACCCTGACTGGAGCTGGGAGTAATAGAGAACAAAATCAGTCCAACATACAGATGCAAGAGCCAACAGAACCAGATCTGATAGCTCCTCACATGCTCTCCCCCCCTGCTATTTAAAGCATGGACTTCTGTGAGTGAAACCTGCTACATAATCTCCCAGCCCTTGAACGGCTGGATGAGCTTATGGTAAACCAATTATATTCTGAAGGTCTCCCCTAGGAGTGTACTTAGCATACAAGGGATCCTTAATGACATAATTCAATGAACCAAAATCTCAGATTTTCTTGGGCCTTTGGTGTTATTCTGTCCTGTTGTCTTGAGACAACAATGTACACAGATTTCCTGATGGTGTTATTGGTGTGAATACCACTAGAATCAACTGATTCAATATGGGCTTACAACAATTAACAATAATACTTACAGGTTATTTTTAGCTGTACATATTGTGTAGATAGATTAAGTGCCCAATAAAAGGAGACTTTCTGCATCTTTTATAGCTCATTTGGGAGAAAGGAAGGCTCATCTTCTCCAGTCTGGTTCTGTAAAACAGACTGAGCTCTGAGCTTGTGGATGGTCATGCCTGGGAGAATGTGAGAGTCAATTTCTCATCAGACATGGCAGTTTGGCTACCCACGTGGATGTTTCAGCATCCCTGATGGTGCAGAAATAGAAAAATTATTCACCTGTGATTTCTATGGCCTTCTTCCAGCAGCGATTTACAGCATCTGATGTTGAGGCATATTTTAGCTATTCCTAATGGATATAAACAGCCCAAGCTTGAGTCATTATATATTCTTTTGGATGCATCAGCCTCAAATACATCTTAGCTGTCTTGAAAATTCGAAGTTACACTGCTTTTTAAAGTCTACAGTGTAAAAAAATCTTTTTGCAATGATTTATTTAAGGTTCTTGCCTCGATTCACATGGGTAAGTCACTGCATATTGTTGATGACTATCAGAGTGTCTGTTCAATAGGGTGAAGAAACGTGTGCATCTCAGAAATGAGGAAAAATGGATACATTTCCTTACAGTTAGGAGTTTGAAATTATATTCTTTTAGGCTCATGTGAAGAAATTTTCCAAAAATGCTACAACCAGTGTATCTTCTGCCTCTTTATTTCTTACATGCAATACACTGATGAAGGTGAGAAGAGAAATACTCCTGTTTTCTTCTTGATTCTGTTTGATCCCCTCTCTCCCTCTCCAGTAGGGCAGAAGAGATTGCTGAGGACACCAGGACATCTTCTGATGCAGCCTACACAGCAAGGACACAAAGGTGCTTCTAGTGCTATGTTGCAGAGAAGGTATTGCTGTCTCTATGACAGGCAGATTTCAGCTCAGAAAGCTGCAAGCTGGGTTAGTTTGGTCTCCAAATTCCACTGTTTGGAAAACTCCAGTTTGATGGAGAGGTTTGGCACAAAGCTGGGACTGCTCCTTTCCTATACTTACTGCCATGCAGGTGTGGGACAGACAAGGCACAAGGTGAGAAAGGATGATGGTAGCACCCAGAGTTGCCCAGGGGGGTGCTGCCAAGCAGGGGTCCTTATGGCATGGAGATCTTCCTCAAATGCATGCTGTGGCAGCTGTTACCATGCAGGACTCACAGTAAGTCAGGCACACCAGCTGTATGTCATGGAGCTGGAGGGAGGCCACGGTACTGTGCTGCAAACGGGTCAGGCATGGACTGACCACCAGGGAAAGAGGTGAGAGACAGAGGGATGAGTCTGTCCCAAAATCAGCTTCAAGATGTGCCTGTGAGCAGAGAAAGCACCCTCAGAAGCTCAAGCACTGTGCGGCAGATCACAACCCTCATCCACCATGCAACTCTTGCACCCTGAAATTGAGGTTAGGGGTCAAGAAAGGCTAAGCAAATGCCGAAGGAGCTCACTGTGAACTTCTGACCAGGGACCAGATTAACTTTCCTGCTACTTTATAATCAGCAGCTCTACACTGTACACACAGCAGGACCTGGAGTGGTCATGGTTTTCCACACACAGCCACACTGAATTCTTCTGCACAAGGTCCTCTGCCTGGTGCCTCAGTCAACTGCTGGCACCACATGGAAATTGGAGCCAGTTTGATATGTCTTCTAAGCAACTCGTTGCAGGAATCTGACTTCTGGTGTCATCCCAGGAATCCTGCTGGCCCTGGGGCCATCATCACCCACCTCGAGGGGGAAGGAGCAGGCTCTGCAGCCAAGCCTGCACACAGCACAGCATGGGCTCGCATCCCTCCAGCACAGCTCTATTGTGTTGCTTGTGTGGTGCTTTGCATGGTGTGAGGACAGTGCCACTGGCAGGCCTGAGAGCTCCTGTCTGCTTCATCACAAAACAGCATTTAGGGCCGGCTTCAGCTCCAAACTCGCATTTCCTCCATCTGCACTAAGTTGTAAGGGGGAAGCAGGTGCATTGGGGCGGGAACCCAGTCCCTGCAACCAGCTCTGGAGCTGAAGGAACACTGTGAACACACAACATTGCCTAGTCTGCAGGGGGACAAACCTGGAATCTCTGAATGAGCTTTAAATGGATTAGTTACAGCCCATCAAATTCTTGTGGGCATTTTATTATTCAGAATTAAAGTGACTTGATTTCAGCATAGCTTAATTCCACTCATAATGCAGTTAAGCTAAATCTGAAAGTGAAGGCTTTATTACTGATAAATCCTCTGGTAAATCCTCTCTGCATCTCTGGTTAATTTGGATTAACTTTCTGAAGAGACCTTCCCTGCCTGAACCCTGCTGGTGGTCAACTCAGTTATAGCATGTCACTCCTCTGTGCTAAGAGTCCCAGGAGAAAAACTTGTGCCGAGACAGAGTGCTCCTCACTGCAGGCTGAAGGAGCAGGAGAGGGTCAGCCACCAGAGACTACTCCCCATGCAAGTCAACACTTCAAACACTTCTCTCCAGAGCTTTATGGCCAGGTGCCTCCTTAGGCTGGTACCACATTGTCGCGATGCCAGGGCAGCAACATAGGAAGGGAGACTGCCTCCCTGGAACAGGAGATCCTGTCACTGCCACTGCTGGGAGAAACAACAAAGTCCCTACCCAAGGGGACCAAAACTGCCCTGGCAGCATCTGGTTTTCTCAGTTGAGAGAGGAAGGGAAGGAGGTGCACCCGTGTGTCTTCCTCTTAACCTTTTCAAGGTGAATGGCTTCAAGATGCTCTCTTGGCTAGGCTTCCCCACTTGCAGGGCTTCTTCTGCAGACTGCTACTTGCCAAATCCTTGCACAGGAGAGTTGATATTTCCTAAAGGTGGTGGGTCTGATGGTCAAGGTGACAACCTTGTGTATCCAAGTGTATCCAGGGCTCAGCAGCTGAGTGGTCATTCCTAGTTTAGGAATAACTTGTTAGGCTTCAGTCCCACAGATCTGCCACAGCCACTGGGCTTTTCTGCCTCTCTGGTGTGCATACATGTCTGTGCTTTCCAAAGTGACCAGAAAGGCTCTGGTTCTGCCTAAATCTGAACATTATTCTCTTCGTGAATATTTGTCTAAGATGTCTGGTTGTTAAAGCCAAATGAAGCCTTCACTTCCTCTACAAATATTTGTGCAATGACCTGTAACTACCGGCCAACATGCCTGCCAGCAGACATTAGATGACATCCCATTTTACAATTAACTATTATCATTTGATAACCTCTTGAGGTTAAGAATACAGATGTATGATCTCCAAGATTCCTAATGGGAATACTTCATATCAGAAGTATGTTTCCCTTGAGGATGACATCACCACAGGGACACATATTTCAAATATTTTGGCCATCATATTTTGAAAGCTTCTTTAGAAATACAAAAATGCTTTTTGAGCCCTGAAAGAGCTTTTCTATTAGTCTCAAGTAAACATACTACCATTTAACTCTTCAGAAAGCCTTGAGCAATAACAACACAATGTGTCACATGAAAAAAAATAAAGAATTGTAGTGTAGCTAAAAAAAGAATATGTTTGGTATATAGTGTTGGTATTACCTGAAAATTGTTCTTTGCTGGATACTACATCAGTTTTTTTGTAATGAGGCAGTTCAAATGGCGCCTGAGCAGGACGCTGACTACTTGGGGAGTTGAGTGCTAATTTCAAATCTAACAAATGGTCAGTGTGCACAGTATGCCATTAGCTAAACTGAAACCCTTAGCCTGAATCACTCCCACCTGTTGAGCTCTGGAGAAACTTGTAAGTAGTTCTAGTCTTACCTTAAGTTACACACAGGACTTTCACCAGTGCCTGGGTGCTGAAGCTGAATCACTGGCTATTAAATTCAGTAGAAAAAGGTTATGCATGTGTGTGTATGCATATACATATACACAAATATACACATGTATATGTTTGAGTGTATATATATGTATTTAATTTGGATATACAGTTACACGAATCATTTATTAATCATCTTGCTTTGGGGGTTCTTTTCATTCTTTTTTCTTTTAATGTCTTCTCCACTTCTACTTCTGACCTTCTTTATGTGTCTCGGATTATGCAATTTAGGAAAGCAGGCTATGAAATGAGCAACATTTACTATACTTTCAATTGCTGAAGGCTTCTTTCACTCATAAATATAAATAAAGTTCAATGTATTTAAGGATGTTATCCTACTGAGGAAAAGTACAGTGCATGGAGACAATGAAGATTATTTGAGGGAGTGAAATTGATTTAAGTAATGTACTTGGGGACCGGGAAAGGAAAATTCAGATTCCTAACCCTCCTTTTTGGCAGAAGAAGCAGGACCCAATTCAGTTTGGGCCTTCTTACAGTGACTATATTCCACCATCAAGGCCATTACCTATGAGATATGGCACTTACTCAATTTGGAATGGCACTTCTTAAAAGCACTTTAATTACCTGAAGTTTTTCTTGTCACTGATGAACAGTTCAATAACTGCTCTAAGATGTTTAATTACTTCCTATATCCATACTAGATTAATTACAAATAAGAGTTCATGAAACATTAGACCATCATTCAAAAGGTAACCATGAATGAATTAGTATTATCTTTATAAATCCTCATTTACTTATTTATTTGAGAACATGGCATGCAAAATCATCCAAATTACATTCCAGTGACAATATTTAAATTTAAAAATGAATATTTAAATCTTCATTTAATAAAATAAGACTGGTTTAGGTGTCAAACCTCGTAAATGTTTTTTGAAGGCAGCATCCTAGAATTGCTTCAGTTCTCAAAGACTTCAGAGAACTCCTAATAATTTGATAGACAATCCCTAAAGATTTGTTAAATAAGGATGACAATAGGAAGTAATCATTTAAAAAATTTATTATAAATGAAATCTTAGTGTAGAATTAACAATGATTGTCTTAGTGCTATAGTTTGAAAATGAATGGTGTATTTGAAAACATGGATAATTTATCTGAAGCTTTAAGGAGGAAAAAATACTCCGTTCTGCTTTTAACAAACTGTATTAATACCTATGTATATAGACATGTCTATTTATACTGTAATACATATTAATTAAATTAATTTTTAATAGAGTTGTTAAGGAAGGCTGTAGCTCACTTCCAACAGTTCAGACAGCCAACAGTTGGGATGCTTTGATAATGCACCTGGGGCAGCTGCCCCTCCTTCCACACGTGTCCAGAATCAGACTTAGCTCAACTGGAAGGCAGACTTTGAAAAAGCAAATTGCATCATGTTCACATGAAAACAAAATACCTGTTCTTCTAAAACATGACAGTCAAAAAGCCGTCAGCTAAACTTCCACTGAAAAATGGTCCATTCATTTTCCAGCTTATTGGAAAATCTGGGTATAGGCTTCATCTTAGTCTTTCTAGAATGGTTACAAAAAACCAGATGTGCTTTCTGGACTGAAAAGCTGAGACAGAGGAAAATATACATCTATCATATGGGATTTACATTTTATATTGCTGTAGAACTGTCCCCTTGGCTGTCTTTCTTGTCCTGCAAGATTACAATATTTTCTGTAGGGGTGACTGCCTGCTATTCTGATTTCTGTGAAACACCTCCCAAAATAAAGCATATAGAGAATGGAACAAACTCTCTGTTTTTTTTTCTCTCATGCTCCAGTCTCATTCTGTTTAGGCTTTTATATCAGTCTTAGCAATTAGGATTTCAGTACATCAGCCTGATTGCAGACAATTGTCCCAGACTGGGACAAAGGGAAGTAGAAGACCATTTGATCCTATTAGGCAACATGGCTCCTGCCTGCACCTTTCTATCGTGTTAAATATGATCACAACACCACTGTTAAGATTGTGTTAGATCTGTTACTCAGAAAAATACCATCACTACCCATAACTAACAAACAAGCAATTTGATGCAGAAATATTGTAATTATAAAATTTGCCTAAGATACAGAGACTGGGTTAGCATGACTACCACAAATCAATCTTTTTAATATGAACACCAGTGTAAGAAAACAAAAGAGAAAAAGAGACTGGCAGGAATTGAGCTTTCAGTTGATAGACACGTGAAAAGTGCATAAAATACGCATTTGCTGGCCTAACAGCCCACGAGAGAATGTTAGCCCAAGAAGAAATATTTGAAAAATACAGTGAGGCTCACAGAGTGACACCAAATTAAATAGATTTCATTTTTAGTTTTTGACATAACTAGACAATGGACTTCACAAATCACTAATACACACTGATTCTAACGTGACCTAAAAATTATAGAAACTTAGGAGAAGGAATAAAACCCCCTCAAATTCAGTTTAAAAGTACAGATGTCTTTGTTTTTTCACTGGCAACTTCAACACTATTGCCTTTGGACATTTTATTTTTATGAAACATCTGTCCAATTTGGATCTGTCATACCGCAACTGTGATTAGTTAGAGATGTTACAAAAAGTGAAATTACTTATGCAAGTCAAGTCTACAGAGTTAGTATATCATGAACACAAAGTAATGAACTTCCTGAAAACAACAATCTGAATTTCTCTGTTGCCTTTTACCCATGGACCCCAAACCACCTGAAAAGCATTATTTAATTACATATTGCTCAACCTAGAGACAGGATGTATACCAAAAATTCAGTAAGTCTCCTCTGAGATGGAAAACAGCACATATTCAGAAGAAAACCAATGCCGTAACTTAGGAATATGTGAAAAGTCTGTGAAAATTCAAGAGCACATAAGTAGGGACTCTTAAATTATTTCAAACTCTCTGGACTGAGGTATCTTGACTGAGGTATCATCCTTTACAACGAAGCTTTTTGGGTCGTAATCCATGATGTTTACAACCACTGGTGGTTAGTGGGGGTTTTTTCCCCCTAAAATATGGCAGTGGTAACCGTTCCATTTTAAATCTCTTTTATGAGAACTTTGAGATAAATTTTAGATCTGGACAAAAATTTTTTAAAAAATAGTTTACTCACCAAAAAACGAAGGACAACTGAAGCTGTTTGAAAGTTTGGAATGAATTCAGCAAATTGTTTCAGTTAAACAATGTGGGGGTGGAAAGTGGAATTCTGAAAATGTGAAACATTCTGTTCTGACATTATCAAAATTACAAAATTCCTCCTTTATTTTCTTCTTTCTAGTTAAAGCACTAGAAAAAGTGGGCAATACAACCAAAAAGGAAGAAAAGAGAGTGACACACCACAAGAAAAACCTGGAGTGTGTCACACTTGGAAGCTTTCCAGTCTGACTATTCCCAGTTTGTGCAAGAAAGTCTCCAAACAAGAATGAGCTTTACCACAGAGGATAAGGATACGTGCACATTCCACATATTTCTCCTGTGAGTTAGAGCAAAGATTCACCAATTGAAAGCTGGAAAATGCTATTAGTAAAGTCTACCAATTTGATCTCTTTGCTCATCTTACATAATGTGCTTGATGAAAAGCAATTTCGATGGCTTTTCATGAACTCTTTCTGACTGAACTATTTTTGCACAGGTCATCTTCTGCCTTTTAGTGGTTTAACATATTGATCAGGTAAAACTATCTGAATTTACCACTCCTGAATTTACCACTCATTTTAGATAGATGCTTCTCTTCAGCAGACTACTGTTGCCTGGAGCTGACAAGTGCAGGACAAAGTTGCCTTACCTACTCACAGGAGGACTGTGCCACAGCAGAAGAGACACTAGTGACTGAGGAACTGACTTTAAGCAATGAATTTCCCACTTGGCAAAGGTCTGAGATGTAACTTGCTTGAACTCTGGAATACCCCTTGAATATCGTACACGTTACTTAAAATGATGGCACTATGGCACATGTTGGACAAGTATTCACTTGAACTTGTACAAAGAACCACCAGAAAACAGCCTGCTTGATAACAGGCAGGGGCAGAGCCTTTACTCAAAAGCATGAGTGATGCTCAAATGTCTCATGTATCATTCCTTTTACTGTAGGAAGATGGCAGGGACGCAAAAGATTAGAAGACCTACAAAGATGCACATTTCAGGGATCTGCCAGAGGCTCTGACCCATTTCTTGATGGATATTTGAGCCTTTGCTCAGGGGCACATTGAGCAATCATCCCAACCTGTTGTTGCTCATGAAGTCTGGACAGATCAGGCAGCCTTCAACTAACTACTGGCAGAAATCCCAGCCTCAACTGTACTGGGGCTCTTTGGCTTCTCTCGCCCTCTAATAGCTCATTAAGTTCTCTTGCGAGGGAAGAACCTGGCATCCAGAGCTGCAGCTACTAAACTCCATCTACTGTCATCTGCATACAATTTGCTGTGTGGAGCTGAGGCACCACACTGTTGTGAAGGGAAAAAGTGATGTGGAGGAACAAAAACCATTCACTCATACACCATCCAAATCTTGTTTGTATATTTTCATAGGTTTGTTCACTTTTGCAGTGAGCAGAAAATGGGAGCGGATAAACCTTTGAATATGCATATGGCAAAATCACCTGTGATGCACCTGGCCACTGATGTGAATTTGGCTCAGCTTAGCAGTGACTATATATAGACTCATGTCAGTGAGCAACTTTTCTCAGCTGTGCTTGTTTAGCTGTTGATTTCTGGTTAGAAGGTCTTCTCAGGGCCCAGAAGTTGTTTTTCCAATATCAATGTGTGGGAAAATACAGTCCACTTACTTGAAGGCCTTTAACTACCAAGATAACAGAGAACAGGGTTTGAAATGACATGCAAAAGGAATGCTACACTGCTAACCAGGTAGAGTCAGAACACAATATGAAATAGACTAACTTGCTCAGATCTTGCCTTTGGCAGTTTTGGGTGTAAATGATCTCTTGCCCATAGAGTACAACTGCCCGTTTTCTTCCCTGCTTCTACAGAAGCTACCCAACCACCACTTGTTTCAGTGTGCTTTTCTTTACCTAGTNCCCAAAAACCCCTATAGTAGAATCTGTTATGGAGTGTATGAGGTTTTCCATCTCCTCTCCTTTGTCCCTCTCAAGTCTGCCAAATAATCTACTCACAAGAACACTGTCTCATCTGATTGATCCAGATTATCAAACATTACTACTTAGAGTATTTTAGGTAATCTGGCTGATTTGGACAGGCACAGGTTAACAAACATACTGAAGCAGCTCCAGCAGCAAATCCAATGGAGCAGTGGTATCTGTAGGAAGAGGGTGATGAGCAGGCAGAGTTGGACGGGGAAGCAAGCAGGAGGTGACGGTCCCTTCTGCCCACCAGACTGAGTTTCATTTGTGAGATCCATCCTCAGGAGCAGTAAAACTTCTTGGACTAGGAAAGATTTAGGGCTGTGAGCCAGAAGGAAAATTCTCAACCTTAGAAAACCTACTTTGGACAAATGCCACTAAGCAGCATCTCTTACAAGAACACGATATTAACAGCTTAGTCCTTATATAACTAAAAGAGATAAAATATGGGGAAAAGGAATTAAAAAGAATCTGAAATTAAAAAGCAATACCTGAATTTCACCATTATTTTTTATTCAAGTTAGAAAAGCAGGCCTGCTTTTTACTAAGAGAAAGTGTGTTTTTCCTTGACCTTTGTGGGAGACAGTCAGTAAAGCAAGGAAAAAAGAGAGAGAATTCACAGTCTTTGCCATTTCCAGAGCCCTGTTCTAACTCAATCGTTAAGCCAGAGCAGTAGTGTAATAACACCTAAACATGATCAGTTGTCTTTACTCCTTCTCTCTTAACATATGTTCGATTTTATAAAGTGCTGAGGAAGAGGAAATTGAGATTACACTACTTACAGATGTCCTGAGAATGCTGGAAATTGTTGATGGAATAAACTACAATGAGAGATCACCTTTCCTTCATTTCAATGCATGCAATCCTTAATTTGGCTGATACTGAGAAATGTTTTCTTCACGGGGCTTTCTGTCTCTTCCACTTTGGCAAGCAATGGAAGATGATATAAGAGAAACTGGTCCAAATTCAAACACATACAATCTCGACTTTAATTCATGTTTGAAAGGAGAAGTTTTTCAATTATATAAATAAACCACAACCTTTGTGAAATCTTTTCTATGGCTCCTTGACTATAGAGACCAATAAAAAAGGATACTTCTATCATGCATAACCTGTGAAAACTGTCCCTTTCTCATGAAAAAGGATTACAACTATGCTATTTTCATTCTTGACACATTTCTTTAGCTAAAACACAATGGCTTAATTTAATTTTCTTTTCAATGTGAAATTAGTGCTGATGAAAAATACCAGCTTACTAGCTTAGGAAACTGAAGCATGTTACTCATCCAGAGAGTGAGAAAACCACAGTAAACATAGTGTAGGGTACCACCAAAACCAATCAAAACTGGTGTAGATGGGAAAGCTATTTCAAGAAATAACTTGTTCCCCCCACAAGATATATACAATTCGTAGTCTCCCTGAGGACTTTGTCAATGGCAAAGTCAAAGCAAATATGACTCAGAGTATCTGAGCATAATCATTAGTTGATTTACATCAAACTATAGAAGGTACCTCAAAGTTTAGTCACTGTTGAATATGAACTGAGATATATTTTTGATGAGATATGCTAAGGTTTTAGCTGTATGTGTGCTTTTCTGCAGATCTCTCTTTTCTTCTGCAGTGGTAAATGGCTGTCTTCAAGATATCAAAGCACTTATGTTGATAATTAAATCTATGATAAATTTATCAGTACCACCAATAATGAGAAAAATGTCATTAATTGCATTGTTGAAAATGAGATATATGTTGACATACATACATTAGTATGGCACATGCAAATGCTTAGTCTTTGGTTAAGCTATGGGCTCATCTGTAACCCATGCCCACCTTGGCTCCAGTGGTGGAAGGAAATCACACTCTGAACTGTCCTCTTCACATCAGGGTCACCTGGGGTCAGCACAGGACCATGGTCCCAAAATACATCAGAAAGACCAGTTAATAATTAGTTATCACTTACCAATGGTCAGGAGCAAATGAGTGCAGAGGCAAAAAAAAAAAAAAAAGAGAGAAACCTAATTTGAACTTCTGCTCTTCTGTTAGCTGCCCTTCTTGCACCACTCATCTCTCTCTCAACCCCTTGGTGGTGGGTTAGTAACTAACTTAAGGCTTCCTTAAATTCCTTAAATGCAGCCTTGGATGTCTAGGTTCAGGATTTGTGAAAAAAGCTGGGGGATTTAAACTGTGGCTGGTGGATGTGAGCCTGAGTGCATCTCAGTGAACATAAATGAAAACTAAATCTGAGGGAAGCTAGGCCAGCCAAATGCACTCCTGGGATGAGGGGAGGCGGAAGAAGGTGTAAAATACACCAGCTCAGACTCCCTCCAGAATTGGAGAACTCAGATTCACATCTGAATTTGGCTCCCATTGCCTGACTCAGAAAGGCGAACTCTTTCCAAGTCTGGAGACACCGGTACATTCTGTGCAAAACCCTTACCGAGATACTGTTCAGCTGGTCTAGCCCACAAATTAACTCAGCCTGACATATCTTCTGTTTTCCTCTGGAGGCACAGGCTGCATTCAAAGAACCAGCACACAGCAGAAATGAGAACACCACCGTGTGCTGCTCTGCGACATGCTGCTGTGTGCTGGGCATGTGCATGGGCAGGACCCTGCATGGTGCCGTGGGCATTAATGCTGGGGCTGCATGCACCTTCTGTTTTCTTAGATGAAATAAAATGAGAGTGAAATAGTCTACTGTGGGGAAAATACATTGCAGAGAAGCCTCCAGGATCCTTGAAGCAAGATGTACTGTGAAAAGTACATGACAAAGTAGGGGCTGCTTGGCTTTTAGATGTGTTGTAGTCATGTGAGCTGCAAGGAGGAAACATCCATGAGTCAGGACCTGTCAAGCAAAAAGACAAAGCGAGTACCAATGCTGGCAGCCAGTGTGGAATTTTAAAGCCAGACTCAGATCTAGGAGAAGATGCTTTGTAGCAAAGTCTACCTACCCTACAGAAGGGCTAGGAGTTTCCTGCCTCCATGAAGACCACCACTGATCAGTGACTTAGACTGGGGACAAGCAGCGTGACACTCAAGAAAAAAAAAAGGGAAACCTCCTAGAAACCTCCTAGAAACCTTTCTCTAGAGCTGCACTGGAAAGTGGCAGAGAACTTCAGGGACTGCCACCTCCTTATCTTCTATAATCTCTGCAAAAGCAGTAGAGTAAACTATGTTTTCTTTAATTCACATGGAAATAAAGAGAGATGACTGGAACCCACTGCTTGGGGAGGATAGTAGCCACAGTTCAGTCAAAATGGTGTTATCATGGCTCTTCAGAGCTAAATTCCAGGAATTACACATCTGGGAAAATCTGGGGAAAACACTTTAATCTCTCCTCTACCACGAAAAATGTGGCTTAATTATGGAAAAGCTACAAAAGAAGATAAAATTGGGGACTTGTAAATTTTTTAAAAATCTGGCTTATTTCTAGTCACAACATTAGAAATGTCTTTTATCTGGACCACCAGATAAAAAATAATTATATTAGAAAAGAAGTACCTTGGAAATTGGATGCATGAAACTAGAATGCTGTTCTCCCTCATATATTAGCACTGTTAATGGATGACCTGAGATCCTAGAAGTGTTAATCAGGCACTCAGAGCTACTTTGAGTAGCTCTGCTACTCCATCCTCTGCTTTATGAGGAGCAGCCCCCAGGATCTCCCCACACCCAAGCTGCACATTGACACCACAGGATGCATGACTGCCGTGAGCCACCTGCACACGGGGCACAGGGGTGGCCGGGCACCGGAGCCCAGCAGTCCATGCTGCTGATGCCAAAGAAGGGCAGGGGCAAAAGCAGAGCAATAACTGTGCTGGTTTGGCCCAACGAGGGGAGGCAAGGTGGAAACACAACAAGGAGGTGAGCAGTGTCAGCAGCCTGAGGCTACATGAAGTGTCTGTGAGAGAGAGCAGCAGCCCCAGCACAGCTGTGTCCCAGAGACCGAATTTGTAATGACTCGGCAAAGCATATGCCAGAAAGCCTGCCTACCCCTGCAACCATAGAAGTTGTGAGTGGATGCTTGGGGCCAAATTAATCCCTGTTGGAAGCTCAGGAAAATCCAGGGGAGGTAGAGGCACAAAAAAATGTGGCCCTTTATTAGCATCATAGCTTGAAAGCCAATTTTTGTACATCAAGAAGTGGTAAGCAACCAAAATAATGTCTAAGCAAAAGAGGACTTTTCTTTCTAAGAACTTCTGACTCCAGTGTTATTCATCATTGTTTCCTGAAGTCCCATTTATTCTCTCAAATTGCTGGTGGGAAATCTATTAATTATCCCTCACTAGCAAAACAGAATAAATACCTGTGTAAAAAAGGGCTCTGCGATTTGGTCAGCTTCATGGATGCGGGCCAAGAGATTAGCACTAGATCCTGCAAGCAGGATCAGCCTGCTGCAAGCCCACACTGTGTGCAGGGAAAAGTTTTCAAGACATAGGAATTACACCTGAGAACTCTGCAGTGTAACATGATAGAGCAGGTAACATCTGCCAGGTTATGAGAAATGTTAAATACACAAACGTATGTTTGGGCAACCTCATGCAGACTTTTGTAGCTCGTAAAGAAGACACCTAAGAGGGTATGCTTTCAAGAGTTGAGGTTGATATTTTTCATTAGGGTGATTAATACTGGCTGGAAAGTGAGCAGTAATAGTGGTGAAAACCGGGAAAAGTAAACTTCAATAAAAGTCTCTGCAAAAAGGAGACGTTCCCACAAAATGTTTAGACCAAAGCCAATTTTCCTTCTAGAAAAAGCACTAGAAGAAAGCCACCAGCCCAAAAACTGACTAACTCAGTGTTTTGATTGCTGCCAGGCACTTTGAGGTGCAAATACACAGGTTTCCAGCTTAGAACCAGGCTGCAGGTGCAGGTCTGATGGCAGTTCAGCAAGAGTAATAAAAAAAAGCAAGTATCAGTGTGCAAACTGCAGCCACATAAGGACAATTATTCATGTGCTTTTCAAATGTTATACACAGTTCAGTTTAATCTATGTCATGACTGACCACATAGAGTTAAATCAAAACAGGCTGTTAGAGGAAACAAAGAGGAAATGAAACAATGGCACAGATATGTTCAAGCTGAAAATACCAAGTGGTCTTTGAGGAAACAATAGGGATGCTATTAATTGTAGAATACCCTGTAGGCTCCAAGCAGGTTGGCAGCATTCACTTTTCCAAGCCTGAGGCCAGAATCAAAGAGGACACTAAATCCTGAAAGTCTAGGAAAGCCGAAGAGCTGAGTGTGCTGCTGAGGGTTATGGAGAGGGTGTCAGTGAATGTTGTTGGCTACACAAGGCACCCAGACAGAGACCCGAAGACGATGCTGCAGTTTAGCAGTCTGTTACCAACCCAGTAATAGAGGTAATGGGACTGAAGAGGAAGTCATAAAAGCAGGGGAAGATTGAATTCCTGCCTCACATTACCCTAGGTGAGGGAGAGCTCATGGTACTGAGATAGTTGCTCAGTATTAGACCTATTATCTATGATTTAGCAGGTAAAACTCAATATGGATTTCAATGCAAAATCTTTAAGCATGCTCAGGAAACAGAAGCATGGCATAAGGAAAGGAGCAAGGAACAGGACATATCATCACCCTGTGCTGGAGTGTGGCTCAGATGTGAAAGCCCTGGCACTGACACACAAGGACTAGGCAATCCTAGTCCTGCTATAATCAGATTACTCAAAGGTGGTGCTCCCAGTCCCAGGGCTAGCACAGTGTATGCCACCTTACACACCGCTGCAGGGGGAGGTCTGTCCTGGGGAACCGTGTCATCCCACAGGAACCTGCTCCTGGAACAGGACTCAGCTTCTGCAAAGCACATGGGCAGCCTTGAGGGAGGCCATGGCCCAGGGATACTCCTGCGTTTGGCACAAGGTAGTTCCCACCCCCAGTGTGGGACAGGTGCAGTGCTCTTAGGAGGAGCCTCCTGCTCCTCACCACTCAGAGAGTGCTGACATCTGACACCACAACTTTTTCAGATGTTGGCAAACCTAAGCTGGGCAGCAAAAGGGACTTCAAGGTCTTTTTCTTAGGTAAGGATTCACATGCCTGGATGCCACAGGCTTGTTGCATGCTCCCTCGTGGACTGCAGTTCTTTCAGCCGCTTGCATTTAAGTGCAGATTATCCTATTTGGGACTATATCAAATAATTACATAGCTAGATATAATAACTACTATTAACTCTTAAATTATTAATGCTAAAAACATCTAGTTTAAAATAACAACTATAACTCAGTCATGTGTAGTTCTATATTATTTGGTGATTGCCAACAATACATACAAATGTATGTATAGAGGCATTTAAACAAGAAGAGGTACAGAAAAGAAACAAAACGAAACAAGTTAATGTTTAAATCAATGCCTATTCATGTTCTAGTCAGTCTTGCATAAAGTATTCAAGGTTACTTTTAAAAAACCTGTAAAAATTGTTTTGGATTAAACCTGCTTGAAAACAAGTGCAGTTTTAACATTAATTGTTTTGATTGCACTTAAGTTTTGAATAAATTTTGAAATAAAATAAACCAAAACAAAACAGCAAAATATTGCACTCAGAGTATTTAACAGAAACCTTGACTTTTTTCAAGTAAAACAATTTATCAAATCTAAATGCAATGTGTTATGCTTTGCTGAAACTTTCATTGGCATAAAAATATGTCAAATTTTTAGTGTCACAAAGAAAACAGGAAATCAAGGAAATCTTCTAGGACATAATGTCATAAAATAAGGATGAAAAAGCACCATAAGACAAACCCTAAGAAAGTTACCATAGCTATAAATAAAGGACTAATGTGAAGCTGGATAGGTTCATTGTGCAGACTGTTTATATTCTATATTGTCCCTGTATTGTCACTATGTAGGCTTGATGGTACCTTCTGCCCAACGCTGTGATGGCACCCTGGGTTTCATCAGGGAAGCCCAGCAGGAACAGCAGGCAGAGCCAGGAGCACCCAGCTCTCTCTGAGGTCACCACACACCACAAAGTCCCAGGCAGTGCTGTGGTCAGTGCTGGTCACCCCACATGAGATGCCTGTGGGTCACACAAGGCACTGCCACGGCAGGCACCCACAGAAACACATCCCTGACCTTCACCCTGCCCTTCCTCCAGCACTGCCAATCCCGTCCAGGTAATCAAACGCTGCCCAGCATCCATGTACTCAGGGCTGGGTGGGAGCAGATGCTCTGCAAATGCTGCCTCTTTTGGCAGCTAATGTGCAAGGCCCTTGCAAGAGCCTGTTCAGTTGTGCTTCCTTTCTCCCCCTCCCCAAAACTGTGAGAACCCAGGGCAGCCTGTGCTGTGTTATTGAACAGGCAGTGGTGCAGACCAGCCAGCCCATGGCCACATGGCGAAAGCAAGAATGGACAGATGTGACCTTTTTTTGCATGGAAAACGCTTTCTCTGTGACACCATCTTCTGTTTCAGGATGCCTGCTGCCTCCACAGGTCTCTGTGCTCTGCTCTGGGGCACTGCAGACCAACATGGTGACAAGCAGGGATGAATGTTCCCCCAGCAGAGCTGGCCAGCCCTCCATGAGCACGCAGCAGAAGCATGCTCAGGGTGATGTGGGCTGCCCCAGATTGCCTCACCTGCAGGGAGGAGAGGATGACACTGACCTGAACATCTTTCTGATTCTCCTCTTTCTCTTCCTGCCATCACCTACCCACTTCTTGCTCCTGCCACCTCCTGCTTGCTATAAGGCAGCTAGATAATCTCCAATCTGACTTCTAATTTAGTCAAGTTATGTTTCAGTAAGTAGACTAAATAATTTCAAGGCCCATCCCTACTAACTTGTCACTATTTTGAGGAACAGCAAATTTCCCAGGATGGACTAGTTGGCCTTGATACTAGAGAACGTGCCTCGCCGTGTTTACTTTTCCATACAGATGTGACCATGAGGACCAGGAAATATCATGCAGAATTAAATAAATACATAAAAGAGAATATTTTCCATTATCTACAAGGAAATTTTGGAGGAGATGACTGATGCCAAATATTTTTTTACACTTGATGTGTCAGCAGGGTTTTGGTAGGTGCCCCTAGTAAAAAACAAGAACATATTTGTGCACATTCAACACCCTCTTTGGGAGATGCTGTTTCCTTAAACTGCCATATGGGTTGTATTCAGTATCCAAGGTGTTTTATAGGAAAATAAAACAATTTTTTATCATATACAGAGTGCTTAAGCCTAAACAGATGAGGGGGGAAAAGTAAAATATCATCATAAAAGGCTCCAAGCAGCTTTGAAAATAACTAGATCTTCTACAAAGAAGTTAAACAAACAGTAAGTGTAACCTAAATGCTATATAATGAAAGTAACACACTTGGAAGAGAAGTTCCAACAGCACAACCCAACATACAGACCGTTTTCAGTATATGCAGGCTGTCACTAACATGCTTGCCCTGACTAGCAGAGGATAGACAGGTTTCTCATAACAGTGAATTCTGGGAAGAAATGTATGACTGAAAAACCTTGTCAAGCAGCCAGGAACACAGATGTTTTTAAAGGGTGCCGTTGTGAGCCAGCCCCACACCAAACATTCAGAAGATTACTAGTGCTTCTAGACATACTGCCAGCACAGTGCCCTCACAACAGGTGGGTCTGTACTGGAAGTGACCAGTGGTCAGCTCTGTGCAGTGACCACCACTAAAACTGCAACTGCCCTTCCTCCCAAGCTTCAGGGTGTCAGATAATTGCTTGAGGAAGTGCAGCACTAAGATTTAGAGTCAAGCAAGAACAGTGTATTGCTGTTAGAAACCATGCCCTGTCAAGTCCTTCACCAAGAACACAAAGCTTGGAATCCTTCAGCTTTCAAGCACTCTTTTGCAGTTGAACACAGAAATAGTCTGGAGCGTGTGACAAAACTATGAAGGTCTTCAATCTAAAACAGCTTTTGTATAATCCAGCTGGCTGAGTCAATGCCTTATCTGGTTTCAGAGAGACCACGATGGTCAGAACTGCTGCAGGAGGCAGTTCTAGTACACAGGGCTGGAAGGGCATGTCCTGAGCCCTGCTAGACCTTCCTAAAGACCATCCTTCCCTGGCAGATAGCACTGATCACAGGTAGCAACCACATCCTTGGATACTTGCTATTCAGGAGCAGGTGAGCTATTCTGAGAAAGAAGAACTGCAGTTGAGGTACACAGGAGAGTGGCAGCAGGCTCATCTGAGGAAGTCTCATATGTGTAACCGTGAAACTGAATTCAGACAGCCATGTCCTGTGACAGCACAGTGCTCTCCATCCAACAGCACAGTCACCAAGGATTAGCTACACCGCGACACTTGGCAGGCTGCCTGACATTTTGCGTTATCTACATTTTGCTCATTGTTATTTTTTATACTATCTGGAGAAAGAGAATGTCTGTCTACCTTTACTGAACTCTTGCAAAAGTCAGTTGGAACCAATTTTCACCTTGGGCAGGACCTCATTTCACAAAGGACTATCAGTGAGCACCAAGGCTCTTCATGAGAGGAGTGACCCACTGGAGCCAAGACACTCTCTCTGGCCATGGACATCTGCACCCAGACATGCCTCAGACACCAACTAGCCCATGGCTCCTCTCAGCATGCCAAAAGAGACAAGGGTCCATTTTAGACCACAGTGGCATAGCATATATAGAGATTCTTATAGGGGAAAAAAACTGAGGTTCATCTTGGTAGAAAAAAGGCAAAAGCAAAAGGAGCTGACTGGTTAAAACATGAGATAATCAGAACACAATGACCTGCTGTTTAAATCAAGGCTGATAATACAGAGGGAGAAGTTAATCAAATACTGACACAACTATTCCATTTTAAAAAGTCAGACATTTCCTTTAATAAATAACTGGTATAAAACAATAGATAGTGGAGTGAAGGGACTGAAGAACATATTGTTTTCACCAAACAATGTTGTATTTGGGAGTAGAGGAACCAGTAATTATGATATTCTAGCAAAGCCTGGTTTTGGCAGCTTTTTCAGCATTCACACGCAAAAAGAAATGTCAGCTCCAAATATCAAATTAACAGTAAATCTAGTTCTCCTATTTCTTCTGAGCTTCACTCCATTGACTTTCAAATCACTGAGTGATTTAGAAAATCAGGGTGTTTCAGAAATAAAATATACTTGGTGGCATTTCAAGTCTAGCATTATGCTCATATAAGTATTGTACAATTCAGCAGATTGTTTAAGAGAAAGCAGCTACAAGGGTCAACAGACCTGACTCAGCTATGAAGTTACTGGAAAAATCCAAGTTGGTAGATTTTAAAAATCTAAAATGAACCACATGATTGGGTTTCAATATTTAAAAGAATTGAACAAAATTATCTGATTATAATTAAAAGAAAAAATCAAACAAAATAAAACAAAACACCAAAACCAGTATCAGAAGGAAAGGAAGCAGAGAAATCAAAATCCCTTTCTAGTAACTGCAGTGCTTGCTTGATTGTGGGGATAAATCAGCATGTCAATAATGCCAGTGAAATTCCTGCAATTTTATGTGGAAAGCATATTGCATTAAATAGACTTTAATCTACAGATCCCTTGATCATTTAAACTCTCCATAATCAAAACAGGGTCAAAAGGCAAAGAAATGAAATGAAATCCAGTGATTACAAAAATAAACAACTGAGCAGTAGATGGTAATTTTATGAAGCATATGCAGTAGTTCATATCACAAGGGTGGAAGGACTGGGAGCAAACACTGTATTCGGAAAAAAAATATATTTGTCTGAAAAAGATCTCTTAATTTTTTGGCTACTCTTTCACCCACCACAATTGTGTGGTCTGTTTTTCAGAGAAAGAAGAAGCCAACTGAACTTCCTTTGGCCAGAGTTTTTTTGTCTCAGGAGCGGAATCAGGTTTCTCTTAAATAACTGAAGGCAAGATGGTTGTTTTATATTCTATGTGTTGTTACCAAAGCTATTGTGGATGAAGACCATACCCAAACCATTGCAGACTGTACCAAATCCAGAGAAATATGTTGCTTCCTTCACAAGAAGAAAAAAATGTTTTCCATTGTATGACTGAGAAAACATCTGTTGCTAATCCATGCAGTTTTAAAAGACTGACTGGTAGCTGTGTTCCTCTGGAGTTGGATTGACTTAGCAAGCCATAGATCAGTTCTAAGAAAAAAATCTTCATTGGTGCCTCGATGTCCTCCCTGCACTGTGAACATACCAACCCCAGGGTAGTGGGTGTACCAGACTCCAGAAAAAGATGAGACAAAGTGGAGCTGGAGGCACCCCCAATTATCCAAGAACACAACCTTGAGTTTACCTGAAAAACTCTGGGGTTTTTTTCTCATCTTGTCATGCTATTTTTAAACATTTCACATGCAGAACACACATACAAAGTGGTGAAAAGAAAAGGAAATTAAAAGATGTCTGAGAAGTATCCATGGACCATGAGCATGGGGGAACACACTAAGCATGTAACCTTAAGATCTCAAACCTGTGATAATTGTCAGCTGTCCTCACACTATCTAAGCTGACACCTTCGGTATTTAAGTATCACTTCAGAGATCCCCTTTTCATCTCTGTGACTGCCTCAAGGAGAGTGCAGGATGAATTGAACAAGGCAAAGCAGGGTCAGGAGCACTGTTTGTCAAGGCAGCCAGACCTCTGCACTCCTGAACCAGGAGTCTATTCACACAATATTCTGTAAAGAATGTCAGGTGATGCTTTTTGATTGTAACTAATGAGTAGCGGGGAATGTATCTCTATATATAATTTGACTTGAATCTTAGACCAATATCAGAATACCTTAGTTCCTGGGATTGTCTTGCTTTCCAGACTTCTCCCCTGTTCTTTTCCCCCTTTTCTCTCCCAGCATTTTAGTCCTGCAGTCCCATAGTGCAACGTGGGATCAGGCATCTCCTGCTCACATTACATCACAGCATTCATACCCCATTTGATGTATACTCTCAATCTCTCTGCTCTGTATAAAACACAGCAAGGATCTTTGCTTCAGCTTTTCAAGAGGAGACATCAGTAAGCTCTGTTGGTCCTCATACAGATCCTAAACTGTCTTTCCTTCCTCCTCCCATAACATAGTCCCTCCCATACTAACTTTCACACGTAAAAGTCTTGTTAGGAAGGTAAGACAATGGTGTATTTGCATTTTATTGCTCTCCAGTATAGTATTTCATACCCAGGTATCTGTAAAGAATGTGTCAGATGAAGTAAAGCTCTATATGCTGGGATCTCACAAACTGTGGTACATAAACTGAAGGCAAATCTGTTACTCCTGGATGCTTACTCTCATTCAGAGCTTAAATGAAATAAAGTATCCTGTCGGCCCTTGAACATAGTAGCTCAGAAACTATTGTCAACTCAGTGAAACATTGCAAGTGCAATTCTAAGCTGTGCCCTATGAAGTTCAGTGCTCCAATCAAAATATCCTGGAATGGACATGAAATGAGGTCACCCTCTGTCTAGAGAGGTTGTGTGACTTTTTTTTACTCCTGCAGAAAGCTGGTACTCAAGATATGTGAATTTCAGCCTTGAAAATAGAAAGGTTTGATTTTTTCCACTTTATTCAGGTGGATTTTTGTATCTATGAAAAGTAACTGATGGCAGTTCTACATCTTGTAGAGCTTTGTTGTGATGGAGTCATGTTGATTCAAGACCTTGAAAAGTCATGGTAAGTTGTAAAATACTTATTTTGGGCTCAGGTTTGCCCTGTCTCAGCATGTATGTCATAGGGGTGTTTGGAACTGGTGTTTCTGAGCAGGGGCAGATTTGGGACAGAAGTTGCAGACAAGAGTCTGACAGTGCAATAAACCTTGAGGTTTAAGAGAAAGGTAAAGAGAGAATTTAATTAATGGCTCCTGCGATCTCAAGAGCAGTGTGAGGGCAGAAGCTAGGACAGAAAGGGAATCTTGCTTCACTGTTGACTCTGAAGTCTCACAGGTTATCATTCTGACAGGAAAGTGTAAGACTTTACCCCTTTAAATGCTTACTTGCACTTAGACCTTCATTACCCTTTCTTTAATAATTTTCAGAAGTACCTCAAACCACAACACTCCACTCTTTAACCTTGTACATGCAGAAGAAAGGAAGCACCGTTCTTTTCCAGGGCGCTATGTGTACAGACTCTGAGTCTGTTGGTAATTTTAGTCAGCAATTTAAATTTAGTTTAAATTTAATTTAAATTTTATTTTAAATTTAGTTAGCAATTTTAGTAGGGTTGGTAAATGCTATTTAAGTCACTCCTTCTTGCATTTTTCAGAGATTTTCTACACCGTTGTCCACAAAAAGAAAAAGTCTACATTGTTGAGTGGAGTCTTGTATTGGCAATATCACTACAGAAAGATATTCCTGTTTTATAAACCCAACTAGGGAAGGCAATTTCAGCACTTGCTCCCTCAAGTGTTGCACTGCATGTTGAAGATGGTAGGCTGAAAAATGTGAATCACAGTATCTCACTGGTTTTTTTAAGTTTTAATTTGAAAAAAATATTTTTTTTGCAAAAGATATGACTTAAGAGTTGGACTTGATGATCCTTTAGGTCCCTTCCAACTCAGAATATTCTGTGATTCTGTGGTATTTTAAAATCAAAGTGTCTGATTTCAATTCTAATGCCTATGGCTTAAGGAAATTAATTTTGGATAGAATTCACTGTGTGATTTCTGCAAGACCCAGAAAGAGGTTTGTACACCATTTCAATTTCAATCAGCTTTAGTCAGCCCTTCACACCTCCAGAGTACTTCTAAATGGGGCTGGGAAAACCTTTGTATGAAACTTGAGTTACCCAAACTTCACATGCCAAGGCAGGGGATTAATGCTTACATTTTCTTCAGAAAAATGGTAGAACATAGAAAGCTTAGTGTAATTGTGAACACAATAAAACCAAGAAAATTCAGTGGGACAGTGGTGTGCTGCAATTTAGTTAAAATGCCAAGAGGTAGGATTATTACAGCTCCAAAACAGAGATAAAGTGTTACAAGAAATTTCTTTCTGATTACATGACTAGAAAATAAAAATCTGGTTTTCAGTGAAAATTCATGGCTTCTATTGCTTTTTATTTGTTAATTTTATTTACTTTTATCTATTCTTTTTAATTATTTATACTAGTAATAATAATTAATACATATTATTATTATTCTCATTATTATTTTAAAAGGCTTAAGTAGCACCAGTACTGTCAATGTAATTTCATTGTCTGGGAAGGGAAAACTCAGATAACTGCATACATTTATGTATGGCTTCATTTAAACATGTAGACAGTCTCAAGAGAGGTTTATTATTTAGGATATCACTAAGTCCTACGTCATCTTTTCTATGAAGTTGTTTAATGGTAAATTTAGACTGACAGTTTACTCAGAAAAAGGAAAATGATATTCCACTATCTTCCACAGAACACCATCTTCTACAAAAGTTCTCTTTAGGCTTCATAGGAGTTTGAGAAAGTAAATATAGAAGAATATTTGAAATTATTTTGCCTGGAATATTGTAACAAATCCCCAAACTATAATGAATACTTCAGAGAAGACAAACCTGTCCTTTTCATTTCTTTTGCACATTAACCAGGGAATGCACTTTGCGCAGTAGTCATCAGCATGCTAAATTACATTACTATTTTTTTCATTTAGCAATGGAAGTTTCACAGAAAATATTTGCTTGTGCTGGTGTGGTCCTGATTTTTCATAGTGAAAACAGAGGTGTTTGTTGACTCTTACAGGAGTAACTTACACTGCATCCAAGAGGTGAACTTCTGCTGGCAGAATCAGTGGGAGTTTTGCTATCAACCTCCATGGAAACAGGATTCAGATGTAATGACCTTCCTGGGATGTGCTGTGGTCTGGTGGATTACCTATGAGCCTACTATATTTTCTGCTCTATAATCTAAAGCAACTTGTTTTTAAGGAGGTCTGGTTATTTTGATTCTGTCTAAATGAGCTTTCAAAGGATTTTTATATTGTGAAACACTTCAGCTCTCAATTGCTTAAGTTAAAAAAAAAAAAAAAGTAGTCATTTTAGACTGCCTCAGCATTTTCAATGCATTCTGGTCTATTGACGTTACAAAATGGACTTTTTTCCAAGTCATCGCAGATTTACTCTGCTTTCCCAGCAGCAACACTTTCCATTATGAAAGTTTTTAACTCAGGTGGCCCCTGCTCTCTCCCCTCCCCATTACAGGTCTGCCTTGGCCAGACTACATTCCCTGCAGCGGGAAAGTTCTCCCTCTGACCAGCTCTTGTGGTGACCCATGGGAGCCAATAAACCCCAGAGCCAAGCACAAGGGATCACAAGGAAACTTGGTCAGGCACCTGTAGCCACAGTGGTGAACACTGGCCTGCAACACCCAAGCTACAGTGCTCTCCTAATCACCTGAAGATGTAGGTGGATTTCAATTGGGATGGTTTGGGCAGTTAAACAAAGCAGAATGTTTTCACTTGGGAACATGAAAAGTGAAATATGCTGACTGAAAACATCAAAACGAAGCATTTTCTTGTCTCAAGCCATACATCTGTATGTGCCATGAACTTCCAGTTTCATGAAAGACTCTCCACACAAATAAAAGATGCAGTTTTCAGCCTCTGACCCTCATCCCTATCTTGGATGGTATTTATAGGATGAATTGCTGTTCTGCCTGATGTTATGGTCCCTCAGAAGGCACCTCCTCCATTCTTGAGACCAAGGCTCCAATTTTCCTGGCCTTAGACTAGATCCTGGATTGCCTGAATTGCCAACATAATTTCAAAAGCTCCCTTTAGGCTGAACAGTCACTTCTCTGGAAGATTTTATGGGGCAGCCTTCTTAACAGCATTGCACAGATTAATCTTTTAGAACTAAAGATTAAAAGATTTTGAAAGCATCGAGTTGAATACACTTATGTTACCTAGGAGTTTGTCACTTTTCAACAGAGAACTTCAATGACATTTAGTTATTAGTTTTTCCTGAAAGTCTGTTTCTTTAAAACCCATTCCTTACCTCCTTCAGAAGTTGTTTGACTCAGTATGCTGGAATTTTGGTTCTCCTCTGCTTCCTGCTTGGGACACGTTGTTCCCAGGTGGGCAGAGTTTGCTAAACCCCACAGCTGCACAGATGTAAGACATCAAAGCAGATGGCATTTGCAGCATATCCTAAATGCAATTATATTCTTCCTTGCCCATGGACAGTCAACACCTCCTAGGAGCAAACATATTTCCATACTGTAAATCCCTCACGGTATTTGAAGACACTTATAAACATATGGAATTCATAAATTATTCGAGAGCAGTCCAACATCCTTCAAGTTTTTTCCTGAAGCTAAATATTCTACAGAAATGCAAGTTATTATTATTATCATGTCATGCAGCCAATAGCAGCTGGAAGTAGTGAAGAGATCACTGCCGCTTTCTCTTTGCACTGTACTGGCCTAATATGTGTTTAAAGTTTGCTGGACAATTACAGTTTAAAATAACCCATTGTGTAACAACATTTTTCTATGAGCAAAGAGATGGAATTCAGAACATATTGAGCAGAAGTAAAAAAGCCCAGTGCTAATAATCTTAAAATTACTGAGCTAATTAAGTTAGAGCAAGCAAATCACATTCTCTAGATTTCCATTAGATTTAAAATAAGGGGAGTTTGAAGAAAATGGATTCAGCTGTTACTGACATGTATGTACACAATTTTCCATTGGAATGTCTGGGGCAAATTGTACTGCTACAAGCACAGAAACAGCTGGATGTATTTTGATGAAGCAATAAAAAAAAAGGTAGTTTCAGAGGGCAGTTTTGATATAAAAAGGATTTTGTCTGAGATAGTTTTGGTACATTAGATTAATGCCTGACTGAAAGAGACTTGAAGCCAAAGACTCCCTCCCAGCTTTGATGGGCTTTGGATGAAACCATGCAGGAGGTCATAATATGAGCTGCACTCCACGCTTAGCTATTGCAGGTGTTACTGTTCCAGCTACAAATCGCTGTCAAATAACAAATACTGAGGCACCTTAAGTATTTCTACCAGATGATGCTGGTCTGGTCTTTGAACAAAGGCTCCATGCTTCTGATTGATGACTATTTGGTGAGTTTTCAATACATTGTGATTACCCTGACCTGCAGCTTTCTGCAACCACTGAGTGTTTGTTCTATTGCTATCCTTGGACCATAGGGCCAAAGGTCTCTTTCGTGGTGAAAACTGTAATGTCAGAGCAGGTTCCTGTCTGGGCTTTGTGCATAAGCCTGTGAACCAAACAGCTCTTTGTTGCACAGGTTTAGGGCTGTGAGAACAGTATGCTGAAAACACGTTAGGGGAGAGGTGAGACAGGGCCAGGGGAGGCCAGTGGAGCATAGTTCATGTTTCTGCAAGATACAGAGCTCTTCCAGTTCTCTCTGTTCCAGAAGGTGGAGTAGTCCCTAGATAGCCTAACACTGGCTTTTCTTCTCTCCCTGTCTCAGCAGCCACTTCCTCCACAGAGCTTCTCCAGCCAGGGTAGAGAATAAGAACATTGTTTTGATCAAGGATAATCTTATCTTCTTTCTGGAATGCTGTTTCAGCTAGAAACTGACTCAGAAATGAGAGTAGTTGAGGGAGTTCAGGGATTCCTATTTAGGTGAAAGATGAGATGTTGATCTATTCCAGCCAACTAGAAACACTGTGGAACAGAAGCTTTTTTTTTTTTTTAAATTTCCTATAAACTATCTACTTTGAATAACAATTAAATCACTCACCCTGTTATAACAGTAATAGCACTGTCTGGCAGACCCACCTTTGCTTTGCAAGGTACTGATTAAATGCAATTAGCACAGACAATTGGACAACAACCTTGGATTTTCCTCCTTAGCATTATTAACAGTACTGGCCACTCCTAAGTGGGCAATGAGATCATGGCCCCTGTCCCAGAGAAGGCAGCAGAGCTGTTTTGCTTCATGTGACACTGTAAAGGGTATCACTCATCTTCTGTCCAGGCACCATGCTTCCAGCAGATCTCTCATTCTGCAGAAAGTTGATGCATACCCCAGATGACATCCATAAGCTGTATGGATGAAAAACTTATTTGAACTGTGTGTGGTTCTGAACAGACCATCAAGACCAATTATTATCAATAGCACAATCTAGCTGCTATTGTAACATGGTGGCCCTTTCCTCTTCACTTTGTGGGATTGTTCCAAAGAGGCACTAGCATAAGATAGATCATCCAATTTGTAGACACCATAACCTCCTGGGCCACCCCCAAAGTGTTCCAGTAACATCTAGACCCAAACTGAATTATCTTCTGTGGACTCAGCATTACTCCTGTGTGATCCATTAATCCCCAAAAGTCCCTTTATACATTCAGCCTGCCCCACTCATGTGCATCATGCAGAGCACCACCAGTGCCTGCCACAAGGAACTTGACTTGAGTCATGCCATCAGCATCTCTCAGAATAAGGCAGGTAGGAATCAGTGATGCTGATTAGTGATGCCTGAACAGGGATTTCTGGGTTTCCACCTTTCTTATTGGTCCAAGTCTAGCCCAAAAACTCACCAAGCCTCTGGAGTCCTTGCAAAGTTCGATGTACAGGGAACAGAAGGTCCCTTTCTTGCCTTGTGTGTGTATGTTGAGTGAATTTGGGAGGAAAAAGTATTCCTTGGGGAAGCAAGTTCACAATGTTTTTCATAAGATACCACATGCTTCATCCTTGCCTGTTGTCCAATACAAAACTCCTTATGTCCCTCCCACATGACACGGGCTTGAGGAGAGAGGACAGACCTTGTGGGTCAACAATTGGTTCTCCAGCATGTGTTGACAGTAGGGATTTGCTTTTTACAGCCATGTGACAGTCAAGGAACACTACAATCACACATGGGATCCACCTGACAAAGCTTAATCAACAAAACAGGGCTGAAGGGGGGCCATCTCAAACATATGCTCATAAATAAGAAAGTGCCTTCTGGACAGCATTATTGAGAAAGCTCTCATGTCTCTTCTGGGGAATCAGCCTGACTGGGTGCTTCTCTGGAGGGCATTAATTCATTGCACTAATGCAAGCAGCGTGGGGAACAAACAGGAGGAATGAGAGGTCTGTGTGCACTTGCAGGGCTGTAGTATCACAGGGATCACAGAGCTGTGGGGGAACAGCTCTCACCACGGCTGCACTGCTGTGGATGGTTGCTGGCTCTCCAGGAATGACAGGCTTGCCCAGGGAGGGGGAGTTGCCCTTTGTGTGAGAGCAGTAGGATCACCTGGACCTTGGCCTGGGGTTGGACATTGAGCCAGCTGGGAGGTTGTGGGTTAGGATTACAGGGCAGACCAACACAGACTGCATTGTGGTGGGTGCCTGCTACCGATGTCCTGATCAGGGAGAAATAAATAAAGCCTTTTTTGACCACCCCAATATTTTCTTCAGGGACAATCCATCCAGGCACAAGAAATCCAGGCTTCCAGAGCACACAGATGACAACTTTCTGACACAGTTGATCAAGATGATTACACATGAGAGAGATGTTCTGGATGTCATGTTTACAAGCAAAGCAGATCTGATCAGGGATGTGAAAGTACAGCACGGCCTTTGAGCTCCACGAAATGATGGAGTTCAGGATCCCAAGAGGAGAGCAAAGCAAGCAGAAGAGTCACAGCCCTGGAGTTCAGGAGAGCCAGCTTAGACTCTTCATGTATCTGCTTGAAAGAATCCCAGGGAAGACAGGCTGGGATAGAAGAGCAGACCAGGTGAACTGGTCCTCTAAACTCCAGAATGGTCATTCTGAGGCTCCGGAAATTAAGCAAAGGCAGCCGGACGCCTTCATGGATGAGCAAGATGCTCCTGACAAAACAGGAATAGAATAGGTAAGCAAAGGTGGAACTACAGACAGGTTACCCAAAGATAAGATAGACATATTGTTCATGTGTGCAGAGAAGGAGTTAGGAAGTTCATCTAGTCCTTTGGGTCTCTACAGGATGTGAAATTAAACAAGGGTTTCTACAGGTACATCAGCAGCAAAAGGAAAACTAGGGAAAATATGGCCCCACTTCTGAATGGGACAGGGGACCTAGTGACCAGTCAGCAGGACCTGGAAGGACATGGAAAAGACTGGGGTATTTAATGTCTTTTCTGCCTCAGTCTTTACTGGTAAGACCAGCCTTTAGGAATACAAGGTGTCTGAGACCCACGATAAAGCCTGGAGGAGAGAAGACTTACCCTTAGTAAAGAAGGATCATGTCAGGGAACATTTAAACAGTTTGGACATACGGATGTTCATGGGACTAGTGGTGGTTCACCCATGGATACTGAGGGAGTTGGCTGGTGTTATGACAAGGCCACTCTCAGTTGTCTCTGAAAGATCATGGGGATAAGAGAACTTTCCTGAGGACTAGAATACAACAAATGTCACTCCTTTCTTCAGGAGGGCATGGTTTTCAGTCTTACCTTAGAACTACAGGCCAGTCAATCTCATGTCCCTTGGCACACAGTAGAGCCAATAGTACTAGAAACCATTTCTAAACACAAAAGACAAGAAGTTGATTGAGAATGATAAGCATGGATTTACAAAGTAGAAATAATGCCTGACAAACCTGACAAAGCCTCTTGTGATGACTTGACCAGTCTCGTGGATGAGAGGAGAACAATGGTTGTTGTTAGTCTTGATTTCAGCAAGGCTTTCACTGTCTCCCATAACATCCTCATAGATAAACTGCTCAAGTAGAGGTCAGATAAATGGCCAGTGAGGTGACTGGAAACTGGCTGAATTGCCACCCCAAAGGGCTGTTATCTCTGACATGAAAACCAGGTGGAGGCAAGTCACTAGAAGTGTGCCCCAGGAGATGATACTGGATCCAGGATCATTTAGCATCTTCATAATGGCCTGGGTGGTGGGGCAGAGTGAACTCTGAGCAAATTTGTGGAATATACAGAACTGTGAGGAATGGCTGCTATCCCAGCTGGTAGTGCTGCTGTTCAAGGTGACCTTGAAAGGCAGGAGAAATAGGCCAAGAAGTTCAAGAAAGAAAAAGACACCCCATGCACCCGGACATGCTAGAGGCTAATCCTCTGAAAGTAGCTTTGCAGGAAAGGCTTTTGTTGCTGGAAAACGACAAGCTGAACATGAGCCAGCAATGCTGGCTTGTGCCCTTGTGACAAAGAAGACCAACAGCCTGGTGGGCTGCATGAGGAAGCATGTCGCCCACAGGTCAAGAGAGGTGATCCTCCCCCTCTTCTCAGCACTCGTGAGACATGTCTGGGTGCTGTGCCCTAGTCTGGGCTCCCCAGTAGGAGAGAGACACAAACCTATGGGAGAAACTCATCAAAGGACCACAAAGGTGATTGAGGGACTGGAGAATTTAACATACAAGGAGAAGCTAAGAGATTTGGGACTGCTCAGACTGCAGAAGAAAAGACTATGAGGGATCTTAACCATGTGTAAAAACACCTGATGGATCATGTAAACTAGGTGGCATCTGACTTTGCTCAGTAGTTACCACTGATAGACAAAAGACAACAGACGCAAAATGAGATGCAGAAAAGTCTGCTTAAACTTACGAAAACCTGCTTTACCATGAGCATAGCTGGACACTGGCTCAGGTTTCCCAGATAGGTCATGGATTCTCCAGTCTTGGAGATATTCAAACCTGAATGGAGATTACCTTGAGCCACCTGCTGCAGCTGACTCTGCTTGAAGCACAGGCTTGGACCAGAGGTTGGTGCCTTCCAGCCTCAGCTATTTCATCATACTGTGATTCATCATACAGTTGAACCAAAAGGTATCAGGAAAGCTCTGGCTTCCTACCCAGAGGACTGCAATCCTGGCTACAGCCTCATCCTCCAGGATCTTGCCCCTCATGGCTGAGACACTGCCAGGAAAGGGATTCAAATGCAGAGGAATCTTTCTGCTCTCTTCAGATTGCTCATGGCTTCATGTTAACTCCACTGAGGGCTATAATCTGCTTTCACATTAAAGCCCACTGTTTCATTTGTAACAGAGAAATGGCAGACAGCAGGAAGGGGAGGCACTGTACAAGGTTCAATTTTTCTATGAAATTTACCTACAAACCAGATCTGAAAATCTGGGTAAGGTGGAAGCAGGGAGGAATCCACAGCTGGAAGGAGGCAGAGAGAAGGAGATGATGAGTTTTATTTTAAACATATGTACTAATCATGGCACAAAAGAGAAATGAGGGTGGGAAACTGCAGCTGGGAGGGGGAGGGCAAGTAGAGGTGCTGATGATTATTGTAGATATATTTATTAAATCATTGCTCCAAGCAGGGAACCAGGGTGGGAATATGCAGCTGGAAGGTGGAGGGCAAGGGGAAAACAGCAATTTTATATTCAATGTTTGCAATGAGCATGGCTTGGAATGGGAACTAGGGGCACAGCCTTGCAGCTGGAGGTGGGAGTGCCACAGGAGAACGCTGGTTCTTAAACCTGTCACATTAAAATATGCACATCTTGCCTCCAAGAAACCCTGGTGCAAAGGCTTTGCAAAGCTTGTGGAACGGGAGAGCTTTTATTTTAAAAGAGTGAGGAGGAAAGCTTGTTCACCTGCTGGGTTTTTGCTAAGCTCTTGCAGCTCTATTACAAAATTACTCCATAAACTTTAACAGCTGGCCCCATGCCAGCAAAATGTCATTATTAATACTGCTATGGAAAGTGCCAACAGAAGTGAAATACTCATGGGGAGACACTGCAAAAGACATACAAAACTGCAGACTTTCGGAGAATCAGAAGGGAAGGGGGAAGGGGGAGAGAAAACTGCCATATGGACCCTGTATGAACTAACAGAGCTTATACCAGAACAGAGGTCAGTCATCAAGACTGGTCAGTGCCAGCAGGTTTCCAGCTTGTAAATGCATCAACTCTGGTCAACAGAAGTAGCATGGGGATGTGATTAAGGTGGGGAAAGGTAAGGGCACGCAAGTGTTCTGAGGGTCTAGCCCTTGCCTCGTCCGGAAGGGAGAGATCCCTCGGTCGTCCCGCCCTTAGAGGGTGGGGGTCTCCTGCGGGACCATCTGGCTGCAGAAACTCCTGCTGCACCGTGCAGCAGGGAGGAGAGCACCTCGGAGGAGGGTAGCAGAGGCACGCCACAGGAGGAGGCTTCAAAGGAGAGGCAAGGATCCAGTATAGCTCTCGGGGGGTTTATTGCGGGCAAGAGTCAGGGAGCGAATCCAAGGTTTGAAGGGTGAGCACAGGTTTATAAAGGGGGAAGGCGACAAGGGAAGTACCCAAAATTCGACCAATGGAGATCAGAACTGGGAGGGGTTCAGGGATGACAATCATAATAGGGACCAATTAACATGGGACAGCAACAACAACAACCAATTGGGGACCAAACAAGGGAGAACTTTCCAGAACAGGGAGTCAGTTGGGGAGGGATTGACAACTTGGATTGACAGGGGTAGAGGTGGGAGACAAACCATTATAACAGTTAAACAAATTAAGGTGACTAACACATAATCAACACATAAACACAGCCCAACAGAAAGGAACTGTTGTGTGGTTTAGATGGCTCACAGTGATAAGAATGAAAATGCAGAAAACAAGCTATGGAGGGGACATGATCCTGTCTAGAGCTGAATGTTTTCTTCCTTCAAAGCAGTTGTGGTAGCAGCAGCTACTCAGAAATCCATGGGGTCTGAATCTCAGCTGTGTCATCTCCTCCTCCCTTGTCCATGCTATAGATCTGCATCACAAGGTCTTTCATCCTGTGGCACAATCTGCTGAAGAACTACTTTGACCTGGTTAGAATCATAGATATAGAATGGATTGGGTTGGAAGGGACCTGAAAGATCATCTGGTTCCAACCCCTCTGCCATGGGCACAGAACCCACCCACTACATCAGGTTGCTCAAACCTTCATCCAACCTGGCCTTAAATACATCCAGGGATGGGGTACCCACAGCTTTTCTGAGCAACCTGTGTTGAGCCGTGTCTCATCACCTTCACAGTAAAGAATTTCTTCCTAATATCTAATCTAACCAACTCTGTTTCAGTGTAAAGCCATTCCCCCTTGCCCTGTCACTACATGCTCTTGTAAATAGCCTCTCTCCATCTTTCCTGTAGGCCCCCTTCAGGTACTGGAAGGCTGCAATTAGGTCACACTGAAATATCTTCTCTAGGCCAAATAATCCCAATTCTTTTAGCTTTTCCTCATAGGAGAGGTTCTCCATCCCTCTAATCTTGGCCCCACCTTGGTGTCCCTCCTGTGCAACAGGTTGATGTTCTTCCTGTGCTGGGGACCCCAGAGGTGAACGCATTACTCAAGGTGGGATTTCACGACAGCAGAGCAGAGGGGCAGAATCCTCTCCCTCACTCTACTGCCCTTTCTGCTTCTGATGCAGCCCAGGACACAATTGCCTTTCTGAGGTGCAAGTGCACATGGCTGGGTCATGTCCAGCCTCTCACCCACCAGCACCCCCAGTCCTTCTCAGCAGGGCTGCTCTGGATCTGTTCATCTCCAGCTTGTGTTGATACCACAACCCCAACCCAGGTGCCTCACTTTGCACTTGGTCCTGTTAAACCTCATGAGATTCCCATGGACCCACTTCTAGAGTCCAGGTCTCTCTGGATGGCATCCCCTCCTTCAGGTGTGTCAGCCACACCACTCAGCTTGGTGTCATCTGAAAATTTGCTGAGGCTGCACTCAATCCCTTCATCTACATCATTAATGAAGATGCTGAATAACGTTGGTACCAGTACAGACTCCTGAGGGTCACCACTTTTCACTGGTATCCATTGGGACTGTGAGCCATGGACCACCACCCTCTGGATGCAACCATCTAACCATTTCCTTACCCACCCAGCAATCCACACATCAAATCCATCTCTCTCCAGTTTAGAGAGAAGGATGTTGTGGGGGGCCATGTCAAAGACCTTACACAAGTCCAGATAGATGACATCCACAGCCATTCCCTTGCCCACTGATGTAGTCACCCCATCATAGAAGGCCACTGGTTTGGTCAGGCAGGACTTGCCTTTGGTGAAGCCATGCTGGATGTCCCCAGTCACCCCCCTGTTCTCCGTGTGCCTTTGCACAGCATCTGGGATGATCTGTCCCATGACCTTCCCAGGCACAGAGGTGAGGCTGACAGGTTGGTAGTTTCCAGGGTCCTCATTTTTAGTCTTTTTAAAGACGTGTACAATGTTGCCCTTTTTCCAGTCACCTGGGACTTCACTTGACTAGAATGGGAAGGGGAAAGCATCCCATACCTGTAGCAACTCTGCCAAAATTTTCGGAGCTGCAAAGAAAAAATTGGTAAGCCTTTTTGCAAAAGTTATATGGATGTAAATATAGATACATACACAGGTTCTGGAGTCACAATCATGACACTCAGAAGTGTGTGTTGTCATCTAGCTCTTGAGTTTGGATACATAGGGCCAACACAAAATAAGAAACTGACATCACATGTCACTTGGACACTGATCTACTGTCTCAGGAAAGGACACAAACTGGAGATTTAGAACTGGATGAGGAGAAATAATTTGCAAACTTGGAATATTCTGACCAGAACAGTTTCTAAGTAATGGAAAAATCAGATCGACAAAAGCTTATATATTCACTCAGACCCCCAGTTAACCTGGTTTCAATTCCTCCCTGAATAATCTGAGGGAAACTGACTGTCAGTCAAAGATGTCACATTAAAGCATATGGTTTTAGATCTTTTCAATACTGAAAAATTGTCATGTTCTCATCCGCAGGTTGTTGGGATATTTTGTGGTTTAATTCCTTTCCTGAACAGGACCACAGAAAACATCTGTCTCTGTAGCATAGGGAATGATCTTCACAAAGCTCATCATCAAGAAGTCCTTCATGAATAAAGCACTAAACAAACATTTAAAAAAAATTTTTTTGCTATCAATTAGAGAATAAAATGAAATAAATTAAATAAAACAATGAAATAAAACAAGTCCTATATCATTATCTTGTAGCTATTCATGATTGCTGTCTTTTGTGCCCTTTGGGCAGCAAAATTGCTTAAAATAATAGAATTAGACATTAGAAAATAAAAAGTCAACTTGCCCTTTCCTTGCAAGTGAAAGATTGTTTCTTGTACTTCATAATGTCTCACCTAGATTAACTTTAAAAGACTAAAGGATTCATCACTTTTCTGTTTTTCCTGGGGCAAAAAACTCCAAAGAACTCAAAATAAGGAATATTTCTAAAGCTTAGTTTAAATCTACTCCTTTCTAGTTCTAGTTACATTTAGACTCCTTCCTAGAGAGTGGCTTGAAGTTATGCTCTTATGACCTCATAATATATCAGTTTACCCTTTTAATATCAGAAACGAACACTTCTAAATAAAAAAAAAAATATTACTTAAGAACAACTATGAATGGCTGCCATTGATGGTCTCTGGATGTTGACATTGAGAACACCACAGTATGGGGCTGATTCTAGTTTACTCTTGTCTTTATAGCAAAGGCAACATTAAAATTAGTGTATTGATATTTTTAAAAATTCTGAATTTAGAAGTTAACAGATTAATATATGCCATTTTTATAGAAAAACAAAGTCTATTATTCTTAATTTTAATAAATTTTCCTCATACAATCAGGAATTGCTGATGCTGTTTTATGTTATAAGCATTTACTGGTATTTTATATCCCTTTTGATTTGATTTCAGGATAACAAATAATTCCAAAAACGTATAAAGAACTTTTAATCTATGATTCCACCCATGCAACCATTCTACAGATAGGAAAACTGAAGGAAGTCTCAACTTCTTCCCTCAGATCAGGTAGTCACGGCTGTGTTGTGCACTCTCAGAGTGAGTGTGTCTCTCATCCTGGTTTCCTGTGTGAAGAAGACAGCTTTGAGACGCTGGATGTGGTCATGGTGTTGATGGATGGAGCCTTCCCACATGTTTGGCAAATTTGTGCCTGCAGGAGAGCGAACCATGCAGCCTGTACAGTGACATGACCCTGAACCAGCCAAAAATAATGAAAAGGTCTCCATGGACCTCAGGTCTCAACATATGTCTCATTTCATTGTACACCCAGAGCCAGTTACATTACAGCTTGTTTGTCTGCATACTTAGATGAAGATAGACCTGCAGACTGAATATGACTGAGAAAAGGAACTGATTCAGATGTCCTATAGTATCATAAAGTACAAGCAAAAATACTAATTCTGACTTACTTGATGCTTACCATGGTGGTGTGATGAGAGTTGAAACTCCCAGTGAGTTTGGTCAGTGGGTCTAACCTAATGCATGTGGTACCAACCTGTTACTTCAAAGATTTAGTGTGAAGATTTCGTTCAAACTGTAGCTATACTAAAATTCAAAGTCTCATTTTTCAGTGATACAACAATATAGCTAGCAATTCTTAATCTTACAGGTTTTCTAAAATCATATTTTTAAAAATGCGACCCACCACATTATATATTTTATGTATAGGGTCTTGGAGTGTTTTGGGTTGGGTTTTTTTGGGGGGTGGGGGTGGAAGTTAGGTGCATCAGGAAAAGACTACTCTTACTTTGACAAGACAACAGACAGGATATTTCTCCAATTTACGTTAAACATACAACAAACTAAGAAGCACAACATCAGTGAAATCTCTATTGATTTATCAGGTGGAAGTAAAAGTAGAATCAGATTTTTTTTTATTTCTTTTTTGCAGTTTTTCTATCCAGCTAGACAGGTGTGCTGGCCACATTATGTTACCATATGTCTAGAGAAATTGTTTTTAAAATAGCTAATACTATATTTGAGAAAATTTCATGTAGCATATGCCATTTAATATATACAAATGTTGTCCATACAATTATACAATTGGGTAAAATATACAAAATCAAGTTGTATTTAAGAGGATTTTTGGTTATAAGCCAATGCAAATATTATTCTCCCATGATTCCAGGAAGAGATTAAGTGTAGAGTGGTGACTTGTGCAGCGTCTGCCAATTGCTGACTAATTGCATGCCCATCATTATTGCATCCACATATACAATGTGGGTGAAAATTCAGAGCAGAACCACACTGCACAGCATACTTCAAATAGCAGTGGTCATTCTGAGGCAATTTATTATATATTTTTTCAGTGTTAATTTCACTCAGCTATTTTAGTGTCCTCAGGGACTTAGAGCATCACAGCACTGGAAACAAAGTACTGGACATGTGTCTAATGTAAATAAAAATGCAGAGAGTAATACATGTGCACAGATTGCACAACTTTTTCAAATTTATTTCTCAAAAAAGTATAAAATTAAGAGAAAACTACACTATGCTATTCACTGTGTATCCAGTCTATCAGTGAATGGTTTAAAATACAGGATCCTGGGAATGTTGTGCATTATCACAGGGAAAAATAATTAGAGCAACCACAATGTATATACAGCCAGAGAGACATCGTGGAAAAACATTTCCTATAATTGCACTGTGACAAAATGTGCAGTTAAATATTATACACATGGTGAAAATTACACCACAATTAATGGCATGCCTCTAACATAATTAATTCTTAACGTTTTTTAGTAGTTTAAAAAAAAACCCTATCACTGTGTGCTGCTTCATGTGATAATATTGTTAGACAACAACTCTCAACAATTTTCATAAACCAGGCAGTGTTGGTGCTGGCAAAAACTTTCTGCCTACATTCAAATACCTCTCCCTGATCTCATTTGAAGTTGCATGTTAAAACTGAGATATTAAGACAACAGATTAGGAACACTCTCTAATTTAATTGACTCATTTTGCTCAAAAATGTGTCTGTATTTAGAGAAATGGAGGTTGATTTCCCCTCTTTGCTATATTTGGTGTCCTGTTGCATGAAAACTGTGTTGTTGCGTGTCCTTTTAATCATTACCAGTGGATTCTTTTTATAGTAGTTTGTGCTATCAAAACTATCCCCCAAAACAGGCCATTTGCAATTGCTAATTGAAAGACAAGCTGTGTTATTTTGTTTCTTCCACATCTGGGATGGCCAGGGACAGTCAGACACAGCAGTTGTCACCTAAGTGAACGCTGAACCAGTATCTCAGCACTGTGTTAATGGTTGCTGCTCTAAAGGACATATCCCTTCAACTTAAGTGAGTATTACTGCATGAATGTCCCAGTAACTTATAATCTCCTCCACCACTTAAAGACCTACTGATATTCACAGCCATTAAATGCCTCTTCCATGTCCTGGCCACACACAGCAAGGCTAATTACTCTTGGGGAACTTAAATTCCCACTTCAATTTCAACAGGACTGCACTTAATTTCTGTTCAAATCTCTTATACAGCAACAGTGTTTGCTGCAGAGAATATCTGAACACAGGGCTCCAAGGAACTTTCTGGGCCATTAAGTCAATTCCCCTGTTACTGCAAGCAAACACATTGTATAATTTCTTTCATACACTCCAACATAAAAGTTGTTGGGTTTTGGCCTCTGTTACTCAACTGGAGAATATTTCAGAATGCACTTGCTCTAAGAGTGAGGAGTTGCCTTCTACTTTCAAACTTAACTTGTTTCTCAGTTGACACCCATCACACAATTGAAAAAATTTATTTAGTTTAAATTACTTTTCTCCCTGCTGCTTTCCCTTGTGCCCTCCCCCACACCCTCATTTCACCAGTCTGACCAAGACCATCTCTTCCATCCTCTCAGGGGGACAAAGACACTTCTTTTGAACCTGCGTGGGTTCTTGTCTGCATCTGCTAGGCTTTCAAATGGCTTTTCCAAAGACAGAAGTTGAGAAAAAGTCTAGCCAAAGCCCTGTAGGGTGATGCCAGTATTTTTTGTCCCCACTGACAGTAATTTGACAGACAAATTCTGTCACTGCATTTGTCTTTTCATGGTTACATCACATTGATGGCTCTTAGTCAAATCCTGATCAACAAGTAAAATTCTTTTATGAACAGATGAGCCCTGAGCTTCTAGCAGATTTTTAATATTATTTTTATTATTATATTTTATCCCATTCCCATTTGGGCTCTTAGACTTTGCTCTCTCCAAAAGACGTGTATTGGCAATGCCTCTGAACCCTGCATATCAGTACATTTTGTCAGGACTCTATTCATACTTGCACCAAGTCACTGGGAAAGTATTAAACAAAACCAAAATTGCTCACCAGTCTGGTTTCATCCCTTTCCTTTCCACAGACTGCTGCTGTCCACATTCACATCTCCTGTTACCTACTTTACAATGCCACCCCTGATTCCTCTCGTTATTACAAGTAAAGGTTGACCATTTGTTTCCAAAGCACGTTTTCCTGAAATCTTGGTAGGTGGTATTTTACACATAATTTTTGTGGGAAATCTAAAAGTTCAGTGTCATCTACCTTTGTTTAATTATTATTTGCCATTTTCTATGTTTAATTTATCTCCTAGTGCTCCTCCAGGATCTCTTTCAAAGCCTGCTGTAGTGCCTTACACACAGTTTAGGTCAGACTTTTATGTCCATGGCTGTCTTTTCCTGTACTTAAGTACAATTGTTTCCCTTGCCTCTCTCTGTCTGTAGTGACAGTACTCACTCCACCCAAAGGTGCTATGAAGCTTGCAGTTCTCAACAGCTCACCTCCCAGCCTCTTGGGATGGAGACAGGTGATATATCCCACTCAAGATGAACTTTCAAGCTGAAATTTGCCCTTGGATGCCACATTCCCAATGATCCCTTCCTGTTTGTCCTCATGGCCAGTCTTGTCATCCCTCCTGAACACACATTAGAGAGTTCTCACACTATTCTCAGTGGTTTTTGACTTTTGCAACAAGGATTTCCTCTAGAGCAGTCATTTTTTCAGCTCCTATAGGTTCTCTGCTTATTCCCAATATTCCTCCTAAGGCAGTAGTTCCCTCTGCCAGGTCTGAAACACATCCCTGTGTAATTTTCCCCATAGCACTTTGATGTATTCCTCAGCATCTTTGACCTGAAACATTTCCAAACCTTTCCCACTTTGAAGACCCTGAGCAACCCAGCCCCAGCTGTCTCTCCTAACCAGCCCTTTCAATTTTTCAAAGTTTGCTCCAGTGAAATCTGAAATCTTAATTAGAGAACTATTTTTTTGTTTATCCTTCCATTTAAACTGAGTCAGCTCAAGACCACTCATGTTAAACAACTGCCAAGTCCCATCCAAAAAGTGACTGAAATTTATTAGTGGATGAAGTGATTGCTGCCTGCAGTGCATAGAGCCAAACCCTGACACCTTTCCTCTGCCCTCTTTACTCTGGCGTAAGTCTGCTGAAATCAATGGGAGTTTTGTTTATGTAACTAAAGGATTGGGCCTACAGTTTGCAGTTTTCTTTGAATTCTCTTAATATGAAAGGTGCTACACAAATACATTATTATTTTACTTTCTTTTTATAAAGCCCAAAATATTATTGGCCATTGAAAGTTTATGGAAACTTGAAGCAATAGCAGTTGGCATTGACCTTTTCCCCAGCACAGGAGTCCCTAGGATAACACAGATGTCATGTGCAATGAAAATTAATGTTGTGAGCACAGCTGTTTAGTAAAATAGAGTAAGATAAAAAGAAACAATTACCTAATTTGATATGGGATCTTTTTAAATTTTTTCTTTATCTTATGCTATAGTGTGCAACTTATTGACTCATCCAGTGCCAGATACGCTTTTTCCCTTCTGTAAAACCAGTTTTCACTTACATTTACTGCTGGGAAGCATTATTTGAAATGATGAAGTGTAGGAAGTAGAGCCAACAAGAACATTTTACATAGTTAGCAACTACACCCAGACTTCTCTTCTGCAATTTACTTATAGACTTAACTTGATTGTTCTCAGGCTAATATGCACAATTTGGAAAATTGAAATAGCCTTCTATAATTTTCAAACACAATCCCATAAACTGAATCAATTGTGAAAGTAAGTTTTACCTCAAGACCCCACAATGAGGTATCTATTACCAGGAGCTCTAAGCAAATGTTCTTTTAATTAGCTACATTTATCTTTAATGCATGTTTTGACAGAAAATCTAACATAAACATACATTACAAATACAAAAAATCCAGCTCAAAGTATGGTTAATTTTTATGCTTGACAGAGCCATTTGGAAAAAATAACTGTGACCTTTTTGGAGCCTGGAAAAAAAAATCTTAATGTGATGTCATTATAACACAGTTTCAGAAACCAAGAAGAAACAGTGGCATCTGTAGCTAAAGTACAATAACAATTCTTAAACTATTCCTTAAAAGTGGCAATAAAACCCTAAAAAGACCTTTGGGCCTTATGCTGAGGCAGCTGAAAAATCATGTTAAATAATTTCTGTAAGGACAACAGTAATTATAAACCTGATTAAAGTTTACCTACATTTCATTCCTAGAGTGTCTGAAATGAGGACTGTGAAACCAGATGGTTACAGAGCACACATGATGGATATAGTCCATCAAGCATATCCATTGCCATGGAAACAACAGGAATAACATTATCTTTAGTGTCTATTTCTTCACAAAACTTTTCATTTAAGTGTTGCTGCCAGTCTAAGCAAGGTCCATATGAATACCTAAGTATCAGCTCAAAAAAACAGGTTTGCTTCCCCCACCCTGCAGTAAGTGTGACAGACGTTGTTGAGTGTTGCAGCAACGATAGCAGCCTGTGTCCTTCCCTTGGTCCAAGCCGTGCTCAGATGCTTCTCAACAGACTTTCTTTGGGTATGTTGGGGGTTTTGGGGGTTTGTTTGTTTGTTTGTTTGTAGGTTATTTGATTAGGGTTATGATTTTGAGCTGTTCTATTCAAACAATTCAATTGTTATTTGAATGAAAAAGCAAACCAGGTGATAAAAATGTCTTCCTTTCTCATTTTCTGCATCAATGAAAGGAACCAGAGACAGAGCAGAAGACAGAGATTTTGAAAAAGACATGAGCCAATACAGATGTGTTTTATGGGTCATCATAACCTTGCAAGTGAGCATGTGGATTACAAAACCATAAATCTGAAGCAGAATAAGGGAATGTATGCACATAGAGACAGCAGACAGCATTGGCACCATATTAACCTGGAATGGTCTGTCTTCATCCTCTCTGTTATGGATGTTTCATTTGCAAGAAAATTAATTCTGTCCTGTCCTTAGCTTTTCCCTCTTATTCTATTTCACAAAAACAAACAGGAGATGATGCTTTATGTGACAATCCATACCCAGCCCTCCAAAAGTGAGGAAATTGCCTATTTTCTGGTTTACACTCAACTGAGAAATATATGGGACACATCAATGATCTGAAATGACTTTATGAATCCAGTGATTGTAGAAGATAATGGCCACTCGAAAGAATTTCCAGTATTTTATCTGCTTGTTCAAGTCTGTCCAATGAAAGGATTCCTGGGGCAAAGGCTCTACTTGCCCGTAGGAGAGTACCTGGCAAAAATCCTGTTGGTACCACTGGGGAGTGGTTAATCTAATTCCCTCTCCCTCACAAAGTACACCTAGCAGGTCCATCCCATGACACATATACACAGGTTAAAGCACTTTAGCCAAAAGATTGTCTCACCATGTGTTCCCACAGCCAGCAAGCTCAATGATGTGTTATGCCACACAGTCACTAGATCAAGAGTTGTTGCCAAAGCTTGTGAAAACATTCCTGGAACCATGTGAATATGATCTGTGCCTTTGTTCCGTGCAATATACACACCTATGAAGAAACTACCTCTAACAAAGAATTGAGGATTTGAAGATGTCATGCTGAGTAAGACCATCTGCTTAAGAATTTCACACATTGGGAAGCCAGTGTGGAATATGCATCACGGTCCCTGTGGCTTGTGGAGGAAGGGCTGTAATGCAGAGACCCATACCAACATGATCTGGAAGTAAAACAGCCACAGCTGCGTGCTTTACAGCTTGGATTGCCATAAGAACGTGCCCAAACTACTTGTGCCTTGTTGCCATCAGCATATCAGAAACACAGATGTCTACAGGCAGTAGCTGGGACTGCTCCCTCAAGTTCATCGGTTTACCCAGGGGCTCTGAGTCTGTGACAGGGGCACAATGGCCACAGACAGCTGAAATTTCTGCTGAGCTGCAGATATTCTCACCTGAGGGATATCACATTACTTCAGCGCTTTCCATTTTCACGTTCAAAGCTCTGCATACCTGTGCCCTGACCCCTACTTAAGTCCAGTGTCTTATCATATTCCCTCTCCATCCTCCACTGAGCCCAGCGTTTTTAGGCTAATTCCCTTAGAGTCTGCACTTCACGAAGAGCATTTTATTTTTACTGGTCAATATTTGGGTCCCCTGGTTTTACAAAGCGGATGTTTTTCCCGGTATGAGAGTTGCCTAGTGTTACTAAAACAAAGCACAGCATACTATGCAAAATGCAGAGCAGCAGTGTTATCCTTACTGCACAAAAATTAACATATAGTGCATTTTCCCAGGCATAGTATGGTGACCAACCATCTTAGAGCTGGACAGAGGCTCCCATAACACACACCTTTGTTTTGCTGCTACAAAAGAAGTTGTCATAATGCCCATTTGTTTCAGGTTTTGCAACTTGCATACAGGACAACAAAAAAATCTATACATTTTTTCCAGGATAGGATCTTCTTACTTTAATTAGAAAAAAATATCTGTGAAGGTCTCACTACTTCTGTCACATTATTTTTATTTCTGTGTTGCTGAATAAGCAGCGTTGTTCACCTGCTGCCTTGTACGCAGAAATTGTCTTCATATGCCTGGGTGAGAGAGGCTCCAGAACAACTTTTAATATAGAACATACACTCCCTCAACGACGGGCTTTGTTTCCTGAAACATCTGTAACCTGGGGCCCGATTGCCCTGTACAGGACAGGAACAACCACTGCTGAAGCCAAACCCAGTTCAGCCACCACCTTACTTTACCCTCCACATTCTTGCATTGCCCTGCACTGTTTCGTTTTGCCTCTGACTCAAATTTGTCTTTCAGCTGGGGTTCTCACTCCTCAGCTTCCCAGGGGATCACCAGGAGCCTTGCAGAGGTGCACAGCCATTTCAGGCAAGCAGCGTGCACACATCGCACAGAGTTCTTTACCTCACCCCCTCTTTGGCTCCCCAGAAAGCAGAAACCCAGTGAAATTGCTTTGCAATGTGATTATGTAGTTTTTAATTGAGTATTTGCTGTTTTCTGCTCTTATTGGAAAAACAATGAAATGAGCCTTTCCTTGGACCAGAAATTTGTGCTGCAAACTAGGGAAAATTTAGGCCCCAATAAATATGTCCTGCAGCTATTAAGGGGAGGTAAATAGACCAGACAGAAAAGGACTGGAAACAACAGAGTGGAGCAGCTGCATGCATTGCATTAAAACGTTTATCATCTGGCCTAGTTGGAGTCGTATTTTACATTGTGAATTTATTATATTTTGGCTTAATAAATGTGAATTCTCACATTCTTCCAAAGTTTTAAGTAAGTCCAGATACGCTTCCCACACATTTCTTCATGATCTGAAGTTGTGTTCTTTAACTACTACATCAGTGAATAATTTCAAGAAATATATTAACAAATTAGGCTTTGTCAGGTGCATTTATCATATCAAAGTCCCTTTCCTCAGACAAGATTTACAGACAGGCCTCTAAGTTTGAAAATAAGCTTCATTCTCACTGGTAAATATTGAATGCCACAAAAAAGAACCACAAATTAAATGGAAGGAAGGAAGGAAGGAAGGAATACAAGGTGCCCCCTTCCCCAGCAACTACTGCAAAGCTGCTTAATTCCTCTCATCTTTATCGATAGCATCCATTTGGATTATAAATATTTAGAGAAGAAGGTCAGACTGTAATGGGTGACTGTGAGTAGGGAGACTGTACACACCACAATTCAACCTCACCTGGTTCTTTTTTTGCTGCTATGATAAAAACATGCTATGGTAACATTATTTTTCTAAAGGCAAAATCCTGCTCAGCAAAGCAGAAGCATTTATGATATTCTGTGTATAATTCTTAACAGAAATTATTTTTAAAGTTAGACATAAATTTTTGTACAAGCCTTAGTATGTTTGAAATTACCTTGAAATTGTTTAATGTAATTAGCTTTCAGACATTATTTCTATGTGTTAAAAATGTACTATGAAGAGCTAGAAACCTGAGAACACACTGAAGTGGAAAGTGGGCTTGAAGAATAAAATTAATGTAGTCAGAGAGGATTATGTATTACCAAAAGGAAAGTTCCCCAGATCTGGGAACGAGTTTACTGATTCTTGTCAACTGAAATGAGTGAAATGAGATTTATTTTCTTTTTTCCCCCTTTCCTTCTTTTTTTTTCTTTTTTTGAACTCCTGAGGAAAGGAATTGCGAACCTGAGCTATTTGTAGAAGAAGGTGATTCAGTGAAAGGAGATGAAGTAGGTGTCTCAAAATCTAAGCTATTTTATAAATAAACCCATTAGAATTCTCCAAAGAGAAAAAAAATAACATTATAGGATTACTAAAATGCAGAATCACCCACGTTAAGAAATGATGAAGCTCTTTCCAAAACCTGATCTGACCAGACAGGTTGTTTGCCAAGGGTCAATTTACAACTGCCACACAAGGTTCATTTTAATTACACTGTCCAGACAAGCCTCAAAAATCCCATTTTCCCATTTGTTTATCTGAGAGAGTGTCACATAAATTGGCTGATCACTGTTTTCCTCAGCCATTTCCAAAGAATCCATGGGGAAGGAGAGGAGAAGGGAAAAGAGAAAGCTGTCAATTCCTCACTCCTGAAAAGAAAAAGAGGCAGACGTGGAGGCATGAAGACAGCTGGATGTTCCTTGAAGAGGGGGTGATGGAAAAGGAGTGGAACGGATGTGTCGCTGTGGGATGGCAGGAGCGGGTCAGGCGGGGGGTGCGATGGCCAGCTCGGGCAGCAGGGCACACCAGGGACAGGGACAGGGATGGGGCACAGAGGGACCCTGCCTCGGCACGGCAGCACAGCCCCGAGCACCACCCTGCTCCTGCCACCTGCCCGGGGCTGGGCCGAGCACACCCTGCGCTTCTGTGCCAGGCACCCAGCTCTGCTCGGGCAAATGGGAGGAAGCAGCTTTTCCAGAGGGGTGATCCCATTTACATGCAACTTACGCTGCATTATACAGGCATAAGTTTGACTCTTTGATTTCCTGGTTGTAAATTTTCCTCCTGCTGACAGAAAGAGTAATTGCTGTGACCAGAATCAAACTGATTGCTTAAAATGTTGAAGCTGACTTTTGTTCCACTTCTACAATGTATACATTTCTGAAAAACGAGGTTTAGAGGGATAGATATGGTATTGGTGTTTACCAGAAGTATCTTTGAAATGCTTTGTAGTGCCAAAGTATATAGAGGGCTCATTTACTGTGTTGGAAGAGTAAATGCAATGGGGCTGTTTCTGCAGAAATAAAATATATGTATGTTTTTATTTCCTGTTCTCTTACATAATCTTGTTATTAGTTTGAAACTCTCCAGGCATTCTGTAGGTGATAAAAAGAGAAGAAAAGTTATTTCTAGAAAGCTGAGAAGTTCTTATTTCTTCTGGTTTTAAACTAAACATGCCAGCTTAAGCAGAAAGGTGTAACCACACTCCGCTTCAGGGACAGGATAGCAGTCGGGCCAAAAAATGAAAATAAAGGTCAAAGCAATTTCCATAAGGAGATGCAGGCGAAGGCCACCGATCTGTTCCCAGAGACACCCACCGTGCTGTATCAGAGGGGATAGCAAGGAGGGCTGATGTTGTGGAGGCAAGAGCAGTCCCCAGAATGAACCAGATGATGGGCTGTTCTCCAGTTTGCCTTGCCTCTCCTGTGGGTTTAATCACGCCCTTCCAAATCGTCTCCCACACAAAGTCCCACGGGAGCAGGGAGGCAGCCTCATGCTTTCAGCTGTTCCCTGTCCGTGCAGGGCAGATACCCACACGGTTTGCTCCCAGCCCTTCCCTGTTCCTCTGTCCACTGACACTGCTATTAATGTATACTCTGGTGCAAATCAGCACTGCCTACGCCACACGTGCTATCTGAACTTGAGTAAAGTCACTGAAAGATGGAGCCTTTGGGGGTTAATCAACCGCTCAAGTGAAAAAGGTTATTTTGATTAGGGTTTGGTAGACTGAGTTCAGATGAATATTGTTGTAGATGCAGAGAAATGGGGGAATAATCTCCTGTGCATTCAAATATTTCATTTTCCTAGGTCTGTCCCTTGTCTAGCTGGCCATCCTTCCCCATCCCTTCCCACACTGCACATGTTGCACAGATACATCACCACTTTAGGTGATAAGGAGGAAGACTCACGCAGCAGTTTCTTCTTTCAGCCTCTTTCCCAGAAACTGTGTCAGCTGAATAAACATTCCTCTCTGCTCAAGAAATGAGGAATGAGCTCACAACGGGGTTGATAAGGGTGGAATCCTCCTCCCCAACCCAAACCAGAGGTGGGGGCAGACCCATGCCCCTGAATCCCTTCAGCTTTCTTCTATCCCTCCCCATGCTCATCTCCAGTCATACAGCAGGAAGAGCCATTGGCAAGCTAATTTCATATTCTCAGCCCTGTATCACCTGGCCATGGCATTATTTAAAGTGCCTGAAGAGCAGTTCTGATGTATAATAACCTTATTCTTATTCAGCCCACCTTACTCAAGCACTGTTATCTCATAGTTATCCTATGCAATATTTATTATAATTACTATTAGATCACTGTAAATTTTACAGTGTGTTGGATTTGCATCCTTAAGAACATTAGGAAGGAGTAGTAAGAAATTTAGACCAGTACTAAGGACTCCTGAAAATCTTCCTACTCCAATTTTCAAAGCAACCCAAAAGAAAGCTAAGTCGAATAATATTTGGGGAGTTTCTTATGGAAAAATGTGAAAGTATCTGAATCATTTAATATTTACAATGACCCTCTGAAAACCTTTAAAAATAGCTCACTTGGTGGACTAAATCTAAACGGCATTACACGGCCTTGTAAAAACAGATAGAGCATCACTTCACGGGAATGTATAAACAGAAAACTAATTTCTCCCTTTCTGTAGGGAACACTGGCAAAAGGGAAAGCTGTTGCGAAATATCTGCGTGGCTGAGGAAACTGTGGTGTTACCACAAGGACTGAGATTAATGGGCACAAGCAAGGGGACAACATGGATAAGCAGTGAGCTGCAGAGATGGGAGATGTCTCCACAGCCACAGCTGCTCCAGGGGAGACAGATGCTGCAAAAAGACTGGGTCTTGCTTAGAAAATATCCTTTGCAGCATTCCCTCTATGACACTAAGCACCAGCCTGCATTAATGTATTGTAGACATGCAATGCCATTCCCTCCTCCCTATTTACCAGCCCCTCGGAGCAGTCATCTGTGGTGATTGCTTTCTGAGTTGCAAACATTACTTCCACAAATGCCATACCCTTGTACAGTCTTCACATAATTAATATTCTGCTGTGCTTCTCTGTATTGCTGATGCTGTGAAAGCCTGTGTGCAGAGGTGCTCCACCTGCAGAGGCTGGAAATGCAGGACAAAGGCAGCTACCTTTATTCTGAAATGGACATCTATAGTGTTAAAGCCACCTCTACACCACTCTTCTTTTGGTTTCACAAGTACACCACTAAAGTCTAGTTCAAATGAAGTACTGTGCATAACTGTTTTAACAGGCCTAAACTCTGAAGACCCCAAGCCTATTTTATTAATTCTCCAGAGGCTTACAATGGTGCCACTCAAGGGAACATAGCCTATAAGAGAAAGGTATGTTAATTTTTTTATTGTTATTCTGAGAAATTAAAATACATGGATTATTACACTTGCCTCATAACTGTGCATGGTACATGCAAAAAAATGACAATAAAAATTAAGTCATGCTTTTTATAATGTGACTACTAGAATAATTTTATGTGAGTAACTACTATTTGGGATACATTTAAAATACTACAGAATTCTTAGATGGCTGTTTCAGCATACTGTATTAATCAGCTCAGGCGTAATTGTAGGATGGCCCAAAAGTCAAACTTTTCCTTAAGTTTCCTGACCTTGACCTGAAAAAAATGTTATAACAAAATTTCAGATTGGGTTTCTTTAAGGCAACAGTTCCTCTTACCTAAACATACCTTTGAAATGGAGAGAAAGAGCTTGCTGATAAATGTTTCAACACCATACTTTATTAAAACAAGTTATTTCTGTTGTTTACTATGTGGTTAGGCCATGATGAAAAGCAGATCTTCACCAATACATTTTTGTGCAAATTCCTTACCTTTCTGTTTACAAAAGAAAGTGAAGTACCTTTCAGTGGTATTTGTCACAGAGCACTAGCAGCCAACAATGCACACTGTCAACTGCTTAAGGTTTCACTTCCTAATTAACTTTCCTAGAAGCAAAAGAACTGTCTGAAAACACAAAGCTCTCACATTTACCCTCCTGCCACTCCATCCTATTCATCCCCGGCCCCACGGCTGTGGCCACCAAGAGCAACAAAGTCCTGAAGGAGGGTCCCCACAGCCCAAAACATCAAGGGGGTAACCTGAGCAGCCTGACTACAGAGCAAATTAGTTATCTGCCTTAGTGGGGGCTTTTTCAACAGATTATGACTGAATTGCAATTCCACCACAGACTCCTTGATGTTAGTGCTTTTTTAAAACAACTAATTTCTCTTTTTCTTTTTGCTTTATATAAAATCTCATTCAAGTCCCATGATTTCTTTCTAGGCTCCTTGAGTCAATGTACTCTTCTCAGGTACAAATCATCTTTTGTTCAACCAAAAAGCAAAAATACTAAAGATAGCGGAAATTGTTACGGAGGGTGTTAAGAGCTACTTGCATGTGATCAACAGAACAACTGTATTCCACGGGCCAGCTCACAAGTATTGTTACGCTTTTCACTTAGAAAACTGCTTTGATTTGAACAGGTCAAAATGCAGTCCAATACAAAAGTAGATATGAATTCTGTCTGTTTCAAACACAGTCCCGTCCTTCTTCCCATGGTTACTTACGGATCAACTTTTGAGTATCACGTATGCCTTTTAGAACATGATTGGTTTAGCTGAAGCAAAGTTCTGCAATAATTACCAAGGCACGAACCAGCTGAAAAATGCTGAACACAGATGTTGAACACAAATATTATTTCACCAAGTTTCTACAAATAAGCTTTGGCTAAATCTCCTCCTAACAATGTGCCCCATCTTCTGCTGTGCATTGACCCTTAGGTTGGACCAGGCTTTTATTACTCTTACCATTGTTTCAAAGCAACGTTCATATGAGTCTCAAAGGCACAGAAAACTGACATGTTTTGACTTTTCTACTGTAAGTTACTTTCACGTCAGGATGATGGTAAATTATTAATTGCATTATACCTTGAATATCTCCAGATGACTGCAGATTGTGAAGCTCTTCTAAACACAGGTTTGCAAGCTGATCGACCCAGCACGTATTCTGGTAGCTGAATTGCAAAATGACAGATTCATCAACTGAATGAGCTGCTATCAGATAATATTAGCTGGTAGATGTCTCAAAAGAAATAGTCGACGTCTGCAGAGCTCTGGCAATTAACTGTTTACAGGTCCAACACCTGCTTCAGTGATAGTATTTATTTCACAAATCATTTTAATGGCCAGCTTCTCCAGCACACAAAATACTTAGCCTTGAAGGTAAAAAGTTCAGCGCCAAGCACCTCTCCGCTGCAGCGCACAAAGCAGCGAGAGAAGAAAGGGAGACAAAGCGCTACAGAGCCGGGTGTTGAGTGATGTCCCTGCCTCCGCCGCCACCCAGGTGAGCGAGCACAGGGAGGGGGTGGCAGCCGGGCCCAGCACCCCACACGGGGCTCCTCGGCGCTGGCTGACATCCATCGGGGCTGCTTCCCACACCGGGAGCGGTGGCAGGAGGCTGTGCCGAGGGCAGGCTGCTGCTCCCCTCTCCCCACGCTGCTCCGAGGGGTGACCTGTGCCCGGGCGAGGCTGCTCAGCCGCTCTTAACAGAGCCACTTCTACAGTAGAAGAGGCAATGACACTAATAACCACTAATCCTCTCAAAGGCTTTCTGGTCTCTTGCCAGGTCAGCTTTAATCAACTGTGACTATAAAAAAGTAAAAAACTTTGGAGGACTGAGTTACGTAACACAGCAACCCTTAAAAATGCATCAAATCCAGTCCCCTAAAACCAGGCAGGATAGCTGCTTAAAAAGCTGCTTGCTCAGGGATAGCATGGACCATCTGCTTAGGAAAACATGACTAGCAAGTGATCACACAAGTAGCAATCTGATTTCTGGCGTGTTTGTCTCACTAAATGGTTCAAGTCACCAAACCCACAAGCACCATATTTCAATGGTAAGCCAGAAGGACTTAGATTCCCAGTGATGTCAAATACGAGGTGGATAGATAGACTGTGCTCTAAGCCCCATTTCTCCTGCAGACTCATGAGCATATTAATGGCTGTAAGCCACTCAAATGCAACGCTTTCATGCCACTAAATAGCAAGTTCTGGGCTTAGGCACCTCAAGTAATCGACAGTCTAGACACATAGTGAAGATTAATAACATGATTCCTTTCTATAATTAAACAATACTTATATAAGAAAATACAATAGATGTATTAACAGCAGGAAATCGCATTTTTACTGGGATAAGTCCAGATGTTGCTTCCTAAATGCAAGCTATAAAATATGAAGTGCAGTGGGTACCACTGAAATCAAGCTATCTAAATTAAATTAATGAAGGCATTTCCTACTCTGAGAGTTCGAAAAAAGAAGACAGCTGTTAGGGTAAGCATGAAAAATTACAGAAGTGAAAACCTTACCAGGTAGCCCATGGAACAAACAGTTTACACTTTCTATTGAGGAACTTTCAATGCATTTTTAAACAAGGAACTTAAAAATTTCCATACCTGCAGGGTAATATTTTTGAGAGCACGTGAGTCATCTGAGAGCACATGAAGTAAGGTATGACTCCTGTCATGGCAAATGGCCTGATAAATACCCAGGAGCCCCTCAAACTCAACTGTTGTGCTTAATCCTCTCAGCAAATTTGTGGGGTTTCTTTCTTTCTTTCCCTACCAGACTAATTCTCACAGAAATACAGTTCACATTTGCTTACACAGCAGTTGCATGCAGACAATGTCCCCACCATGTAACCCTTCTCCCTCACAGGCAGCAAGTGACGCTGCTGCAGTGCCAGGATACAGACATGCAACACAGTGCTGTGATTTCACAGGGAAAAATTTGGTGTAAAGAACCTATGCCTGGCAAAACAGATTATTACAGATTTGTAACAGCTCACTGGACACCACACTCCACACAGAAAAAAAGATTAGCCTTGCTCATATGAGCTTGTACTTTAAACAGGCAACCTGGCAGAGGAGAGCTGCTTTGTGTCCTGAAACACCTTGCTTTCCCTCCCTCAGTCCAGCCTGCCACTGGTGTTTTCCAAACCTCTAACTAAACCTGGCAGGTACAGATATCTCTTTGAAAAATTCCAGGTGTTCAGCAAAAAGATGCAAAGAACTTGGTTTCATTGGCTAAATCACGAAATGTTCAAATTAGGGAATACACCTCTATTTCTACAGAAGAGTTGCAGCACCAGAGTCTGACACCCATTTTCTCATCTGAAGATCAGGCTACAGTTCTCTTGTGCCTTTCCTCGAAGGACCCTTCTAGACAAAGAGAGGGAATTTCCATTTCGTAGGATATTGAGTTCCAGCTGAAATATAAAATGCATATTTAGAATTTCTGGCATTTTTTCCATTTATAATGAAACAGAGCAGCTGACTGCATCAATCCTGGACCATCTGAGCCTTGGCATGGCTCAGGATCAGGGTCAAGCCAGCGGCTCATGTAGGTCCCAGGTTACCAACAGATGGGCACCCTTGGCAGGTGCCTCCACAACCCCTGGCACTGCTACCCCATCCTCCAAAGAGAGACAGGCAGGAGCATCACTGTTCTCCCACCAGCTGCATCCCAGCTGCTGCTGGGCATTCCGTGCCCTCTTGCTTTTTTCCCATTACATATTGTGGCTTTTGAGTTATCTTAGTTTTTTACATTAATGTTTTTGTATTTCCTAGAGGGTGCTGGGGAGACAGAGGGAGAGTGAAAATATCCAGATGCTCGTATGGACTTTTCAAGACACAGTCTTTAGAGCTTGGGTTTTGCACTGGTGGGAGGAAAGGAAACCAAACCCCAATATTCTATTACTGTTGTAAACTCCTCAAATTCTCCCACTTTCAATACTTCCAAAATTAGGGTCATGCACCATTGCCTCACTATATCCTTTTCACTCTGCTCTTTATAGATATTCTATATGAGGCAAGTCTACAGTTTCTGTCATCATTAGAGGATTTCATGACAAATGGGCTATAAGCCTGAACCTTTAATCCTTCCTATTCATGCAAGTGTAGAGACCCCAGGGAGCGCTCGCATCGTATTCTCACGGATGAGATTCTCTCAGTGTGAATCTCTTTCCTCTCAGGATATTCAACATCCACCTCATCAATGGTAGCTTTCTGAAAGGAGGTCTCTAAAGCACCTCCATGTGAGTCTTCACACTAATGAAGTAGTTATGGATAAAAAATGCATCCAGGCAAAATCCCTGGACACATGGAAGACAAATAGCAAAACTCCTGTTGCCATTAGGCCATGCTGAGCAGATCACATTGTACAAATGCTACACATGGAAATACTGTCAGTGCATCCCTGTTTAAAAATATAATACCCATCTTGGTATTATTCCTATTATTTCCTGGTCCATAACATCCTGATCCAAGAAATCCTGAATTTCAGCTTTCCTAAAGCATTTTAATAAGCCTAATGCTCCTCCCATCATATCTCTTGAGAGCAGAGAGATTAGGCTGGGTTCTCAGATAAAACAGTTATTATCTGGAGAAAAATTAAAATATCAACAATGAATTTCATAGGTAGAAAACTAAAAAGAAAACCTGGTTAGGAATACATTAAGAAAAAAAAAGTCAAATTCATTCAGTAAGAAATGCATGGACAAGATCCTTAAGCACTCTATATAATAAGGTGTAATAATGTGACAAAATAATTATGCAGTTATGATGGAATGATTTCATTGGACTGGTTCCAGATAAGATTCAAGTTATTTTTAAAGATACCTTATGTATTTTTCACCTGCTGATGCTCCTAAAGATATAGTTAATGTTCTGCTTAACTGCAAAAGTTCTCATTTAAAACTTTTTTTGCCTAATTTCTCTCTTACAAGCAGGTTTACTACTGCATTAAAGGCACACGAAACTGCCAGACCTGGCCAAGTTGTTGATGTGCCTTTGAATTAGATTGGTCATGCTTGAAGAGCGCAAAGTGTCTGGAAATTGCTGCTATTTCTCACCTTTATAGTTGTCTGTGGAGTGTGTGATTGGCTGGAGAGCACTGAGTCAGTGTCTGAACTTCTGACTGTGCTCTTGCATCATTTCTTTGAACACAGTGGGATCATGTGGGCCAAGCAAGAGAAACATCAGGCCCTGTCCCTCTCAGAAGCACTATATACACATTATCTGTGGGTGAAAGGCTGTCAGTGGCACAGTCACCTGTAAGACCATGAGGATTTTGTAGCTTAGCTTATCCTTACATGCACACTGCTCCAGTGGCAACAGAATCAATGAGTCTGGTTTTATACAGACTCATGTTCTTTGTCCCCTGTTTACTGTTCCTCCCCACAATCTCAGCCATCTCCGAGGGACAGCCCAGAGACCAAGAAATAGCAGGGGTGGTGATCTGGGCAGGCTGCATGTGCTCTTTGGGCAGCCCAGGTCTTCTAGACTTCCCTGCAAAACAGCTGCATTGACCTGAGTCATTAATCTCAAAGAAATGCTTTCTGGTAACTTGTAGGAAGCTGCTATTTCTCCTAAATCTGGTTAACTTTGCTAAAAAAGTAGTGAAGCATTCAACAGCTGGGAAACATTGGCATTCATTTTGCCTGCATAACCAACATTTAATTAGCACTTTACTGTGTTTATTAGATATGGGTATTTAAGTGTAGTATCCCTATCCCTTTCAATTCACAGAGCAAATGTTTTAGAAGTTGATACAAATTATGAAAGGAAGAGTCTCCCCTTCTTTGAAAGACTCCTTCCTTGAAGACATTAAATTCTATGTCATGAAGATAACAAAGAGTACAGTCTTGAAACAAAGGCCATATTTACAGTCCTGATACCAGAGCCTGGTGGGACTCTGAAAAAAGGATGTTGTTTTTCCAAAATGTCAAAAATATGAAGAAGTAAATATTTAATAAACTGATTTCTTAAAGCTGAAAAAGTTGGATAAGAACTTTCCCAAAACAACATTTCCCCTGCAAGATGCAAGCAATCTTCACTTGGGTGAAAAAAAAATATTAAAAAGTAGCCAAAGTTTAGCAAAATTTTCTGAGAACAAGATTGAAAATATGTAGCATCAGCAAAACTGTGTGTAATAGAAGTTAAAAACAACACTGCATAAAAATTTAATCATAAACTATTTCTTCAAATGTATCCTGTGCAAAATATCATTTTGCACAATGCATTGCAGCTGAACTTTTTTAAGCTAGAGTATAAAACAGACATAAATGTTAAACTTGTCCAAGGATCACATCTTTAACTACAGATCCAATTTACATCTAATTTTAGCTTAGAAACTGGTTGGAAGATTTACTTGTGAAATGCCAGAAAACTTATCCAATGTGAAGTATGGTAAATTGCTAAGGACTGGCTGCACTTTTCATAAAAACCTAGAGATTTAATCCCTTCAGAGCAAATCTTAGTCTTAAAAATGTCATCACACTTGGGCCTTCCAGCATGCTTTATAATTTACTATTATTTATTGATTCCTACATATGCAAACTCTGCTAGCACAAGAGAATCCTCAGTACCACAAACTAGATGAGTATAAAAAGAGGTAGTATAACTAATTCCCAATGTTACCAGCTATTGTTAATTAGTTCTTCCCTGATCAAACTCACTTGCTTTAAAGCTTCTTAATTATTAAATGGTGCTTGCTAGTTCAAACTAATCCCAAATAAGAAAAAAAAAAAATGTTTAGTTGTGCAGCAGAGATTAAAGGGCTTCAATGTGCTCACTGTTAACAGGAAGTAAAGAAAATACATTTCTTCATCAAATCATTTTCACAAAGCCTCATATATTTCATCAGAAATGGCCATTAATGTTATTTCAAAGACGTGCCTGTGGTTTCTGCTAACTACTTATTACACAGCCATCATTTTGTAATATAAACCAATGACTTGGTGATAAAGTGCACTAGTTGGAAACATAAACAGATGCATTATGGATAACTGAAGTACTGCTTTCTCTTCTACAAATTCATTCTATGTCACTTAAAAGGAAAAATCAAAGGAACCTTATGTTTAATAATATTTAGATATTCAGGATATGCCTAAACTTAGCAAATTAAAGCAGTTCCAATATTCTATGTTGCAGAATACTGAATTCCAGGTTCAAAAATCAAATGAGATGGAAAATGCTTATGATCCCTTGATAAGCATAGCTAGGAATGAATTGGCATATGGAGGAAATAGAAAAGCCAAAAACAGCAAGAGTTGTGCTGTGCAGGGCTTTTGTAATGACTTTGCGGCCCTATTTCCCAGATTATGTTTCCAGTTTTTGAAAATCAGACAGGCAAGGAAGAACATTTTGAAAAATCAAATTCTTCTGCAGAACTATCAGCATGTTTTTATAACTATCCCATGGTAATGTAGACCCAATCCTAAAACACATACAAAGCATGTAACCTCACCAGCAAGATAATGTCCTTGCCCCTAGCAGTGCCTTCAAGGAAAATACCACTCCAGCTGTGCTGCAGAGTTTGCCTGTTTGATGGTATGAACAATCTCCTATTCAGATTAATTTAAGAAGTTTAGACCTTTACTCCTGAATGCTTTAAAAGAAACCTGCAAAAATTTGTCATACTTGGCCTTGTAGCAAGGGATGAGTTGAATGAACTGCTCTCAGAAGGGAATTTCTATGTATCACCTCATATTTTAAAAGAAAAATAACTGGAAACCAGCAGAGAAAATGCCATTTCTCTGGAGAGTCTCCATTAGCTCTCTTACAAATTGTTCCTTTAAATGTAGCCCCAAGAACAGCACCCTTCTTATGAGTCATTTCCCAATGGAGGAAAGGATTCCTTTAGCAACACTTTCAACACGGCCCCCTGCAGCACCCTTATATCCAAGCTAAGTCTTTACAATCCTGACGGCTGGACTACAAGGTGGAGAAAAAACTGTTTGAATTGTCCATTTCAAAGGGTAGTTGTTACTGAGTAGTACCCTGTGTTGTGCCTGGTGAGGAGTTCCTCAAGGGTCTATCTTGGGACATGTCAAGAAGATTGGAGATACCAGATATAAATTGAAAAAATAGGGATTCAACCTGAATATTAAAAAAAAATTCTACCAGCAGATAATTTAGCACTGTAATAGGTTGCCCACTGACGAAATCACATGTTGCCTACAGCCCATTAGGGGACCCTGGGCAACCGTGTTTTCCAGAGACTTCCATAATTTTGGCAGTCCTTTTCAAGCGCTTGCAACATGAACAGCCTTTTGTGTCCTGTGTCTTTGGCCAGGCACAAAAAAGACAAGGCAAAACCTGCTATGTCTGGCTAAGACCAACGCAGTGTGTCATCAAGAGCTGCAAAGCACCTCGTGGATCTCAGCACCAGCTTTATACACAGGTTGGGGAAGTGAAATGGAAAAAAATTATCACAAAAGTTATCCAGGCCTTAAACGAACAAGAAATTAAATTAACCAGCAAAGTTCATAAGGGTGACTGTTTGAGAGAGAGAGGAACTGCTAAAATACACCTTTAATCAAACCAACAGCAATTGAAGTAATACTTTATAGCTTCTGAGATGTCCCAAACTTGCACAATATTTAACAGGACCACAAGTGAGCAACAACTTTTCCACTAATCTGATGTTGACAGTTTTCGCAATTCCTACTTTTTATTTCTTTCCTTTAATCTATGAGGATTTTCATATTATAAACAGTTTATCTTGTCTGTGTGTGATGTTCTGTGCAATGATCTAAGGCCACTTTATATCAACAAAACTCCAAGACAAAACAAGTCCCAATTTGTTTCACATGAAATTCTGATTTTTTTTCCCAGCATGTTTTACAGAAACAAACAGACAAACAAATACATGGAACTAAAAAAACTCCAACACTTTCTTTTTAGCAAAACCGGTAAATGTTGCTATTGCTTTTTCTGCGTCAGGTATTTTGGAAGACTTTTTATTTTGAGAAAACTGAAGATGCCGTATTTTGTTCAGGATATTTCAAGTAATAGATAAATAAACAATAATTTGCAAAACTGACATATCCAATTGACATTCAGCTTCACTGTTACTCTGTTTCCTCTACTGCATCCTGGTTGAAAGTACCAGAGGAGAAATACTAGGAGTTAACACTTCAATTGTTGCCAGTGCTGCCTTGCCTCCCTTTCTCCAATACTTTAAAGTAAAGACTAAGTAAAAATGCAGAGTGCTAATTAACCACTAAACAATCACGAGGCACTTTCCTGCACTACATCTCCAGAGCCACTGCTGGAAAGGAAACTCTCTGACTCCAGGAGTGTGGTGAAGCAATAAGGAGAGGAGGGATGGACCAGGGCAGTATTTGGTACCAAACACTGAAAGTGCATGACAGTGTGTGCAAGTGTAATACACCTGGTTAACTTTTAAATCAAAGAAAGAAATAAAGGGGGGAAAAAGGTTAAATTAAAGCTCTTAACATTAATTGCTTAATGAAGACTGACAAGAGCCTATGTAGCAGGGTCATTTTATATTAAGAACAAACAGTGCCCTCTGTGGTTTAACAGAAAATGTGGTGTTGGTTTCTTCTGTATTGTATTTTTAAACACAGAAGCTAAGAGCACCCAAAATTGCCCTATTTAGTATAATCACTTAGCTGGATGAAAATCCTCAGTCATTTTAGCGTGCTTGCCTCAGGAATGCAGATTACAAGTAGCAAACAGAAAGTAATCCACAAATAGCTTTAGAATCCTGTTTGAAAAATTGGTCTGTGAGCTATGTGGGTCTAAAAGCCAAGTGAGTACATTATGATCCAAAAAAGTGAACGATTTTTTTAAATGATTTATGTAAACTAGGAAAGAAAAACTCACTTTAAAACAAACTTGAGCGTGTATTGTTGATACGATCACATTTTAGAATACACTAAGTGTTCCAAATGGCCCTCAGATCAATTTTGGGAAGTAAACAAAGCTCAGCTTTCAATGAGATTTAGGTTTTAAAACACAAGAAATTAGGTATAGGTTAATTCAAACATTCATTAAATCCAGACTGCCATGAGTTATATTCCATGGTCTAAAGTGATGACTAACGCAGATAACAGTCATGCTTATGCAATCTGTTACAGATAATATGTTAAGTAAAATAGTTTGCGCAAACTCTAAAATAAAGGATCTTTCCAGTTAACAAAAAAGCCAAAATTAAAACATAATTTGAAACATGCATTTTGTTCTATATTTGAAATCAGAGACTGTGTCCACATTTTATACACACACATACAAACACGCAAACACACACACACACACGCTCACACACATTATTTTAATAGATGCCAGATGGGAAAAGGGCTTGACATCCAGTTTACTTTCAGCAGCCAATGCGGTGGCCTCGCCATCGTGCTCACGATGGAGCACAGCCCCCGCTGGGCCAGTGGCACTGTGGCCCCAGGACCTGGTGTGACAAACTTGGTCACGGAGGAGCAATGCCAGCTAGGACACATCCTGGGAGCACCTACTGACCTAGGGAGGAGGAAGCTGCCAGAATCAGTTCCCATCCCTTGTGAGAAGACAGGTCTGCAGATGGAAGAAGGTCTCAGCCCCGGGATCTCAGCAATCTCAGCCTCTCCTTTTGCAAGGGAGCCTTTGGAGGACCGAGGGGTTGTTGGGCATTTCCCACACGGTCTGCTTCTCCTCTGCTCCAGCTGACCTTTGACTGCCCCTCCATGGTTTGGGTGATAGCAGTGGGGCACACCTCTGTAGATGCAGGGCAGGGATGATGGTGAACAGCTGATCCCCAGTGTGGGGTCCAAACCCCTCTGTGTAAGGCACTCCATTTTTTCCCACCATTAGCATCTGGAAGAGTCATCCTTGATGACAATTCATACTAACTTGTGTTTACACTCCTACAAGCTCCAAACTGTGCACCAGGACCACTCTGGATACTCTGCCAAGCTGAAAGATGATGTCTGGCACCCAAAGAACTTGCAGTCCCAGCACAGGTGACAGCAGAGGGAGGTGGACCCCCTTGAGTACGTGGCACCTGACCATGCTGAGTGCACATCTGCTGTCCACAATTTTGGTATGTAGTGTCTAATCTGCCTTTTGGGGAGATACAGGGAAAACCATAACTTTCCACAGCCCAGTTTCAGTGGTTAGTCATCTGAAGCATTGATGTGTTGTTGTCACAGGCAGCAGGATGAGACTTGCTGAAGCAGCTGGAGAAACAGCAAAGCAGGTTTGCAATACAATAATGCTATTACCATACTTCATTCATGGCTGCTCATAAAAGACTCTGAAGATGTAAAGGGTAATATAATCACTGAGTGATATTGTTAGTGTTTCAAAAGCTACTTTGGCTTTTAGGTTTGATACATTTACAGCATGCAAAAAAGGCTTAATACTGTCCCATAGCTGGAAAGGCATCAGTGGACAGAGAGTGCAAAATGAACTCACAAGTATCTATCAAAACAATTATATTAATTTAGAATACTTGTCTTTGTAAAGTATTATAGTGTAAAGTATTATTAGAGTTAGCGGGATGTCTGAGATGGATATGGGAAGATGAAGAAATTAAATATTTATTTTACTACCCTGGATGTCACTTTTGTTATGATATCTGGGTGTAGAGTGCTTTTCTGGATGGGCCTTTCTATAAACTCAGCAGCACAGGGCACAGCACAGACCTGTCTAAATAATCTCCAAAGGCAGTTTCACTTTGCTGATTGATGTTGATATAGGTGCACGTACATAGAACCTCCTGTTGTATTGTCCCAGCACCTCTTCATCCCCTGGCATGAAACTTCAGCACCTCACCCTTGTGGCACCTGGGAGCATTTCCCAGTTCTGAAGAAGTGGTTGCTTTGCCTGAAAATTCCAGGGAAAACATTTTGAAATTACTATTCTGGGCTTGTAGTTTCGTAACACAGAGCAGGTTCTACAGTCCTGTGTTTTCAGTGTTACCTTCCCTTTCACCAATAGGAAACTAATTTCAGTGGAACATCCCAGAGTTGTGACTTGATTCACATTTACAGAAAAGAGGTACTTTAAACATAAAAGAAAGTATTAGAAAAAGAGGTTGGGCAAGTGGACATTCCATCAAAACAAAAAAAATAATAAGCATATAAAATACAAAGTATATGTATAAAAAAACCCACTTTGAGCTGCTATAACAGAGTCTTATGGGAGCTGTGGGCAAATAATTTCCTGTCTCTACTTTCATCCATGGCTGCATTTCTTGGCAAGACCTCATCTCCTGGGGTTCCAGAAAGACTCCTAGGATACACTGTCATATCATCACTGGGAGTAGGATCCACTGATAATATCTGTGAAAGATATAGGGAAGGAAAAAACTACTCTTAATCGGAGAAAACTAAAATATTCTAAAATTATTGTTCACAAAACAGCTAAGACATAGAAATACTTAACATATTTAGAATTTTTTGGTTAATAATTTGGATACTATATCACAGAAGAAGAAAAGAGATAATAAATCTTTTCTTTATGGGATTAGATTATAATTTTATTGAAACCTCAGGCATCTTAGTGAAAAGCCATCCTGTAGGCCAGCTGGGAGTATAAAGGCACCTTGATTCTTACAGAGAGCCTGAGGCTTCTCTTTTTCTCATTAATAAATATCTAAATACATGTCCCTATCAGTTAATTTCCAATTTCTCATGAGTTGTTGTCATGGTTTAATCCCAGCCAGCAGCTCAACCCCACACAGCTGCTCTCTCACTTCCCCACAGTGGGATAAAGAAGAGAATCAGAAGAGTAAAAATGAGAAAACTCATGGGCAGGGATAAAGACAGTTTAATGGGTAAAGCAAAAGTTGTGCACATAAGAAAAGCAAAACAAGGAATTAATTCACTGCTTCCCATGGGCAGGCAGGTGTTCAGACATTCGCAGGACAGCAGGACTCCAACACATGTAACAGTGACTTGGGAAGACAAATGCCATCACTCCGAACATCCTCCCTTTCCTCCTTCTCCCAGCTTTGTATACTGAGCATGACACCATGTGGTCTGGAATATCCCTTTGGTCAGGGATATTTAGTCGTTCCGGCTGTACCCCCCTCCAACTCCTTGTGTACCCCTTCCTACTCATTTGGGAGTAGTATGAGAAGTAGAAAAGGCCTTGGATCTGTGTAAGCACTGCTCAGCAATAATGAAAACATCCCAGAATTATCAACACAGTTTTCACCACAAATCCAAAATGCAGCCCCATACCAGCTGCTGTGAAGAAAATTAACTCTATCCCAGCTGAAACCACCACAACTGCATGTTCAAAGTGTTGCAGGTAGCACAGATGATTTCCCATGGACAGCAAGAGATTCATCAGGATAAATTGGAAGTGGTCCTTTAAATGTGTTTAAAGAATAACTCAACATCACCAGGCACAGTCAACATGGGCTCACAAAGGGAAAGACCTGTTTAACTAACTTGATTATCCTTTTATAGTATGGTCATTCACCCAATGCATGAATGGAAGACTGGATAGAGTTTTTCTGAATTTTAGCAAGGCTTTTGATACTGTCTCTCAAGTATCCTTCAGGACATTTCCCTATGAAAAGCAGCTGAGGACATCGGGCTTGTCCAGTTTGGAAAAAAGGAGATGGCCTCACAGCTCTCTACAGCTTCCTGAGGAGGGGACAAGGAGAGGGAGATGCTGAGCCATTCGCCCTGGTATTCAGGGATAGGACATGTGGGAATGGTTCAAAGCTGTACGAGGGGAGGCTTAGATGGGCCATTAGGACGCATTTTCTTACTGAGAGGGTGGTCAAACACTGGAACAGGCTTCCTAGAGGTGGTGGATGCCCCAAGTCTGTCAGTGCACAAAAGGCATTTGAAAAAGCCCTTAACAACACGGTTTAACTTTTCTTCAGTCCTGAAGCGGTCAGGCAGTTGGAAGAGATGATCACTGTAGGTCCCTTCCAACTGGAACTATTCTATTCTTTTCTATTAAACCAATCCTCTTCACATACAAGCATATGCCCATCTGCACTTGAGGAGAGCCCCTTCATGTCACTGAAAAGAAAACAAAGTTAAAAAATCAACACAGCACAGAGAGGGAGCTAGCAATCCACCTTCTCTGTCTTGTTTACACACAGGATCCTCCTACAACACAGCTTTTTCAGCACTAGCCATTTGGCTGCCACAGCAGTCTCAAGCCACACTCTTCAACCAAATGACAGTCTTCAACTGTGTCCCTACAGATGGAACCCTGTAGCTTCACTTGTTTCACAGGCCTGATGCTTAGCTGAAAATCACTATTTCCTCTTGCTGTATGCCAGTGTAGATTACAAAGCAGACCAGTGGGTCTGCTGAAATCACGTGAGGATTGAAAAAGTTAGGATGTTTTCCTGCAGCAAAGGCAAAGATGGAAAGCAACTCTTCAGAGCAGCTGCCCTAATCACAGGACTATTCTTTCTCCTCCTAAAGTCTTCTCTTGCACTTAGTCCAGTTTACTGATTTCTGCAGCCAGAGAAGCAAGGGCCCTACAGACAAGAGCCCTCTTCCCTGAAAAAAACCCAATCCACCTCTTGGGCATGACTATACTGTACCCTGAATGCTTCATGGGAAAGGATGACTACAGTTTCCTCATTTCACACAAATTCAAGGGACACAAATTATTCACAGTAGTTCCAAGCTTTTGAGCAATTGCTTTTTCAGCTTTAGATTCAATTCTTTCACTAAAATTATGTGAGTGATTAGGGTTGGGGAAAGGCTGTTTGACTCTCTGCTAGCTTGGACTTTTAAGAGAGAGGAAAAAAGGTAAGTAACTTGCTATTAGTAGTCCCATTGGCGAGGGTTTGTGGAAACAAAGGCTTTGAAGACAGTGCTCTGCCTTGTGACATGAGGGAAGAAGGCCCCAGAGCAAGAATGAGATATGCCTGTTCCACCAGGAATGGGCCACGGCAGGATCAGACATCCAGAGGTCTAGAACACTTTTCAGACTTTCTCTGGACAAGGAAGACTAGCAATATGTAGAAAGCACACGTCCATTCAAAGCTTCGCAGCATACTCTGCTGGTCACTGACACGCAGCATAACCTCACTTGACCCAAAACTTTTCATCTGGTCTCCGGCTCAGAACAGATACATTCTCTTTGCCTCTCCAGATTCCTTAGCATTTCATTCCTTCCTACACATTCTCCCCTACTAGTTCTAGCCTTCCAAACAACATTACAAACTCAGCTACATCCAGTAGATTAATATATTTATTACATCAGTGTGGACTGGTATGTTCTTCTGCTCTGATCTTTGCTATAAAGATAACACATAAAATTTCTGTATAATAATTGTTTGAATGAGACCATAACTTCTAGAAATTCTGATTTTAATGTGTCCACTGAAGAAAGAGAGGCACACTTCTGTAATATAGCTCAAAAGATTAAAACCACTCTCTAAAAATATTTTACTCTTATTACTACTCCAAAACTATCAGCCTGCAGCTTAGGTTGTTTTGTCTCATACTGTACCAGAGCTCTAACTGCTAGCATTGCTTACTTGGAGCCTCATATCTTTACCTTAAATTCTAACTTCCCTTTTTATTTAAATAATCAGATTGAACCCCATGACTCTTTCACCAGAAGATCTTATCTTTTACCACTTCAAATCTCCCTGTACCTACCTGTCCTCTTTGTACAATGAAGGATCTGATCAGCATAGTTAGGAAATTACTTTGCCTGACAGAATCCTTTGCAGTTACGTGTGACAAGTTGGAGCTGCTATCTCACAAGAAAGGATCATTTTCTATTTTCTCAGAGGTGTGGCACTACCTTTACGGTGTGCTTGATTCAGAAGACTCATCTCTTTTTTTTATTAGGTGTCTGTCTCTCTCACCCCGCCCAATCTCCACATTGGCTAGAAACCTTCTCTGCAATGATTTCCTTTCAGATCTTCAGTTCAAAAAATTGAAGAAGATGGGACCTAGAGTGTCAAGATGCAACTAAAAAGAGACATGTTCAGCAGTGGTAATCCATTTATTATAATATTATAGCATCTATACCATTTAGTTCACTGCAGGGAGTAAATTACATTGCTCTTGATTAAAATGCTACACAGTATATTATCAAAATTTTACATTATTTGCTTTTCAACCAAATTTTATGTATATGACAAAAAAAGCCCCACCAAATGACAAATTAGTTTCAGAGGTTTTCCCTGAGAACTATGGGTTTGAAATTAATTGTATTAACTTCCTTCATTCTTTACTTATTGTTAATTTCATCAACAATTCTGGGATTTTTTACACGATCAGTATAAAGGTAAAAGACTTAAAATTACCTAGGCTGCAATTTTACCACTATGTTATGGTATATCTTCAACTTTATCAGTGTCCTCTAACATTTTACACTGGTCCAAGATTTACTGAAAAGTACCATTAATCATTCAAAGAGCTCTTCAGCAAGCTCTTATAAAACTCTCAGATGCAAATTATCTAGACATCCTGATTTTAAAATGTCTAGCTTTAGCAGCTGCTGTTTAACATCCTTGGAGAAATGTTGGACTGAAAAGTGTTTCAGTATCAGGATCAGCATGTAATATGACTAATTCACATGGCTTTTCTCCAAAAACATAACTAAAATATTTCACAGAATCACAGAATCGGTCAGGTTGGAAGGGAGCACAGTGGGTCATCTGGTCCAACCTCCCTACTCAAGCAGGGTCATCCCAGAGCACATGGCACAGGATTGTGTTCAGATGGTTCTTGAATATTGCCAGTGAGGGAGACTCCACAACCTCTCTGGGCAGCCTGTTCCAGTGCTCACTCACCCACACAATAAAGAAGTTTTTCCTCATGTTCAGGTGGAACTTCCTGTGCATCAGTTTCTGCCCATTGCCTCTTGTCCAATTGCTCAGCACCACTGAGAAGAGCCTGGCTCCATCCTCTTGACAGCCTCCCTTCAGAGACTGATAGACACTGATGAGGTCCCTCTCAGCTGTCTCTTCTTGAGGCTGAACAGGCCCAACTCTCTCAGCCTTTCCTCATAAGAGAGATGCTGCAGTCCCCTCACCATCTCTGTAGCCTTCCTCTGGACCCGCTCCAGGAGCTCCATGTCTCCCTTGTACTGAGGAGCCCAGAACTGGACACAGCTCTCCAGATGGTGCCTCACTAGGGCTGAGCAGAGGGACAGGATCACCTCCCTGGACCTGCTGGCAGTGCTCTTCCTAGTGCACCCCAGGATACCTTTGGCCTTATTGACCATAAGGACACACTGCTGGCTCATGGACACTTTGTTGTCCTCCAGGACCCCCAGGTCCTTCTCTGCAGAGCTGCTTCCAGCAGGTCACCCCCATCCTGTGCTGGTGCCTGAGGTTATTCCTGCCCAGGTGCAGGACCCTGCATTTCCCTTTGTTGAATTTCAGGCAGTTCTTCTCTGCCCATCTCTCCAGCCCGTTGAGGTCCTTCTGAAGGGCTGCACAGCTCTCTGAGGTATCAGCCACTCCTCACAGATTTGTGTTGTTGGAGAACTTGCTGAGGAGGCCTCTGGCCCTTCATCCAAGTTATTGATTAAAAGTTAAACAATACTGGGCCCAGTACTGAACCTTGGGGTACACCACCAGAAGCAGGCCTAGACCCTGTGCCAGTGATTATAACCCTCTGGGATCGGCTGTTCAGATTGTTCTCAAACCACCTCTCTGTCCACTCACCCAGTCCACACTTCCTGAGTTTGCCTGTGAGGATGTTGTGACAGTGTTGAAAGCCTTGCTGGAGTCAAGGTAAGACAATATCCCCTGCTCTCCCCTCATCCATCCAGGCAGTTGTTTCATCACAGAAGGCAATCAGGCTGGTAAAGCATGATTTACATTTAGTGAATCCATGCTGACTACTCCTGATCACCTTCTTGTCATCCATGTGGATAGTGATGGCCTCCAGAATGCGGTGCTCCATTACCTTTCCAGGGATTGAGGTGAGGCTGACTGACCGGTAGTTCCCTGTGTCTTCCTTCTTGCCCTTTTGGAAGACTGGGGCAACATTTGCTTCCTTCCAGATCTCAGGCACCTCTCCTGATCTCCACAACCTTTCAAAGATGACCATGAGTGGCCGCGCTGTGGTGTCCACCAGCTCTCTCAGCATTTGTGCATGCATCCCCTCAGGGCCCATGGACTTGTGGATGTCAGGTTTGCCTCAGTGTTCTCTAACTCAATCCTCCTTGAACAAGGAAGGTTCTTCCTTCCAACATCCCTTTAGCCTGGTCTCCTGGGTCAGAGATCCCTGAGGGCTGGTCTTGTCACTGAAGAGTGATGCAAAGAAGGCGTTTGGTAACTGCCTTCTCTGAGTCCTCTGTTACCAGGGTTCCCCCTCCATTTAATAATGGTCCCACATTATCCCTTCTTTTCCTTTTGTTATTGATGTGTTTGAAGAAGCCCTTCTTGGTGTCCTTGACATCCTTGACCAGATTTAATTCCAGATGGGCCTTGACCTTCCTTGTCTCATTTCTACTAATTCTGACCACCTCTATATCCGTTCTAAGTGGCCTGACCCTACATTCATCTCTTGTGTATTTCCTGCTTGACTAATGGCAGATCTTTACTCATCCACACAGGTCTCTTGCTGCCTTTAACCAATTTCTTGCTCATTGGAATACATCATTCTTGAGCCTGGAGGAACTGATGCTTAAACATCAACCAACTCTCTTGGGCCACTCTTTCTTGCAGGGCCTGTCCCCACGGTATTCTTCCAAGAACATGTGTAAAGAGGCTAAAGTTAGCTCTCCTGAAGTCCATTGCTGTAAGCTTACTTTCTGTCCTGCTTCTTCCTCACCCGACACTGAACTCCACAATATTATGGTCACTACAGCCAACCTTCTCATCTCCAACAAAGCCTTCCCTGTTTGTTAGTATGAGGTCGAGCACACCATTCCTTGTGGAAACCTCCACTACCTGCGACAGGAAGTTGTGATCAAGGCTTTTTAGGAATTTTCTGGACTGTTTGTGCTTTGCTGTATGGCTTCTACAGCAGATGACAGGGTAGTTAAAGTCCCCCACAAAAACCACTTCTTGTAACTCTGAGGCTGCCTCAAAATGTCTCCGGAGGACCTCATCCATTTCCTCCTCCTGATCTGGAAACCTGTAGAAAACACCCACAATGTCACCCTGAGTGCTCTGCCCTTTAACCCTAACCCATAAACTCTCTACTTATTCGTCATCCACTCCAAGACAGAACTCAATACATACCAAATGTTGCCTCACATAGAGGGCAATTCCACCACCACAGCTTCCTGGTCTGTCCCTAAGGAGTGTGTAACCCCTCATGACAACATGGCACATAGCTCTGTGATTATTTCTTTTCTATCCACAGAGGTTAAATTTATTATACTGATCAGTTCCACTAAACTTTAAAAATCAGTATGTCTTGAAAAATCTACAATATTTTAGTGTTGACACAATGGGAGATCCATCATATCAATCAAATTGAAACTTCCAACATCTTATGGCTTTTTTCATTCCATCCCACAGTGTAGGGAGGCATTAAAAAACCCTATTACAGTGATTTTTTGAATTCTGTTGAATGCTAATTAGAAGCATCTTATGTTTTTTCATAGAAAAGCATTCAGCATAATTTTCATGACCTCATGTGAACCATGCCAGGAACAAAGAACTGCAAGAGATGTAAACCTTTTCCCATGTGCAGCTACTTCACATAATACCTTGTGGGGCCAAACATTAATTTTTGTCGCTAATTGACATTTCCTTATAACACTTAAATGGTTTCAGTGGATTATTCCTATGTCATCTCTAGGTTTCAGGAGCTCCTTCAAAGAGATGAGCATCCATACTGGATGCTCCCCATCTTCTACACTCTTCTACACAGGAATCCACAGTAACAAGAAACACACACAATTTTTTTTTCTCAAGGTTAGAGAGAGACTAAGGATAAAGCAACTGCCTGTCCATCCCTTCTCCGCTGTGCAGAAACACTGAGCCCAGCCACAAGCAGCTGTACCAGCCAGGACCTCCTGTCTGCTGGGACAACTTTCTCTGTGGTGCCAATACCTGAGAAGCATCTTATGCATGCTGTGCTGCCACAGGCGTGCACTCACCAGGGAAACCTGTCAGTTGCTGGGACAAAAGCAGATGTTTTCTCCCCACACCACATTCTCCAGCCACAAGTCCCCTGAAACCAGAGTGCAAACTGTGCGGGTGTGTAGCAGGGGAGGAAAAGAGGGAAGGGGAGAGGATGCCCAATGACTCAGAAGGAGATAACAGCTCGTTTTATGTGGCGTGCCATTCCCCTTCCCCTCTTGACTCTTCCTAAATAGGTTATGTTCACGGGCTTTTGCATTCCAGGCATGTGAGTTCTATGGGCAGCATCCAGTGACAGCAGTGCAGACAAATTTATTACCAGGTTAGGGGCACTGGTGTATAGACAATTAAATACTCTTTTTCCTCACATCCTTTGTGCCTCAGTTAAGTTTATCAATATCTTGATTGGATGGAAAATGAGTGCTTATTTGTTCCGACTTCTACACTGGCTGTCAGGCAAATCTAGTTGTCCCATTACTTACAAGGCTGAGAGGAGGCTCCCTCCCCTCAGGGCTGAAGGCACCATCCCCTCCTGGTGCCAGCCCCGTCTCCAGCCAGCATCCCTCTCTGCCCCCAGCTCCCCAGACATGCCCAGCTCTCTGCCCACGCTCAACTCTGCCACGTACTCTGCTCATGCACTGGCTGAGGACAGGAAAAAAGTTAATTAAAATCACCCTATAATCATGCATAGAAAATAAGTATTGTTTGGAACTTACAGAAGAAAGTCTACTTTATTTCTAACCTGCCTGTTCCCACATCTCACAGAGAAAGGACTGAAAGATGTTTGATCTGGCACCAAAATCTCAAGCTGGTGAGGCTCATGCTTGGTTGCTTAGCTTGTAGGTCAAGTCATCGTCTGAATGACTCCTAGGTTTTTGAATATATGGCAAAAAAAATGGGAAATTGGGTATTTTCAGCTCGTCATGGGCAATTTAAGGGGACAAATGAAAGGCTATGTTCTATCCACGTGACTCTTTCCCCATTGAATTTCAAAGGCCTGCTGACATGATTCTCAACACTGTGCTGAGAGAAGGATTTTTAATAACCTAGAGTGTCAGGAAACACTAACAGTCAGGGGCCCATCCAACTCTCAGCATTGCAAGTTCATGCTGTCACACAGCACACTCAGTCATTCTTCATCTGTGCTTCTAGGCACAAGAAAGAGGGGTTAATAAGAAATACTCCTTCACTTAATCACAGTGCCTTAAGGGTTCCTGTCAGGAAACACAGCTACCAATACCATGAAGTCATTTTACAGGGATAAATAAATAAATAAATAAATGCATTGCCTAGGCATGATTTTCACTTTGGCTCCAATTTTTAATCAGGATAATAACACCCAAGAGCAGCATGGCAGTGCCTTTCTTTCATTTTGTGCCATGTTCAAGTGATGTTGTTTCACAGCTTTAATAGTCCTGTCAGCATTCATCAGCAAATCAAGACACCCTCCAGAATACCACCATAAAAACACAGTGGATTTTTAATTGGAACAGGGCAGCCCTTAGCACACCAACTACATGTTAAATTGATATTTCTCACTACAAGCTCAAGATTACCCAGTTTCAGCTGTTTCCAAATGAAGCAAATCAAGCTTAATGCGGGCTCAGCTGAACAAATGTATTTTCTTAGGTTTACAGCAGCTTTTAACTTTTAATGCCGTGTCTTTTTCCCCCTTTTTTTAGAGATGATGTTATGTTAGGAAAATGTTACACTTGCCTATGTGAAATTCACAGATGACCTTTTTTACTGGACAAAAGTTCTGTGGGACATTGGACAGGATATAAATCCCAGACTCTGCTCCATCAAAAGACGATAAATAATTGAGGAAGATAAAGAGTGCAGTTTAATGAGACAATATGTTTTCCATTTCATATATAATTATTTGCCAAAAACTGTCCTTTCCACATTCATTTTGTTTTGAAAAACAATGACTCCTTCATAAAACCATCTAGTAGGTTTTCTGGGTGCACCATTTCTTTGGAGATCAGTGGTTTGTGGTCTTGTTGATGTGGATCAGAAGAAGTCACAGTAATTTGTTGCTTTTCCTGAAATCTTAAGTACCACAAGCTGCTGGATCATTTCTTATTAGTATCTGGGAATTATTAAAGTGTACCCAGGATTCCCATCCAGTCCTGTTTTACAGTAACAAAAACCACAGGAAAAAAGTGGCTTTTGTTACTTCTGTGTTACTTTTCCATAAATTATGTAGAGCATATTCCCCTGCCATTTTTCTGTTTAGTCAGTCAGTACTCAGAAGGTGTGACACCAGGAAAATGAAACACTTTCAAAGATTAGCTCAAATAGGTGGAAGATGGGAGGTGAAATCAGACAACACGCACTTTGCTTGCTCCTTGCCCTAAAGAGCAAGAGGGTGGGCTGGCAGGGACAGCAGGCCATCCCCAGGGCAAGGTGAGTTCCAGCACATCTAGCACAGCATTCTCCCACACACGGGCTCATTGGGAGAAGCAGAAGGATATCAAGAGTCAGGCACACAGATCATCTCTCCATCTTAACAGACACAGCCATATTTTCCGTAATAATTCAGGAGACAGTACGGAGCCGTCCATCAGGAGTGTTATGTGTCAACCCTCCTACAGAGATGCTTATTGTTGAAATGTATGCTTTAGTGTAGAAAGAGGTCAAAGCACAATAGCAGAAAGGAAAAAGCATAGTTAGACACCTAAATTGGCTGAGGATTTTATCCTTCTAGGTGCTGCAACTCTTCCATCCATTTTGAGTTTAACCTGAGTGTCTACAGATATCAAAAAAGATTATAAGGGAGTTGAGTCCCTTGGAAAGGGGTTGACAGTAGCCAATGTGCTGAGCAGGGAATAGTGGAGAACTGATGGTAATGCAGAGGCAACACTGCTCTTGATGCTTTGCTTCTGAGGCAAGCTGGTAGTGTGAGAGCTGGGCATCAAGAGATGCACCACCACTTGTCTTCCAGCAACATCCTCATGTCTCTGCCTTGTTGAAGGGGTCTGGAGGACAGCAGGGAGCTGTACCAGGGACATCCAAGCAAACCCCACATGCTGCTGCACTAGAACTTTATCCCCCTCTGTGTGGAGTTTCTCTCACAAGAAAAGATCTGATACTAAGGGCTCTCTAGTGCTAATCCTCCGAGCAGCAAATTGCTCTCTCTGTATGTTTCCTTGATTTCTCAGGAAACCTGCAGGACTTGCAGACTATTCAACCAGCTTATCCCATGCATGGAATGATGCATTCCAACAGGAGGATGGGACAAACATCTTCCTCAAAATTTATCTCACGTGTCTTGTTGTTGGTTTTGGGTTTAGGCCTTAATTCTGTGTGTGCATGTGTGTGTTGTTTGGGGTTCTTTTTAAATAAACATAAACATCACAGTAAGACAGTCTCTCTTTCTTTTTCGCAGTGTTCAACCCAAAAGTCAATCATCAAAGCTAAATTAAACAAGCACAAACCTTTACTTAACTTTTAAACAACAAAGAAGCTTGAAAAAAAGATCTTGTACCTGGAATGTCATATGTAAATTATGACTTCACTTTCAAAATTTATCCTGGCCAAATTTCTGGAGTAAATCTATCCAATGCAATCTTCTGTGGGAAGCTTAGTTCTGAGACACAATTTCCTACATTGAGAAGCAGAGGATAAGTACAACAACAAATTCATCCCGTTGCATATGGTTGTTTAAGAGATAAACACCACGATAATATCTTCAGAGACAGACACCATGGTAATGCAAAACTCAGAAAGACTGAGGCAATGCCTGCATTTTACCATTCTTTTTTTATCATACCAGCATCTGTTTCAGCTCCATGCTAAGGCTCAGACCTGAAAGGTGATGAGTAACCCAAATTCAGCAAAGACTGAAGGGCACAATTTACTTCAAGCTTACAAAGGTGACTTCAAAATTAATGGGAACTCAGACCAAGAGAAATGGAGCAAAGAAAGGATATTCATTATAATACAAGGGAATAAAATTAATCACACATGAACTGAGCTCCACTGTGCCAGACTCCTTATTAGAGAAGATCGAAGTCCATTTCCATCCACATGAGTTTCCCCATCCCATTCAGAAAGCTGTTTCTTCCCAAGTCCTTACTTCTATCTGTGCATGACCTGCCTTGGGGTGAGACATCAGCCTTCAGGGATGTATCATGGCATTAAGCTGGGGTTTGATGGGGAGCATGGCAGTATACAATGATGGAGTCCTCTTTCAAAGTGCAGGTAACTTCAGCATTTTCCAGAGGGCACTTGAGATATTGGCTTTGACCCCTGGGACCTGTCTGACTTCATGCTCACAGAGTCAGAAATAGGCAAACTAGAGCCAAGAGAAACACCCTGGACTAATATTCTGCTCAGGGCATTTACATGTATTATGTAGGGGGAGAAAGAACCTTTCAGGAATGAAAACACCCACAGTGAAATGTAGGGGTTTGGTTCTGCTTGTGCTGACGACCCCATTAATACATGACATTAGCCTTTGCATGTTTGCATTTTATGTATAAGGGAAAGACAGAAGCACTCAGCACCTACAGACAATTTCTGTGAATAAGGGTATAGGCAACCCATGGTCAATCACTCACAAAAGGCTTGTAGAAAGGTATTAGAAGCAGCCTCCTCTCTTCTCTTTGGCACTTGGCAGACTAAGTCCCACCAAGTATGTGGTAATTACCATGGTTCAACTACCTCAGCTAGCTGAGAGGAACTTATGCCCCAACATTCTTTCCCCTGGAAAACTCTCAGACTGGGTTGTTGCTGGGAGGATCAGCTGAGATGTGACTATTGGGGCTTAAAAATTCCAGGCCCTCAAGCCCCCATATTCAAATCATGGTAATTTTAGGTGAAAATGGGCCAGAACCTTCTCTGCCAACAGACTCATAAAGATTTCCCAGTGGGAATGGCTCAGACCCTTTTACAGAGAGAAATAGCTAAAGAGAAACATGTGAGAAATACTACTGGAAATCCATTAGTGAAAGAGAATTTGTTTTCTGAGTTCAAATAATTCAACTAAAGAAGTACTAGCCATCAGAGAGGAGCTCACATAAACATTTTGCAAATGGGTAGCAAAGAACCAAAAAAGAATAAATAAATTGCTCCTCTGCCAAATAAATCATGCAGATTGCAAGCCTTCTGGAGCAGATACCTTAGATACTGTATTTTCTCTTTAAGTTGGTACAGCATGCAACAATAAAACCCTCCAGATTCTTTAATGGGGTCTATATAAACTGGAATAATATAAACAAAAAATTGCATGCAAGTAATAGTAAGGTAGACACGGCCTTGAAAACAGCTTTGCAGCCATGGCCACATCACTTGACATCATGGATCATTGAGCTCTGGTGTCTTCCTGCACTGAGAATGCTGTAGACCCAAAGCTGCAGGGAGTTGAAGGCTGCCCAAAGCTGCAGCTGCCCCCACACCATGTCAGTTTGCAAGGTTGTGCTGCAGTGTCCTCCACGTGCCTTCACTGAAGGAACAGGTCAGGAATCAGTCCCAAATAAAAAAGGTCCAAGCAAAAATAATGTGGCATTGTTGTTACGTTTGTAATCGGGTAAACATATTTTCATGCAGCTTCAAAGAAGTGGCCAAGAGCACCTTGAGGCAGGGAGGAGGAAATGTTCCCATTGGGAACCCTAGAGAGACTATTTTGTACATGTGCTCCCCCTCCTCCCCCCAAATTATAGTGGGTAATCCACATGTGCCTAACCTTTGGGCTCTCAAATAACTAATTAGTGTACTTTAATTATTACATGCAGTGTTAGTGAGGTAATATTTCATCATGTTTCAAGCAGGAAAGGTTTTGGCAGGGTGCAATCTTTTCTTAGTCCAGATTGGAATAACAGGGGTTATATAAATGTAAATTACACAATTTGACAGCTGTGTTACATCAGCATGTTATGACTTAGAGAGCTAAATCCCAAGACCCCTCACTGACCAGTGAAATCAGGCTCCCATTGAAACTTGCCAGTGGAAGAGGCCCGCAGAAGAGAACCCTGGTGCAGAGCCCCCACGGCTGTACCTGCTCATCCTCCCCATCAGCAGCCCTGTCCTGGTCACTCATGAGCTTTCTGTGTGTGCTCCTCCTTCTTGACCCACTGCCTGGCAAGAGTTTCTTCTTTCTCACACCCACCACGCTTACTTTCCTCACTGTCTCTCTCTTTAATCTAACTGGCCTTTCTTTTGCTTTCTTCTATCTTGTGATCTTTCTTTCTAACCTTTCTTTATTTAATTCTTCTAAGTTCTTCCTGTTTTTGTCAGAAGAGCTTCAAGCTATTGAAACTATTTATTATAACTCTGCACCTTTCTGAGCACTTATAGTCTCTTCTCCTATTCCCATCATCATTGTCCTTCCAGCCCATTGCATTTCTCTTTCATTGGCTCTTTCTTTGCCTTCTTGCCTGCTTTCCCTCTCACTCTATTTTTCCTTTAGTGCCTAAGCAGTGCCATGGATGACAGTATGGAGCTGCCCATCATGCCCTGCACATGGAGGGCTCTGTGGAAGAGGAGGGACTCGTTGGACACAGAGGTCCAAAACATTCCCATGGCCAGGTGGCCTTGGCAAGGTCGAGGTCCCCCACAACAACAGTGACTAAATGAATTAGTAATTCTTTTTCTCGCGGGAACAAAATACAATCAACTGGTTCCTGGTTACCTCATGCACTTCCCAAACACTCCTCATTAGACTGGAACAGAAAACATTACTGATGGTAAAAGGGCAAATCAAATGACCCCCATCTCAATAAGGATTCCTCCACCAATTCACCACCACTTTCTTACAAATACCTTGCTCAAAGTAGGAATCAACTTAGTTTGGCCTGGATCATACAAAAATTGGTCCTTAGCAGATGACTCACCACCAACACTTTGTTCTTCTCACCACAAATTTTCCTGCTTTTCCCTGCTTTTCCAGTGGGCCTCTTCCTCCAGTGGCTGCTACACCCTGAAGGCACTGTGGAAAACACCTAACCTGGCTCCTCTGCAACTCCTACAGCCAAACCAGGCTTTCAGATTGTTTCTGTTGTTGTTGGCTCCTACCAAGTCTTAGAAGAATCTGCTTCTTAGGTCTGAAAGAAACAAGGACTTCCCAAAATTTTGTTGGAGTATCATCTACAGCACTAGTTTATTATCAGACTTGTTTGCTGTCCTCTCTCTGCTGTGTCCAGAGCCTGACCTGAACATACAAGACTAGAATTTGCCTTTCACCCAGGACACATCCAACATAACCGTGTTGTCGCTAATGCTCACAAATTTATTTTTTTTATTCATGAACTTAAAAAAATGTTAATCAAAATTATTGAAACAATTACACTTGGCAACAACATGCAAATGAAGAACAATCTAGCCTGTTTTTTCCATCAGGCATAAACAGATTGTGTCTAAACCTGTATCATTCAGAGCCTCCTGGTTTAGGAATTACACATACATAAAACCTCTGGGAGCAACCTGAGGGCTCAACAGCTTTGATGGAAACAAGCATGAAGTGACGAATGTAATTTTTACCCACATTAAAATAACTATCTAAAAAACAGCAAGGACCAGAACCTCAATGCAGGAGGCCTTGCACAGACACAGAATTAAACTGTATTCTTTCCTGCAAGGAGCTCAAAGACAATTCACCAGGTAAGAGGTGGTAGAGAACAGGAAAAGCCCAGGGAAGCAGAGGTGCCCAGCCTTGCAGGCAATGGCTGCAGCACCAGAGCAACCTGGTCATAGTAGAGTGTGGTTGTGTTACACAGAAAGAAAAGGTCCAGAGATAGTGAGGATATGTATATACAGATATCTATACTGCTCTCCTGGGGCTCCTCTGGAGACCAGATCAGAGATGACTCCTGATTGTATTCAGACTTTTGGCCCTGAGCTTGTGCCTGCGCTGGATGCACACACACATTCACACCAAAAACAGTTTTGACACAAAACAGTTTCAATCCCTTTTCTCTGTTGCATCCCTGCAAGGAGCTCTCCCAAACCCCATCCACTTCACCAAGGCATGTTCCAGGCTGCTGGTGCAGAGAGGGAGCAGGCAGGTTATGGGACACATCCAAGAGGATAATTCACAGAGGGTATTTCTCACAAGTCCTGCTCCACCAGCATCTTCAGCCAAGGCTGTGCCTTATGCCCGGGCTCACAACAAAAGCTTTTGGCCTCCATCCTGCTCAGCCTTACACCCTGAGCCCAGGAAAGGATTTGGAGAGGAGGAAGGAGCAACAGTTCTTCATATGAAACACAGAATAAACAGAATTGCTCAGGATGTGAATAGAGTCAAGGATGATGAAGCTCTGCCAAAAAGTTAAGGAGCATCTGACTTTACTATTGAAAACATCTCTGAGAATGCTTTCCAAAGTAAATAAGCTACATAAATAGTCTCTTTTTTCCTAGAGATTTCTAGGAAGGAAAATCCTGCTGACCCTGGTGTCAGTGCATTTTATGTCACAGGTTCTAGAAGTAATTTATAAAAATTGGTAAACTTCATTATTTGTAGCAAAGAGCGATTATCCCCCTTTGCAAGATGAGGAACAGAAGTTAGGTGAGTTGCTCGAGGTCACACTAGGACTGAACATTGGTCTTTTGACTTCCAGGACTGTGACTTAAACCATAATCCTTCCCTTTTTTTCCACTACCATTGCAGCTTCCACTGCACTCAATACTCAGCACGGTGGTTATCATAATTTTACACTAATTTGACTAATTTTCTGCATCACTGCTCTGCATTTAATTACTTCAAAATGTATCTCTGAATCATTTATATACTGTAACTGCTTTTGTGTGTTAGAATAGAAGTATCAAGTGGTCTGGCAAAGCTCAGCACTAAATAAATAGACCCTCAGGGAAAAATCTGAGGGAGCTGGGGAGATATTTCTTTTTCCAAAAAAGCTGTGGCTAGCCTTATCCATATTTCCCAAGTCTGTTAGAAAGTTTCACGGAGTAGTAGTGAGGAAGCTATTGCAGAAACCAATTTGATTGATGCAACCTCCTTTTCAGTCTCAATGATTTTCAGTAGGAGAGATCTGATTTTTTTTTATGTGATAATTATTTATACTTATTCAACCATGAAAAACAATAGGCTGATTAGGAAGGGTGGGGAAGGCAACAAATAGAAAATAAATAAGTTGCTTGCAATGAGGATTTAATTTGCTAAAATGCTCCTTACAAAGCAAAGAAAATTGACAGGACAAATTCAGGGTGTCAACAGAAAATCAGCAAGCAGCATTTGTGGTAATAGTAGAGTGCAGAATAACACTGCCAAGATACAGACTGACCTCTGCTCTTTACAGAAGATACAGTGGGTTTGAGAGTGTGGACTGCTGGGGAGGATGAAACCACAGATCCCCAGATGCACTGAAACTGTAGTGATTAATGAGGCCTGAAAATAAATATTTTTTTCCAATTTTCTTAACAGGAAATTCTATATCTTGTCCTGTGGTTTCTTTATTTTTAATTAAAAAAACCGAAAAAGAGACACAGAAAATGCTGAAAAGTTCAATAAACTCTTCCAAAATAGAGAAAAACAATTGTTGAAAATCATATTTTATCGTGGTAACATGTAGATGGCATGTAGACTGACATGAAAGCCCGGTTGCTGGAAGCATTTTCCTATCTCTAGGACAGAATTAACTGGCAATTTACACATTGGCTGAAACATCTGAAGACAGCCCTACTTTAAAGGAATGAAGAAATGGCAGAAAATGAGCACAAGGTTATCTTAAGCTGGCAGAGGACATCTGGGTGCTTGTGGGCTTGGGCTGGCTCTGTGCAGGTATGTCTCAGGGCACCAGCTCCTTTTGCCAAGGGATCCTCTCTTCTGGGAGATCCTTAGTGATCAGAAGAGGATCAAGGATGGGTTGGGCTGCCCTGGGCCATCTCATGGGCATTGCAGGAAAAGCCCCTCAGGAAGCCCTCGAGAGCACTTGGAGGATGAGGACACTCAAGAAACTCAGACTTGGCAGCACTGCAGATCCCATCCAGAAAAAAAAATTCTTGAAGACTTTTATTGGCAACAACCTGAAACATGTAAGCCAAAAAATGAAAACTGGAGAACCACAGGTTTTTAATTGCAAGGATACCTCTGTACCTGGGCATGCTGCCCTGCCTGAGGCTCTGCACTACTTTCAGCAACTGGGACTCCACCTGCTCTGATTTTAAGTCAGTGAGTTGGTTGCTTGTTTCCAGCTCCTTGTCTGGGCTTGGAGTGGCAGGAGGAGACCAACCCCAGATGGAAATTGTCTCATTGACATTAGACATGTATTTTAGCAGGGAACTAAACACCTTCTAGATATATTAAGTTAGAGAACCAAGGCTAAATGGAGCCAAAATGAAGAAACCACCCAAAGGCAGCCTTCTCACAGGCGGTTCCACCCCTCCCCTCACTGCTGGGATCCAGCCTGTTCCCATCCCTCTGATCACTACCCTGCCCCTTGGCCACTGGACATCTCTTGGCATCTCTGAGGCCAAACCACTGTGGCATCTCCCCAAGTTTCTAGGGGGAATAAAATGTAAGGCATACCCTGTTTTCCTAAAGGCAAACAACAGTAAAAGCAGATTTTAAGGTACAGATGGCTGCCTGTGCCCAAGATGCCAATGGGAAGTGGAGACCATGGCACAGCAAGGCAAGAACACACCATTTGCTAGGCTGGGAAGCGATTAGAAGCGTTTTAGCACCAAGAACCACAGAATACGTCCCTGCAAACATGTTTGCAGACTGGGTGCAGCACCACAGCGTGCACGTGTGCTCTGGCACATGTGAGAGAGGTCACAGCAGGTGATGATCAACCAGCTGTGAAGCACAGAAGTACACTAAGTCACATTTTTCTGAGATACTTTGAGTGCCATGTTCCCAGGGTTACTCCTGGGATGCAGTGTAGTTTATACAACAGTCTTGCTGCAAGGCTGAGCCTAAACCTACAATGTAGTCAATGTAGCTCTTCTTTTTTTTTTTTTTTTTTTTTTTCTTTTTTTTTTTTTTCTTTTTCTAATATTATTCAACCAGTTCCACTCAAACACCACACCTTCTCCGGGCATTGCTTATATGGTACAGAAGGGAAATTTTAAAATCATATATATTATATATAATATACATATGAGCCATATATTTAAAATCATATATTGTATACAGAATATACTTTAATTACCTCCTGAAGTCTGTTATTTCATATAACATATCTCTAGTGGCATGCAAATCTGGGTTTTATTATTATAAATTGAGGTTTGATTGAATCCGATTTGAAAATGAATTCATTTATGATAATATGAAGTAGTAAAAAATTGCCTACTATAACTTCAATATTTTTATCCAGCACAATAAATAAATCCTAGTTCTCCTCAGTGAGGAACAGGAAGAAAAGTACTTCACTCTGAAAAGTATATTTTTTGCAAAAACTTTTCAGTAATTGTTACTAGCTGTACCTCCTTTGCTTTTAATTAATTTACAAAATAAAAAGAACACTAAGCTCTAAGTGAAACATTCTTGAAGTGATATTCTGCATATTTTTTTAAGTTTGTTTTCTTTGTGGTAGTGTGAAAATTTCAAGATAAAATTCTCTGCTTTCTACATGCATGTGCTCAGTTTGTATACTACATTACTGGAATAAGGCTACAAACACAACTGTGTTTCTATTGCTCCCAAGCTTAGGGGCTCAGAGAGAAGGTTGCTTCCATCTGCATTATTATTTCCCAATTTCTTTGCAGGCAAAATTCAGTCCTCTATTTTCTGCTCATTCAAAGCTGAAAATAGTAGCCCCTGTCTTGCATTTTTTCCACAAAAAATATCTGTCATCTCATTTTATCACCAGATACACAGAAAAGAAGGAAGACCTGGCAGCAGGGTTTGGAAACTGACACATTCAGGAGCTGGAGGACTAAGATTTGGAAGACGACTCCAATTTCACAATGATTCCAAATCAGGGATTCCTTTCAAGGATTACCTTGTTTAAACCCACTCTTTTTAAAACAGGTATGGGTTTGTGACCTGCAGGGACCTGTGCTTCTGGCAGGGACACCCATTGGTGGGATGAAGCTGGGTGGGTGGTGAGCAGAGGAGGAGGTGGTGGAGCTGCACACCAGGATGAAGTGGGAGGTGAAATGTGGCCAGTGCACCTCTACACACAGGCACGAATCCATGCCCAGAAACCCTCTGTGGATGTGCAATAAATTCTAGGACCCTGAGTATCATAATAACTTCTCCTGTGTCCTCCTCACATGTTCCTGGTCCCCAATGCCTGGGGCTGTCCCCAGCTGCCCTGCTCCTGGCTGGGGTGGCAGGATGGGCCCTGGCTGTGACACTCTGCCTTGCCATACCTGTGCACTGACAGTAACTACTTGTGCCCTGGAAAGTTAATTGAATTTAAAATTGTGCCTTACCATTAACTGAATGGTGAAAATTAAAACAGTATTAATGTTAAGGGGAAATCAGTTTCAGAGAGCAAACTATTAGCAGTAACCATATTCTTACTGAATATTCTGCTTTGCATCCAGATATCTCATCAGCAGGAGCACGTGTCACTGTGAACAGCAATGAGGATGTGTGTAATACAGCTCGGCAAACACATATTTGTCTGTAATTTCCCCAGGAGTTTAAAGGTTGGTATTTTGGGTGCATTTAAAACTGTTAGAGGTATTGTGGAAGCCTCTTTGGCTAGAGATGAAAAATGCATCTCCTGACACAGTAGGTGAGAGGTCATACTTGAGAAGGAAGGAGAGGGAAAGATACTTTTTCAAAGGTGGTCACATACTATCACAGACTTACTGCAGGTCCAAACCTTGCCAGAAGAGAATGAAGCACCTGATTTTCACCTAGTTATGGACTGAATTAGCTCTGCCCCACTGCTTTCTTCCTTCCAACTGTTTTCCATGATGTTATGTTGAGAAAGTTGTGGTGAAGTTCATTTCCTAGTCTAGCTTTGTGGACAGATGCTCAACCATGGTTTCTGCTGACCCCCATGGAAAAACACAATAGCAAAGCAAGTAAACAGAGTTTGCAATTCATCTGATCTCACATAGCTACAAACTACAGCATTTCTGTGTCAGCATCAGTTCAATTAATTTGAATTATGATAAGAAACTGTTAAGGGAGATTTAAAAGGTAATTTAAAAATCCCCCCAAAACCCCGTAATTTTGTCAGTAATACCAATTTAAGAAAACAAAAGACAACTGATTGCTCTGCTGTAATAAAAATACATATACGTGGCAGTTTCAGTCATGTTTTATCTTCTTTTTCCATTAGATCTGAGAGAATCAGAGAGTTTCCCCTGTGAATGTAACTGAGTGAGTGATTTCATTTATTCCTTCTTTGGACTGGATTAAGTTGCTGCCATCTGCTTAGTGTCCCAAGTACTTTTGAGGAAAATTCTTTTCACTCAAATGGTTACGTAATGGTACGTGGTCTCTTGCCATCCTTGAATTCAGTCACTGAAAAGACAGAGCTAAAAATAGAAAAAAAATAGTTGTGATCACCATCAATTGCTGTCCGTGCTCTTTCTTTTAAGCCTGCCCTGCAGCAGGCTGTTAGCTCCTTTTAAACTCATCTTCCTTTCTACTTCTACTCCTAAAGACCAAGAGTACAACACTGACCATGTAATTCCATTCACCTACTTTTTTATTAAGCCCCAGAAATTTTTTGGCTTATATGCATTCTCCAACAAGTCTTGGTATGAAGTTTTCAGGAGATGTAGAACTCAGTTTTTCCCTTGGTAGCTCAGTCATTTTTTTAGCATCACTTAAATATTTGTCTCATTTCTCTGCTGTATCTGTTGGTTGCTAAACTGTATCCAGGGTTTTGTTCTGCCTTTGTTATTGAGGTTAGAATCCTGAACTGCTACGTATTTCCACTGAATGAAAGATTTTAGTAAATTGTCAGACAAGTATTCAGGTCATGCTTTTTACATCTTCAGGTGTTAATGGCCCATCTTTCCACTCTTGTATTCCAGTACAAGAGTGCAGTTTTTCAGCCCTATAAATAGTAAGTGGAGCGGGGAGATCATCTCCCTATACTGACTTGACATGCACCACCTTCCTTTTCCATAGCATTGCACTGAAAGCTAATCCTCAGCTGTGTCCACTATGACTCCCAAATCCTCACATATTTCCAAGCAGCAGACAAACTAATGCTTTAATTACCTTGATATAGTGTCTAGAGTTCTCAAAGATACATAAAAACCTAAAAATTCAAATGAAGATAAGGCACCAGGGAATATAAGTCGGTGCCAATATATGTATAATCTCATTGCACCCCATCACCATAATTTTTGAGAAGTTGCCAGTAGCACATTAAGCAATGGGATTGCTATCTGGTTTGGACGTTTCAGTCGGTTTTTCACCTGCTTCCTGAGGGTGGAGAACTGCCTGTGGACTATGGGGTTTTCCTTTTGCTGGAATTCTCATTCAGAGTTATTTCTCATAAATGTTTCATCTGCCCTACATGTATTCAGGGAGGACAAAGCTGGGCGACATGCCTCTTACATATGGTGTGGAAAGCACTGAGGCTTGGGATGCTCATTATTCCCATAGGAGTTGGCTTCACAGTCTCCAACAGGCTGCCCAGAAACATCTGGCTCTCCTACAAGGCCAGAGCTTGTCTGTCAGGCTGTCTGAAGACTACTGCTAGCTGGATGTTCACTGGACATTAGCATCTGTGTAAGAGTATTGAGCAACACCTTGCAACAGCTGGGGTGAAAATGCCAAGTTACATTCATAGACACTTCAACAGGAGTGCAAAATGTTAAGTACTACAACTGCAATGTGGGAGAAAGGCTAATATTGCTCTAATTCCCATGCAAAATGTCTGTAATGATCACCTGAAGTTCAGTGCTTTCGCTTCATCACATCATCTGCATGATGGATGGATGTTTGTTTTAGCAAAGTAACAGCAATTCTCTGTGCTAAATCACATGAAGAATCCCAAATGCTGAGTTGAAAGTCCTGCTGACAAACACCTCTTACTCAGAGTACTATGAGACTAAATAAAAAGAAAAAAACAGTTGGAGAAAAAAATAATAAACCAGTGACAAACTAAAGTTCCTTCTCATTGATAACTGGCTTCCAAGGAAAATTAAAGTGTTTAGTACTGCAAGAGACATTCCTATTCCGATAAACAGAGATAGGTGTTTTCTAGCTGATGCCTATTAATGATCCCCAATTAATGACCCCCCATCAATGACCCCCCATCATTCATCATCTTTCTTTCTTTCTCCATTAACCTCTCTTTCTGTTCAGTCTTCCAGCCTGTGAAAGGCCCAATGGACTAATATAGTGTAGCCAATTTTTAAAAGCCCCAAGTCGCTTTTAAAAAAACCCAACACTTTCCCTAGCTGAAGTAGTAACAACAGAAACTTTTATTTTACCCCAGGACTCACTCCATATGACACCTATAAATAACAAATCAAAGCACCAGCATCACCCTTCTAACCTCCACTACTACTCACATTGGAGTAATAAAAAAGCTCTTTTTAATTTTTTGGATAAATATGAAAAGACAGCCCAAGAATACGATGGGCTGGCATAGGCTGCATTTGGTATCATTGTAAAATGAAGTTCATAAGGCTAATGAAGTTACCAACATTTTAGAAGTTGGGAAACTTTCTGTCCCAGATGGCTTAACAGGTGACTCCTATAAATTACACAGTACATTACAGCAGCATCCACCAGTCTTGTTAGGATAAGGAGTCAGTCAGCATTTCCATTATAAACCTGTATTTTCAAAGTTTATTAGATAGCCATAAAAACATTCTCTAAACTGAATCTTGGCACACAGTGGATTTTCACCTTATGAACAAACTTTCTGTGTTACAGAAAGCAGGATAATAATCTGAAACTCACGTTTCAAATTGTATCAAAATTTTCAAAGCTGATTAAAACCAAAACCTCTGAAATTTTTAGAATTCCTCTTACCATTCCTGCTTTGTTACTGAGGATATTAAGTTTAACAAGGTTTTGTTCCTTTATGACCTATGATTTCTTGCTAACTGATCCTGAAGGCAGGTTATTGAATTTGCAACATGATAATTCCTTTCACAACAATGCACCAGAACGTCATAGAAGGAATCCTACACCACATTCCAACAGAAGGATATCTCAAGCTATAGTGAAAGAAAAAAAAAAAAAAGACAAATACAATCTTTAAAAAAAAAAAAACTTTTAAGTTTGTCTGCAATCTGATTCTCTGTGGTTAGGTGCAATAACTGAGGTGAAATAGTTTTAATTAAACAATACCTGAACATTTAAGGTGGAAATGAAATAGAAATTCTAAACACCTCCACATTTCATGTATTTCTCATTCTAATCTACACATACCAACTTTTAAACATGTGCACAGCAGCCTTAATCCCAAACAGCACAGAAACAGTAGCTCAGGCACAGAAACAGGACTTTGAAGGACACATGGTGATTGTTCAATATGTAAAGTATTAAAACCACTTCTACAGGTGTATCTTTGAAATTTGAAGCAGACAACAATGTGAATTCTGTGCAATTTAAAGTTTCTTTGCTGAATGTAAGGAGCTCAATTTGTAGAGGTCGTTAGCTCAGACATTTGTGTCCCCACACTTCAATTCTGTCTGCCTGTCTCACAGAGGTATCATCACGCTGGAGGTAAATGGGGCACCTCAGAGACCATGGCCCCTACAGACCTTGGCTCTTACAGACCCACACCAGCCAAATTGTGCATGTTGAGCACAGTGGTGTTACCAGTCCATGGGAGAACAGTCAGCATCAGACAGCTTTCAGAGGATCTTCTGGATCAGCTACTGCCTGTTCACATGCCTGCCCTGCCCTTCCAGATGAAGCAAGAAAGCAGAACCCCAGCCTTGTCTCTTCAATTTCTGAGGAGAGTTGACTGACTACGTGACTAACACCTGAAGTTGCCATTTTGGTTCAGTCCTTCAAACACATATTTGCTCTGAACAAATAAAAGATTTCAGCAATTTCTAGAGGACAGTTCCCGTGCAGACAGGCTAGCTCAGGTACAGGTGTTGGCACGGTCAGGGTTATTTCCACGCTGTCAGTCAGGCAGCACATATCCTATTTCTTCCTCCAACCTATCTGCAAAGTCAGCTGAAGTCTATGGAGGGGATCTTTTTTTTACAGCTTGACTTCACCTCACTGTCATGCAGGAAGGTGTGGATATTCAGAGCTTTGCATCTGCTTTGTACTGCTGTAATTGCTTACAGGAGTACGAGGCAGGTCAGTGGCAATTTCAGCTGGTCAGGCAGTAACAGGCAAGACTCCAGATTGTCCCACTGAACAGGATGCATTAATTTGTTGTAAGAACAAATAAAACAGAATAACAAATTAACGAACCTGAAGTACAGATGAGAAATGTCACATTGATAACCTCACTCCCCAGACTGGCAGCAACAAGACAAAAGAAACTCCTTTAACTTCCTCAGTGCTTCATCAGCTCCACCTCACCTGTGCTCAGCCACTCTTCTTATTGGGGTTTTGCGCCTCCAAATCACGATATTACTAGTTTACATGACACAAAATTTACTGTATTTAATTGCTTTTGGAAGAATGTAAGTGAAACTGGTTTCTGTTTACATTTTGGCTTCTTACCTGAGAAATCCCACATAAGTGATGCCTGCTGTTCTTTGCTACAGAGTTCATCGAGCCTTTGCCTTGCACTGCCTCACACCCAACTTGTATGCAGTACCCTCCCTCACAGACTGAACTTGCCTCTCTCCATAGCAATATAGGAAACATAAGAAAGAAAAATATAGGATAACTATTGATAAGAGCACAGACACATAATCCTCAAAGGGTTTTTATTTTGGTTACACTCTGGTAAAATCACCATATTCCAGCCATGGTCTGATATGACAAAATCAGTGTCAACAAGTGGTCTGGGAAAGGCATAACGAAGGTGAAGCCCAACTAAGGGAATATTTCACATTCTTCCTGGCCCAGAAGGCTTCCCACGGTCTGAAAGATCCACAGAGAAAAGAAGCTCTTTCCCATGTGATTCCTAAACTTCTGTTAGCTTTCACTTTCTTCATGTAAGTACAGAAACAGAAGATGACAAGCAAACTTTACAGTGAGGAGAGCTTTTACAGTCTCTATGGGCAGAAGAATGTTTGCTTAATATCTTTCACATTTAGAGAGAACTATATTCCTCTTGAGATTACTCCTCTGCATTGTTTTTATCTAAGGGATGTGAGAAGGGCGATTAAAAGGACATACTTGTCTGCAGTAACTCCCTAAACCCTAGCTACAAGATCTCTACGTGTCACCCCTTGATCCATACTGTTTTTCATTGCTACTTTTGTGGACACTATCTAGGTAGTGCTAAGTCCTCCAGCTCTACTGATTTCCTGTGGAAGACAAGCCATTGGTTTAAATAGGCTACATGACTGATGAAGTTTGGATTTCATGTTCTGCAGCTTTTTCATGCATGTTTTTCAGCCTTGTAGGGTTGTCTCATTAACGGCATCCCCATTCTTTCCAGCTACTAAATACTCCTGACTACTAAGAGTTTTCCCCTCCCTGTTTCCAGAAGAGGTGGTACAGCCTTTAAACTGGCTTTTTATAGTGAATTATTTTATTTCCTATCTTTTTATTACAGATGGAAAATGTAATATTCCTATTACAATTTTTCACCTGTAGACACAGTGTATATGGAACTGACTCCATCTAGCAGCCACATCACAGTCCCTGTACCAGGTCTGGGACTTTATGCCCACCATAATGAGGTTGACAAAGGCATCATGAAGGTTATTTTTTTCACTTTTATTGTCTTGGGGGTAGTTCACCATACCCCAAAGTTTTGGACAAGAAATTGAGAATTTATTAAAGATGTGATGTGGTTTTGCATCCTAATATATGTGGGTTAGCTTTATGGAAAATTTTGCCTCAGTTGATTTTGGATCAGCAAGTGATTCACCCACAGATCATTTCAGCAGGTGGTCAGTGGCTATGAAGATTTCTGAACTTCATTGAGATTCTTTGTTTTGCAAAATTTAAACAGTGCTGTGTGTCTTGGTTAAAAGGAGCACCACCTTTTGTCTTAAAACCTTCATAACCTAATAAAACAACAGCAAAAAGAAGTATCTGTGAAGAACTGTAACCGTGGCTCAATTAGAATAACATATAAGACAAAAAATCACCCCTTGTTTCCGAAATGCTTTCCACACAAATAATACCTTGCTAATCAACAAAGATCAAAAAAGATTCATTAAAGGAAGAAATCTGCCAGATTGTGGCCATCAGACTATATTGTGATGCATAAGACAGTAAAAAAACTCAAGCCATCCTCTGATGCCAAAAAAAAAAAAGAAAAGAAAGAAAAAGAGAATAAATGGAGGGCTTCCAGGAGAATATTTTAACACATTTTTAAGATGCCTTAAATCTATAGTTTAGTTGGCAACTTGATGGTAGTGCCTTATTGCACATCTAAGTATTTATTTGTAGTTTCCACCTGGAATTCAACAAACTTCTGTTTAGCAACCAGAAATCTCATTTTTGACAAGGAGAGGGACCAAACAGACATTCATTTTTTCTGAGTAAAATTGGTAATTTCTGTGGTTTCTTGAAATGTATGGGCTAATTTAAAGCACTGGAGCTATCGGAAAATACAAGAATCATTTTATGATGGAGGCCTTGGGTACATACAGAGGTCTTTGTCTAGGCCTTTATGCAGTGACCATGACTGTGCAGCAAACTTCAGTGTTACTGACAAACTTAAAGAAAGACTAGTTGCTTGGATTTTTATTTTTACACAAGTGAGCGATGCAGAACATAAAGTTCCTCCAAGCTTTGGCAAGAGCTCACAGGTAGAGCACATGGCAGGACACTCAGAGCCTCCGACGTACCAATCACCTCTATTAGCAGGCTCAGCTCCTGGCAAATCCAAGTGCCTCAGTTTCACTCCACAAAAGAAACCACCAGTATTCCATGCTATCTTCTGCTTGTCCCACAGTACATGAACAGACTGGGTCACTCACCAAGCCTTACCTGAGGCTGACCAACTTGTCATGCCATTGTCACATACAGTCTGTCACTTGCCAGGCATCCAGACTGGTACCCATAGACAGGCACTAGGGCATAGGCGTATTTCTTTGCTTAAACCCATCACTTAAGCCTGTGTTTTCTGCTTTATCTATTTGTATACTCTACTTTTATCCAGTTTGACAGAGCAATCCTGTTCAGAAACTTCAAACTTTTTTAAAACTTCAAGTTTTTAATAACTAACAGCAGTGATCACCCTCGGGTTTGGATACCTTTGTACACATGTGTATAAATACACACATATACATACGGTTGAGTGGATGTAACCAGTTTGACTTCATATGTGCATGGTGAGCAAATTATGTCAAGTACCAAAGAAACAGAGAAGAACATCTAATTCCTATCCCAAAGAAGAAGAATCTGAATAAAGTCAGTTAAAGGACAGCATAGAACCCAAGGAATTAAACTAATGTTTTGCAAATATTTCCCTTATTACTCACTTGTTTACTGTGATTCTTAGCCTAGTTTTCCACAACTGTGCTTACTGTGTCTCTCCTATCTGTCCATCAGTTTACCCTAATTGCATTTGGCAGACAGTAGACATCTTAGAGGACACTCACACATACTTGCTGAAAATCTGAAATGTCTGACGGAAACAGAAGAACTCAGCTGTTGTTCAATCTGTTTGGCAGCAGCTGGCCAGTCCACAGCCATATGTTCTCTACAAAATTAACATGTATGTGTCTCTGATCATCACACACAGTGTCTTGCTCAACAGCAGAAAAAACATAAGAGAGCTTAGAGTACTGTGGAGGGGGAATAGCACCAGAGGCAGAATTGACTGTGCTGTTGCAGAGTAGAGGGCAGTGTGGACAGTGCTCAGGAGGGCAAGAAGAGAGTTTACTGCATTGAGATAAGGCATACAAGACACAGGACAACAAGCCTAGATGAAACTGCTAGCTCTGCTGCTCAGGGAGTTTCGATCTTTGCACAAAAATACTAAATCCCTTCCCTCAGATCAGGCTTTCTCCAGTGCTCAGGCTCCTCATCCTCTCACCATGGAAGGCCTCAACTTCCACACCTGCTTCCCCAGGAAAGATTTTGTCTGGGAACTGCCAGAAGTCTAGTATGCTGCTTGCACCAGGAGAGAGAGCACTTGGCAGCCTCTCGCTCAGCTCAGATATCTCAGACTGTGATATGTCTGGACTACACCAGCTCCTGGGACTAAATCCTCCAAGTCACTCCCACACTTGAGTTCCTTCCATGGCAGTGAAGTGCATCTCCTCCAAGCCCATGGCCTGTTCCCTCCAAAATATCCCTTCCTTTAATTGGTCTTGGCTAAGGAATGAATACAAATAAATCCATTGATATCACAGCTTAATGCTCAGCATCTTAATGCATCAAATCTTTATGTGACTGAACGTAAACTCTCAGTGATACAATGTAAAGCTAGTCAACATCCATAAATCCAGCAGTTATAATGAAAATAATGTAGTAGAAAAAGAGATTTAACCACATACAGAATAGCTGAAAGTAATTCATGCTGTCTACCCAACTACCTGCCAGCGAGGTTGTAATTCAGCTGACAGTGTTCTCAACAGATGTTGTCTGACTGTCAAAAAAATTAAAATGTCTGGGTTCATTTCCAATATAGAAATGGAATGGAAATAAATATGAAATATTTTGCCATCTGTTACATTGCTGAGTCACTGGAGAATATCATCCCCAAATGTGCATACTTCTAGATTAATTGGTCTATAGCTGTCTGACAACTAGAATTCAAAAAAAATTCTCCAAGGCACTGATTCCACCACATTACAGAAGATCTATGGAGATGACTGCTGTAAAGAGAAACATTAAACCCAAGCTCTAGGAGAAGGCTACAAGAAATTCTGGAAGATACTGTGCTGTCTTATTATGCATTAATTAATTTACAGATTCTTCCAATAAGCCTCCTGAGCGCCTGTAAATATTTTGTCTTCCACCAAATCACTTATTGCCTGGACTTGGTGCACAGCCTGTGTTTGCAGGGATCTCTGTGTGCTGCATAGAGGGGTGGAACTTGGGGTGGAGAAAGGAGAAAGAGGGATTTCTCCCCAAGGAGAAAGAGGGATTTCTTTGGGTGAGACTTTGCATTTATGGGCTGTTTGAATGCAAGCCCCTAGTGGGAGCAGCATAAGGCTCTAGGCAGTATGAAGTCTCCAGGAGCTGCAGATTATGCCAAGATAATTCATCCACTTCAAGTGACTGTGATGGTACCCAGAGAAGCACTAAGCCTTCTCACTTTTGTGTTGTTTTTTTCGGGGTCTTAATCATCACACCTTGTCTCACCTGGACATATATGCCTGGCACTCCTGGACGTGTTCTCCAATGCACAAGATTTCAAATTACAGTTTCAGAGGAAAGTCATGGCAGCCTACCAGGGCTGGGATGGCCAGGCAGGCTCCATCATGTGTCCTGCCTGTGTGAGGCTGGAGGAACCTCCATGATTTCTCTGCTAGTTGATAATTCCCACTCAGTGGGGAAGTCTTTACCTCATGGACATCTGCAGACAAGTACCTAGTTTCTGAACCGCTCAAGTGGCATGAAAGGATCAGGACCACCTGCTCAAGTGTTGGTGCACCTTCTCAGAGCACAGCAAAACTCCCTAATCTTTTTCAGGAGATAATGGATACTTTTCAACACCAGCTTAGCATAAAAGAGACTGTAACCTCTCAGCTAGCTCTCCTCTGGACAGACCAGTCCCCTTGCACTTCACACAAGACCCATCATGAGGTATTCACCCATATTCTGCTTCATTACATGGAGCACTTTTTCAAGTCAAGCATTAGGCCAAGATCACCATTGTGATACTGAGATGGACATCAATGGCTTCAGCCAAGTCTGTCTCAGAGCATGTACACTATTTACCTATCTGTGCTTTACCCCATTCAAATGAAGATGTGTTTGGGAGAGAAAAACAACCTGATGGCACAGTAGAACCGACTCTTTAGAAACCCTCTTTTCTGCTTCATAATATTATTCCCACATGATCATTTTTTTTATTGCTAATTGCTAAATGACACCCATCATCCATTGCAGGAAAAGTCAGAGAGAACAAGTGAGCTGGGACTTTGACTCACACCCCAACAGCCTCTGGGGTGAGGGCAGTTACAGACCAACTTATCCCTGTGACAGCAATTAACTACCAACCAGGATCTACCAGAAATACAGCACAAGAACTCACTCCTCTAAGGCTCTGGGCAGCTTTGAACTACTTTGAAATCAAAGGGAAATGTGAATGCTAAAAGAGCTCCTACCTGTACTTTACATAATCTCTATAAAGACTCTACACTTACGTAGTCAAAAAGGTAAAAACCCACCACTCTTCTGGTTGAGTACCTAAAAGAATTGTGAACCATCCTATACATTTTTGGAAGCAATGTGACATTCAATACCATAAAAACAAAATTTTAGAACCAGCCTTTTTGCAATGATGACATTTGATGAGTTGTATTTCGATGCAGTGAACTCATTAAAAGAAAAAAAACCGGGTTTTTGATTGAGGTTTTTCAGATCTAACATGAGTTAACATTGGTGAACAATTTAAAATGTCCTAACCATTGAGTTTACAAATGAGGCAGATAAAGGCAACTGTTCAGATACCTGTAACTTAAAGTATTCATGGTGATAAGAGAGTCCTGAGACCAGGCACTAGAAGCAGAAAATACAGACAAGAACTTGGCCTATTCTGTTTACTTAAAGGACATGATCTCACTGAATTCAACAGCAAGAAGAGACAAAAGCCAGAAGACAGAAAAGAAGATGTGACCAAAAACATCCACATAGGTTACACCAGGAATCAATAACATTAAACTGCAGAAAAAGACAGTATTACACAAAGGGAGAGAGGATAAGATGGGGGAGAAGAGCAAGTCTTAATGAATAAACTCAGTCAAGCAGGCCAACTCCCCAGAAAATAAGGATAATTCAGACAAAATTTCCAAGGTGTTTGTAGAAAAATGCAACAACAAAGAGAAATAATTCAAAGGAAGTAGAGACAGCAGCATGGGGAGAATAAGATAAAAAGAAGTAAAAGACCCATCAGAAAAGCAAAGGTCTGTAAAGATTCAACAGGAATGATAGTGCAGAAAATAGCCCATTTGCACTGGAAGAGAAGACTCATCATCCCATATCTCATGATTTGCTTGTTTGGTACATCTTGGAATTGAAGTAAACCTTTCCTTGCCCTGGTCATGAGCATATTGTTTAAGAGCAAGAACTCAAGTCATCACACCTATCAGGCCAGGTTCACCTTTTGGCACATGAGCAATGTTGTGACTCTCATGCCCACCTTTCCCTGTATTCTGAAGCAAAAATAGATCAAGATTCTCAGTTGCCCTAAGGTGCCTATGATTGCTATTTCCCTAAGGTGCTTATGATTGCTATTTCTATATGTGACTTCTCACAGAAGGTTTGTTCATTATTACCTCATCCTACTGCAAAGAGAGCTTCTTCAAGGATTTGGTTCTTCTCTCTCCCCCATGAAGTTCCTAACCTCTTCTCCATCTTTGAGTTCCATATGGTCATCACCTCTCACAGGATATCCAAGCAGTTTTGGACCTTCACAGCTCTCCTGTCTTCCACCACTTTCTGTCAAGACAAGACTGTGCTTTGTCCCACTCCCCTGCCCTGCATCAAGTCTTACCCACTTTGCTATCAGGGAAGTATCTAAAATAGAACTTAAAGGTTTTTTCCCCTTAAATTGCAGATATCCAAGGAAGGGTCTCTGTTCCTGGGTAGCTAGCATTGCCTTTTCCTATTAACTAACTTCCAGAATACATCAGGTAAGCAAGGTATCCTGTGGGAACCTACTCACCTGTGTGTGCACAGCTGAAAGATCCAGGATGAGTCACTTCACTTACAGGATATCTCTTAGAGCTGAATAACTCATGGTATAGGCTTTGCAAAGATAAGTGAGTGCTCTGGAGGGTTGGGTTGTGGGATTTTTTCCTCTGATAATAATATTGGGAACTATGATAGCTTTCCTCTCCTTTCCTTTTTTCTTTTCCGAAACTTTCCTTCATGGGATTTCATTTGCCACATACACACATGCATACAGTGCAGAGGGCAGTCTTAAGTGTTTCTGTTTATGATAGTGGTGATGATTTTCTTCCTGTCTTGTAGAAAGGGAAACATCTGAACTCCCTGTCTAACCCCAGTCACTATATGTCACTCCCTTTTTATAGTCTCCCCAAAGCATTCACTGCAGTCATTGCTGGGTATTTGCCCTGTGGCCCACCCCAGCTTGACTACTCTTATATTCCTGCCTCCTTATACCAAATATTCTGGGAGTGGACATGGCAGCTTTCCAATGTTTACAGCCTGTGCCTCTGTGCTGTTTTTGCCTGCTAGAAAGGGTCAGCTTGACTCTCACTGGCCTGGATGTGTACAAGCCAACAGCATTCACTAGAGCAAGAACTTTAAAAAATGCAGTTGCATTTTATTCATTGCAAGAGAGAGATGCAGCACAATAACAGGTACCCAGCAATGTGCTGGAATTGAAGGGTTTTTAAATTATTCTAGACAAGCTATGCCTGACCAGATCTAGTGGTGGCAATAGTCCTATTTTCACCTGGTAGCTCCCACCAACATCCCTTTCAGTGGCGTTCTCATAATTTTAAACAGGACATTTGAAGAAAAGGGACAGCCCTGAAATGGCTTTCAGTCACTGATAGGGATCCCATCAACTGGATTCAAACTTTCCAGTTGTGTTTATCCCCTGTATTAATTCCTGTAGCTTGCATCAAAGACACAATCTGTCTGGCTCTTTGATACCGGACCTGTTGGGGAGAAGTTCTTGGCAGACTCCTAAACGTCAGTGGTTGTGTCTTACAGGCTTCTCGGGTTGAGCAAGATCAAGTTCACAGTGTTTTGGGTTGTTGTTTTTTTTTTTTAATAAAGAATAGAACAGAACAAAACAAAACAGACCCTGAATGTTCAGTTGGCAAATACAGAACAATGAACCAACTCAGATTATTACACAATATATGAGATGGTTAAAATCAACATGCAGTAAACAGGTAAAATACTTAAAAGCAAAAGAAGACTGGAAGTTACATTTCCTTTTTAAATATATTCCCCTAGGAAAGTCAGTACTCATGCTAATTTAGAATGCTTACTTAATACTGGATATTTTTTCTCCAAGAATAGTGAATGTTTCTATAAATTGAGCAAGCAAAGGTGCACTTGGAAACGGGATAAGAGAGAAGGCTTAGCCACTAATGCCATGATGAAAGTCTCCCACTCTGATGTGTGTGAATGAAATCTCCACGTGCTTGATTTCTAGGCTTTTTTTGGCAAATACAGTCAGCATGAAAGAGGGAGATAAAAAAGAGGAGGAAGAGATTAAGGGGGAAAAAAAGCTGAGTAGGTCTGTGCAGCTTGTTTTACTCTGCTGCTGGTGAAATAATCATTTGTTTCCAAATAGCCTTGCAGCTCCCAATAGCTCTGACTGGCTATTACTCCACTGTTCTGGCAAGTTGCTAATGGCTTTGCATTTTCTTTTATTGTCATCAAGAGTGGCTGGAGTTCATTAAGAATTACAGGAATAGCCTCCATTCTTTCAAACTAGATTTGGGAATATACTCAGAAGGGATCAGTGATTATACGCTTTGTTAATTCCATAGTAGCCCATCACAATCATTGAAAGAGTGAATAAGGAAAACAACCACAGGGGAAGCTGTGAAAAGTTGTATGTATGTATAATAAACTGTCGTGAAGATGTAACGTAATATCACTTACTTAGTAACTGTTGTATGTAAAAGTCCTATCAAGACCAAAAATAAACTAAAATAAAGCAATTTTGATAGCTATAAACTAAAAGAAAACTTCCTACTCTATGAAATTAAAATCAAATACTTGCACCCATTCACACACTTTTAACTGACCAGTGGCAATGTTTACTTATAACAGCTTATAAGACACAATCCTTTACCTGAAGTGGAGAGAATGCATGCTGAAAACACGGAGGACAGCTCAGGGTGCTCCTCACAGAGAGATTAGATACCACATAAAAATATTACATTGAATCAAACATGGGAGAGAAGTAGAAAATATGGCCACTGAGGTTTTCTTTTTTTTATTTTATTACTTCTCAGCATGTAATATGTTTTTAAAGAGTCAGGAATGTACTGAAACATTTATTTCAGATTCTCAGAATTTAAAGCCTTTACATGTAGCAGTCTTGATACCTTCCATACATTTTTCCTTACCCATGAGTGTTACTTATAACCAGATATTGAACTAGACACTCCTACTCCAAATGCATGAAATGCTAATTGGAATGAGGCTGGATCCCAGTGAGGACTACTAGACTATGGAATAATCTCCCAAAGGAGATGATGTAGTATAAACTGCTTCAGAAATGGAACAGTAGACCAGACAATGTACGAAGAAATATAACCAAGAAAACAGTCCCCTAAAACAGAGACAGCACCTGGCCTGTCTTTAAGAGCTGACGTAGTATTCTGCAACTTGTAATCCTTTGATATCCCTGGGAAAGCATCTGAAAAATATTACACCTACTCACCTGGTCACTATGAGCTGACTTAGTGACAGGCACTGGTCTTCTACAGATGGTGCAATTCACTTAACTGACCATTTTACTTTCACCTGAATCTGGCAAAGAAGAGAGTACAGCATAGTAACAAATGAAGAGTTGGCTGAGGGCAGAAAAAGAAAACGGGTCCAAGAGCTCATGGTTGTGCAAGGCTTCTTCTGCCACCAATCTGGCCACCTACCACTGTCCCCTCGCTCCAAAAGCCAGTTTCCACTCCTTGCTTTTGCACTTCTCAGTGTTCCCACACCTTCCAGTGCTATTGCACAGTAGAGGGAGAGGGAACTGAGTGCCCCAACACTCTAAGGGGAAATTTCCCTAGAGTTACTAGAGGAGAAGACGGTGTTCGCAAACACTGGCGAGCAACGCTGGACACACAGCAGGATTGGACCCAAGGGAGAAAACGCCTGCTGAACTGAATGTGACCAGATACCAGGGGCTTAAGCTGTGGCTGACTGAACTGAACAAAGCCTGGGAGGTGAGAACATGGCCATTACTACAATAAGTCTACATGTTTTGATCTATACTATAAGGATGAGCATTATCAGGAGTAGCGATCAGGGCACATACATTCCCCTGGAGATTAATCACTGTTTGGAAAGAGCTGAGGGACAGAGGGCCTTAGGGCATTAACCCCAAATGGCCATTAATCCCCCAGAATGCCATCTACCCATGCCTTTGTCACTATTAAAAGGTTAAAAAAAAACCTTTGAAAGCGAAAGGGACAGACGGAAAACCAGTATTTTCTTCTTCCTTCCTGTGGGGCACTTTGGATGTTTGTAACAAGTCAAATCAATCAAATTTTCAAGTATTGAAATATCAAACTTTACTGGAACAGAAACAATTCTCCCTTTTCCTCCTTCTCTCTCACTTAAGAATAAAAGTAAATACAGTGCCTAAAAGAAACTGAGGGGAAGAGAGGGACTGAGATACAATGCTGGGCTTTAAGCTGGCATATTTTATCCATTAAAAGGCCACGTCGATCTGACCACTGTGATCAGTTTTTGAGATTCAAAATAGAAAAAATGATCTTGGTACTAGGTGCAACTGACTCCCAAGATATCTGTATACACGTAAAGTGAAATAATTAGACCTTGAATGAAAAATCTTGACAGTACAAAGAAAGACCATGATCTAATATCAGAACAAAGTTAACAGATGTCATTAAGTGAGACGATTAGCCGATGATGGAAGGTCGCACCCAGTTTACTTTTCACAGTTGACAGATCAAAGTTATTAGTTCAGTTTGAGCAAAGACTGAATACAGTTACCCTAGGAAAATCCTTTCACATAACATTAAGTCTCTCTCTGTCTTGTGTTTCTTAGACATGAATTGTCAGGAAAAATACTAGTGAAACAGTACAGAGAAAGGGCAACCAGCTCACATCGCACTGAATGGAAATTCCCTTAGTGGTAGGTAAAAATAAATGTGTATTTGTATCCAGGGGCCTTTACACTCATGTGAATCACATGCCTGAGATATTATAAACCTGACTCCAGCACGAGTTATGCAGTTGTGAATTGGGAGAAGCCATTAAGGCACATCCTGAGACAGATCCAGCCCTCAGGTCTCCTCTGATGCCAATTCTCATTGTCCACCCTCACCCATCTTCCCCTCTCTGCCCCAACACCTGCCTCGCTATCACTAAAACCCAAATATCCAGTGCTTGGGCACAAGGCCAGGAAGGACCATCCCCATTGCAAATGTGTATGGGCTAGGCGGCACTGGGGGTCTTAAGTGGCAGGGGAACAAGGTGACAGGTGGCACAGGGAGAAGCGTAGCTGCCTTTCCTCTTGTCAAGCCCCAGGCTGGTGCCCAGAGACCACCCTGTGCTCTGGCAGGCTCAACAGGGCCCCTCAAGGCAGCCTCCACCAGTGCCAGCAGAGCAGCACACTGTGGACACACCACTGCTCAGCCAGGCATCACACAGCTCACACCCAGGTGGGCATCCAGCATGGCTAATGTATGCTGCAAATAGCAAGTTGGGTTGCCATAATTACTTTTTCAGTATTCAATTTTTACATAGTATCTGTCCAAGTTTTGGATAGTTGCTGTTAGTGTTGGGTTTTGCTCACGGTTTTTCTTGTTTGTTTTCCAGAACTGGCAGAAAAGGGAAAATTTAAAACTGAGATTTTAAACCTGACCTACTTCATGCCTTTTCTGTCACAAAGTGCAATTAATTTTACATTGGTTTTCACTTATGGAGAGACTGAATTTTTGCATATGCAATCTCGAAATCTAGAGTGCAAAAACACACAGGAAATATCCTCAGCTTCAGTAAATTTACTTTAGTCCAGCTGTGCATCCAACACTTGTCCATTTACTTAATTACACCATCATATAATATGCAATACAGTACTAAATTTATTTTCTTCTGCCCATCCAGTCAACAGGCTTGATTAGGTTGATATAAAAACTGAGTCCTTATCTCAATGCTACCCACTTTGTATTCAAGCTTTCAATAATGCACATGCCCCCATCTAAAGAAAAAGGAAATAATAGCCTCCAAATAAGCCACAGAACAGGTATTAAAAACATGCTCATATGATAATAAATAAAGGGAAAAATAACACATTCATACTGCAATAAAGTTATTCATAAATTCAATGTGGTAGAGTTTCAATAGGCTACAATTCAAATATTCTACAAAACCCTATGTCAGCTAAAGTTACCATTTGAATGCAGAGAGACTAGCATTAAAGAATGTTTTAAAATGCAGAAAGATTATGCTGGCCACTGCCCTGTGCAAACCAGGGGATTTGTTGCCTGCCAAACCTGCTGCAGGATGAGAATCAAGACATTCAGACCCTGACAGGGAAGAATGATTGCTTCATTGTGTAAAGGTATTTCTGTTACATGAAGCACACCAGCAGGGTTCTTCACCAGAGAAGTGCACAGTGGATTACAGAAACTCTTAACTCTGTGGTCCTCAGGAATTTCAGCAGTTATCAAAGTAAGAGGACCAAAGAAAGTGGTGCCTAACAGAGAAAAGAAAGAAAGGACTTAACCTTTGTCCTGAGGGTGATAAAATAGCATCACATGGCTGAAAATCAGTCTAGCTTCAGCCATGTGATGCAGTTGACACAGTCATTGCTGTGAAAGTTACAGGATGGCAACAGTAGTTGAAAGGTCATATTTGAAAGACTTTCTAAATACACCATCAAAATACTGCCTGGTAGATTCTGTGAGGGCTTATTATGCAGCTGCAAGTCTGGACATATTTGTTCCTTTTTGCACTGAAAGCCATTGTAACATTCCCAAGAGCAGCAGGCAGACCACAGGGACTACAGCACACAATTGAGACATTTGTTTGTGGTACAGGTAACATACCAAGTCTTACCTCTCATTGCACAGGGCCCATCTCCACCTGTCTCAGCACTTCTACCATGCCAGTTACAGTGGCATTTAGGTGGAATTATGTGTGGACTGAACTGGCAGAAGTGAATTTCTATAGGCATCACTGAAGACATGGACTGAATTCTCTGCACTCCGTTGGTGTTGTTGGGAGAGCATAAAAATCTGTTTGTGTGCTTCAATTTTCTTTTGAGGGAACACATGTTCCTCAAAGCAGCAGTAGCTCTTTCACCACTTTGGGTATACTTTCAAACAGACCTGTTTCAGCCAACTTTACCTGCAGAGTTGGTAATTGTTCTTTATTTCCTCAAGACTGTCCTGCTCTTATCTTCCATGATCCAGTCCACCATGGCCTGTCCTTTTCTCACTGTTTTCATGACTATGCCTTCTTCTAGTTCTTCCCCTACCCAAGTAGCCAATCCATCCATCTCTGTCTTGGCAAACCCAGCCCCTCACCTCTCAGTCATGAGTGCTAATGAAGGTAATCTCCTACACCTTCTCTTGTAGTCACCTCATCCACTTGTAAACATGTGCCTTTTTCCCGATAAATTGTCTCTCTCCTGACTTTCTTTCTTCCCCTCTATAACTCCCTAAATTACTCTGGCTCAGACAATTAGCCTGCTTAGCTTTCTACTGACATCCATGTGATCAGAACTCATTTCCTAAACTTTCCTTCTGAAGTTTTCCTGCTCTCCCCTCATCACTGGTAACACCAAGAGGTTTTTCACAATCTACCTCACACCTTTAGAGACACCAGCTCTTAAGAAATAGATGATATAGCTGTCTTTCACCTCTTACAGAAAAATAGTGAGCTTCTTTTTAAACTGACCTCTCACATTTATCACAGAAACTTGGACAGATCCAAAAATTTTCTCCATGGTTTTGTGATCATATTCCTGCATGCTGACTAATACAGCATCAGATGAGTGTTCACGATCCAAGAGCATAAACTGTCATAAGTATCTCTAGAGGGGCACAACACAAATTTCTCACACACCTGTTAGAATATTTCCCCAAGTGTCTCTAAAGGGGAACACACAGACATCATGAGCTGAACAGCCTCAAGCAAAAATTTTTCAAAAGAGTAGGGTGCCAGCCTGGGAACAGTACTGAACTTCAGCATTCCCCTTAACCCAGAGTAACCTTCTTGAAAGCAGATGAGTGATTCCAGTAAAATTTCTCCCAACTTGCCCATGCAAGTAAGAAGAAAAGACTGCAAGATAGGTCCAGATCCATTTATTCTGCAAAACACCTTGAAAAAGTCCAGAAGCATACAGAGGCCAGGGACTTCCCCATTTTGCTTTGAAATTATCCTTTAGTTCCCCAGAAATCTCAGATCTAGTCAGTCAGCTCATGAAGAATGAAAGAAACCAAATTTACAGTCAGCCTTCTTCTGCCTACTTAAAAAAGCAGTACAAAATTGTGGGAGCAGTACAACCTTTCCAAACCTGTGACCAGACCTGGGAAATGATCCCATCTGCAGCTATGAGTGCACTTCATTGCCTTGCCCCAAGGCAGCTCCAAGACGGTTATTAAGTAATTCCAGCAATGACAAGCAGCCCCTGATGCTTTTCAGATGATTTTACGGACACACTGCTTGCTAGGGAGGAACTGTCAGCTATTAAACCACGGGCCACCTAGGCCTTGCTGTCTAGCAACCACTGTCTGTCACTGCTGGCTCATCTCTTCATCCTAGATGATTTAGACATTAGCTGTGCCTGCCTCCCAGCTGGCTGCAGCTCTCACCATCACAGCACACACTGTCAGGCTTTCCTTACCTTAGCCATCCTGTTCAGCTCTGAAGCATGTAAATATCCCTTCAGTCTATTTATGAAGGGCATACTTCATAAAGGACTCAACATGCTTCCCATCACAAGATTTCAGAACAGAAGACTAACCCCAAATCATTTATAAACAAACATCCTCTTTTCCCAATTTTATTGCCAAGTCTGTTGTTTTCTGATGTAATTTTTAAGAGGAATGTGCAATGCATCCCAGAACACATCTCTGCACTCAAAAGAAAGAGCTATTAGCCAGAGTAGTGAATCAAAACTAATAACCACATCATTGTACCCAACATTTATGGAAAGGCTTCCTGTTGGAGGGAAAATCAGTGGCCAGTTCAACACCTATTCTTTTTTAAGGAAAAATAATACTCTCAGGGGTATCAAAAGTCACTTTTTATAGCCAGGTTCTAAATTTCTGAAACCTAAGATGTATTACGGGAACTTATGATATTAACTATATTTAGTGGGCATTTTATTGTCCATTCAAGCCATGCTATTAAAGAAAATATTTCTTTCCTAAGCTATATTTGTGTATAACTGTGTGTGTGCACGTGTATGTGTATGCACGTGTCTGCTCTTGAGGAATTTCATGTGGTCAGCAAAAGAGCTTTATGTTTTATTTTTAAGTGAATATAAATGCTCACAAGATCTTATGCTAGATGCCAAAGAAAGAAGACATGGACAAAGCATTTGAGACTGCAAGCAACCAAAACAGTTTGCAATCTGAGTACCAGCAAGAATTGGTCATATACCTTATAACAAATTTATTGCTAGTTTTTGCCCACACACCAGGAAAGTGTTTCAAAGGTCTGTGTCTCTTCAGATTTCTAACTCAGGAAATAGTTAGGAGTGGTTTCCATACAAAAAAGAAAGCAGATATGTTCACATTTTACATGAGAGGAACAAAAACACAAGAACAAAAGTAATGTTTCTGCTTGAGCACGTGTTTCCCTCTGTGACAGACTGCATTGAACAAAGTAAGAGCCTGGGTCTGCAGGCATTAGAGAGCTGGGAAAGGCTAAAAGTGCAGTCGGCAGGAAGTAGAGATGACATCTGCCCACGCAATATCACAATGAGGTGGTGAAAGGGTATGTCCAGCCACATCCTCCAACACGGACACTGAAATGTTTACTCAAAATTCTAGTCAAAATACTGGGAAGTGAACTGTGCTTTCCCTTTTTTCCTCTTTTACCAGTAACCTGGGAGGTTAGCTGTGCAAAGGTAGCTCTCACAGCCATCTCAGACTTGTTCAATAGCAGCATGAAGGGAACATGGAAGGAAGCTGTTGCCATAAAAGTAGTCACCATGAATATATCCATTTACTGTGCACTCAGCCCCAGCTGCAGGGGAGCAAAGAAATGTTTGCCAATAATTGCTGCTTTCAACCTGTCATCTTCCTAGCACAGAGAGAGAACTTAGAAGTTGAAAACTGTAGATCTGACATCACACTCAATCTCAGAAGAGGATAAAAATCTCGACTGTTTTCTGCTTTATTTTTTTCTCTGAGCCTGAAATGTAGTTGTTATCTCTTTAAAGGAGGAGAGTGGCAAGCCATATCTCCTGTAAACTTTCCTACTTTGTGTAAACCTTCATGCTGTCTTATCTTACCAGGGGATCTGTTGCACAACCACCACTCACAAAAGAAATCACAAGGTCATGAAAATCTTATGATCTGTCTGTGGTGAAATTTCAACCAGCAACAATGAAAGTCTCTTCAGTGTGATCACACTGACCTGATTTCTTACAGAGGTTTCAGCAAAGTTTCGTTCTGAAAGGACAGGAAAATGTACCTGATAGTACCACCACCATATAGACCTACCTAAGTTGATCTGGTGAGCCCTCCTCACCTGCTCAGCCAACCACCAAACCCAGTGTCTTACAGGTTGAGCCAGGTAAGAGGAGAAGCTGGTGCTGGGCTTAGTGAGCTCTATACAAGGAAGGGCTGTTTACCAGAGGAAGGTCAGGGTGCACCAGAGAGACAGTTTTTCTTATGGGTCTTAATTTACTCATCAGCTCATCCTGGAAGTCCTCTCTCTTCTGCCATTGCCAGTTCAGGTGCAGGTCAGTCTGTGTGCACTTTTTTATTCTCCATCTTTGACACTGTTTCTTACCTGTCCATACACAGGTGTGCACCCAAATTGCTGGCTGCAGCTCTTCTGCCATGGGCATTCAAACTGCTCAGCCTTGTAGTTGCCTTTGTCCTGGAAAACAACCAAACAAACAAACAAGAAACAACTGTCCTACAACAACTGCAGCTATCAGAAATGGAAGGCCAAAGTTAAATCTGTCTTTCATAACAAGATTTAATCCAATTTATTGCTGAATTTAATGTGAAACTGAACATATATTACGGCTTAGAAGGAACATCAGCCATATCTCAGACAGAACAGTCCCTGAATATAAAGGCAAATCTCCTAATGGTGAGCTGAACAAGCAGAGCTGGGTTTATTATTCAAACTTTTTGAGCTTGCAATGATAGGTTAGAAATATCATGAAAACGTTATTTATTGGAAGATTTCTAATACTTCCTGCTTCTGCTGGGGCTGGAAGTACCACAAGAACTACATTTCTGTGGTATTTTGGTATTTCCACTTGTGGCCCCAGCTGGAACTAAGAAGGGAAGAGGCACACACACTTGGAAATTGTGGGGTTTTGGTCATCTGCATTTTTTTGGAATCACAGGAAAGGTTTTTTCTAAGTCCACTTTGAGGCAACATATTTGGGGCAGTATTCTCATTCTGGCAGATGCTACATAAAATTATGACTTTTCAGTTACATAAAATTTGCACTTCAGGTTGGAATTTTATGAAAAATGCCTCTCCGGCTTACTGGTTTATATGAACTCTACATCGTTCTGCAACATAAGAATTTCACTATGTCAGTCATGCATAATAATAACATAACAATCTAAAATAATAATGTAATAAATCCACTCACTAGTCATCGTGGGTCAAACTCTGGCAACCCTTTGTGAAAATGTGCTGCAAACACATGTACAAAAAGTCTCTTAGCTCAGTCCTGCTAGCCTCAAGCCAAGAAGTTGTCTAATGGCAAATCAACAGACAAGTGTCACCAGAAATGTCTCATAGCTAAACAGCCCTGCTGTGAGCATAAGTTATTCCATTTCAGATGTGGAAAAGTTTAATTGGGTTCTATGCAATTAACAAACCTCAATTATGAGTAATTTGTTAGTCATACTTACTTTTGGCTAAGGCTTGCTTTTTTCCTTCTTTCAGCTTTCCCTCTTGAAACACCTGCAAATTAGATGAACGGGGAGGAGGTTGGTTCTGGCCAGAACTCTGATAAAATGTCTCCTTGGTACAAATTTTAATTGTTTCTATGAAAACAGCTGCTCTCCTTAGAGAATGTGCCCATGGGCAAAGCTGTTTTCACCTCAAACCAGGGCCTGAGGAGCTGCACTGACAAAAGTTACCTGCTAGAAACACTGAATCAGTGTGTCTCCAATGCAGCCTGGTGCTGCTCCCCGTCTTGCTAACCTGGTCGACCCTGCATCTGTGCTGGGCAGGTCTCGGTCACCTCTGGTGGAGAAATGGCCTGGTCTGCCCCTCATTTGGACACAGTAAGAGCTGGGGCAGCAGTCCAAGGCAGGGTAGATGCTTTTGAATCACATGATGGAATACACCTCCACACTGTGCTAAATACCCTGCTTTCACTGTGAGTGTAACTTGTGCTTTCCCTCCAGCTCTCCTATTACACAGTGCAGATCTTGAACCATCATTTACCTCCTCAAATTTTAAACGTATCAGCTTTCTAAATACAGGCCTGTCTCCAACACCTACTCAACCAAAGTCTCAACCAAAGTCTTTGGAATCAACAGAGGATGAATTTTACCCATCTGCTTCAATCTATATGTGAAGATAATTGCAAAAAACTAGAAACAAAGCAATTCTGACTACAAAGAAAGAATTCTGAGATTGAAAGCCAGGGTTTACTGGAGAAGAGGTCTTACAGATGCTGGCTGTGCTCATGATGGGACAAAGAACAGCAATTCTTCCCAATTTAAACTCAGATTATTCATTCTCCACAGTGAACTGTCCTGGAGGCTATGTAAACTTGTGTTCCTCTGCACTGCTGTTCTGCAAAGTGGTGCTCTTTGAATGGAAAGGAATTTTACTCCAACTTCAGTAAAGCAGGGCTCAGAGACCTCTAGCAAATGGGAAAAATGTTAGTCCAGAGATGGAAGCAGTATAGCATGACCAGAGGTAATCCTCTTAGCAGAGGCTTGGAGGCAGGCTAACACAGCAATATTATTTTCAGGCCCACACTTAGCAGGATTGCAAATATCTGTGTAGATGAGCAATAACTTGGGTGCTGCTACTCACCTCTGCTCTGCTCAGCGTGGCTGGACAGCCAGCATGCCATTACAGTCTGCAGCCTCTCACCCTGGCTGAGGGAGCTTGTCAGAAGGAAGCAGTACCAGGTCTGATGGTGTTAAAACGTAACCAAGGGAATCTGACATTCTGACATCTAAAACGTGGGAGAGAAAAGAGAAATCCTTGGCTGGGCTTCTCTGAGCTTGTCTGCAAGGCTCTGCTCTGTTCTGCTGAACTATGTCTTGAGACACATTTGATGAGGCTGCCTACAGATTTGTACATCTGCTTTATGTGCTTTTATTCTCTCAGATCTCTTCCATCACCTCTTGACTACATGCTCCTTATGGCAGTTAACACCTCCCCCTTTATGTCCCGTAGATACACAGGACACTGCTGAAAACATGTCTTCACTACTGAAAGCAACAGGTTCTGTCAAGATCAAAATTTCATTTATTTCTCCAGTGTGAGGTAAACATCACAGAAGTCTGAAGTTCTTTTTGCTCAAAGACATAACAGAGAGGGGTAGGTTACCTGGACCTTAAAAGCCAAAACCTTATTAGGTTTTACACAAAAAAATATTTAACCTTTAATGGAAAAACATCTGAAGATTTTGCTCCTGATAGACCAGTTATTTCCAATCAAAAGGAAGTCTGTCACAAAAAATCACAGTTATAAAAAAACTCTCAGAAATACTTAAAACTCTTATGAACATAACCAGAGAGTAATTAAGCTTTGGAAAAGCAATCTCTGCAGCAACAGTGGTTATGTGCTAGGTCCTCATTTGCTGGGGTGAAAAATAAAATCTAACAAGAGAACTTGCAGATTTAACATAAAATAACAGCCAGGGAATACAAATAAAATGTAATATAGCAAATGGGGAATAATTATTTTGTGGATTTATGACACCTGCTTCCCTGTTCCATATGCAGGACTGCTAAGGGAAAAAGAAAAAGGTACTCACAGAGGTGAAAAGTTCTCATAATTTTTATTATTATTATTTAATTAATTTCTAAATATATGCTTACCACACAATTCTTTATGAAGAAAAAAAGGCTGAGCTATAAATAATATTTCCTCTCCTGGGAGTTATTCTAAGCTGCAAATTTTTTGCTGTTGTCAGAAATGGGAAAACCCAGAAAACATGCAGGTTTGGATTAGTTTTAGTCTAGGATCTTGCTTTTAATTAGATTCTTTTAAAATACAGATAGTGGCCTTACAAAAAAAAAAATGGCACTGGAAGGCCAAGACCCATCTGGAATTGAATCTGGTCAAGGATGTCAAGGACACCAAGAAGGGCTTCTTCAAATATATCAGTAACAAAAGGAAAACAAAGGATAATGTGTGACCATTATTAAATGGAGGGGGAACCCTGGTAAAAGGGGACGCAGAGAAGGCAGAGTTACCAAATGCCTTCTTTGCTTCACTCTTCACTGACAAGACCAGCCCTCAGGGATCTCTGACTGGTGGTCCCAAGGTCCAGTACTGGGTGGGCCCAGTTTTAACTTTTCATCCATAACTTGGATGAA